>JBBGZY010000793.1:0-10000 GCA_037952925.1 Lithobates clamitans
CTACAGTAGGGGCTCATGTGGTACACAGATTAGTCCTGTCCAATGTAAGAAGGTTCTCCTAACGACAACTCGTTATGTGTATAAAAAAAAAAAAAAAGACACCTGTCCACAGAATCTCTTTCTTCCATTCAATCCTCACCATCATGGGGAAGACCAAAGATCTGTCAGAGGACGTCAGGGAGAAGATTGTAGACCTGCACAAGGCTGGAATGGGCTACAAGACCATCAGCAAGAAGCTTGGTGAGAAGGAGACAACTGTTGAGAGATTATTCGCAGATAAAAAGAAACACAAAATAACCATCAATGGTCCTCAGTCTGAGCTCCATGCGAGGTTTTCCCTCATGGGGTGAGGATGGTCATGAGAAAAGTGAAGGATCAGCCCAGAACTACACGGGAGGAGCTTGTGAAGGATCTCAAGGCAGTAGTTGGGACCACAGTCACCAAAACAAACCATTGGTAACAATACGCCGCCATAGATTGAAATCCTGCAATGCCCGCAAGATCCCCCTCCTCAGGAAGACACATGTAGAGGAACGTCTGAAGTTTGCCAATCAACATCTAAAATGATTCAAAGGAGGATTAGGAGAAAGTTCTGTGGTCAGGTGAGACCAATAACTGAGCTCTTTGGCATTAATTTGACTCTGTGTTTGGAGGAAGAAAAATGCTGACTATGACCCCAAGAACACCATCCCTACAGTCACACATCATCCCTACAGTCACACACGGAGGTGGAAACATGATGCTTTGGGGCTGTTTCTCTGCTAAAAGGTACAGGCCGACTTTGCAGCCGATCAGCTGACTTCAGCCAAAATCATTGACTGAAATTAGCTGCCAAACTCGTGCCATGCCCAATCACAGCAGGGTGCACGCATGTGCAGCCCAAACCCGGATGAAAGACCGTGACATACAGTATGTTGCCCGGCCTGGAGCTGCCGCAGTGCAAACTACAGTGGGTGGGCAGTTAAAAAAAAGACCTCCAGGGAAAAAAAAAAAAAAAAATAATTATGTATTTTCCCATGCGGTGGGGTTGTGCCTGCACTGGATGGGTAAACTGTTTGTTTTTGTCTGGTGATTTCGAAGCGGAGATATACTTAGCTAATCTGCCGATCCTCCCAAGCGCAAGACCAGTCCTCACCGCCATGCCAACGGCCTTGTAACTGACCGTTCCTGACGTCATCATGCCCATAGGCTCTGGATGTGAGGACGACAGGAATAGTCCACCGCTGGATGTGGGGGAGCAAAGTTTTCTGGAGGATCAAAAGGACTGGGTAATTACAGCTGCTCCTTGTGCCCCTAGACAAAAATGATGGTCATGATCATGGTTCCTCTTTAAAGTACTCCGATTCTTTTGCCAGGATGCAAAATGGCTGACTTAGTGAGTTGTGATCATTGATATTTGACATGTACCCAGTTTCTTGAATAACGAAGGTCCTTAGGGCTGGAACCCCCATGGACTAGCATGAAAATCACTTATGTATATCTACAGCGATGATATAACCAAACCCTCCCCCCCTTTTTTTTTGCCTCCCCCCTACTGCCATTTCATCTCTTAGTTCTTCTCTGTCCCCTTTATGTTCTAATACTAACCCTTACGACAGTCCCGAAAAAACAACAACCCTCAACTACTGGAGTCTATTGGTACACAAAATGCAGAGAGTTATTCATAGTCTGGATTGTTATACGAGACGTCTGCACAAAACAGAAACTGCGTTATTGTCCGAGAACAAAGTCAACATAACACACGCTGGATGTATTGTGTGACACCCAGGAAAGACGTTTTTGTATACTTTATATACACATTGTTATCACTAGGTTTGCTCAGTAAAAATTTTTATTGGGAAAAAATAAAAAAAAAATAAAGAGCTGCGCAAATACAGTGTGACATAAAAATACAGCAACAACCACCATTTCCTTCTCTAGTGTCTCTGCTAAAAAAGATAGATAGATAACCATTTTTAAACAATTATGCAGCTCTAAATTTTTTTTATATATATATATATATATATATATATATATATATATATATATATATATATATATATATATATATATATATATATATATATATATATATATATATATATATATATATATATATATATATATATATACATATATACACACACACACACCTAGGGGCTATGTAATAACACTATAAGAACCTATGCTTTACATTGTATGAATATGACACCAGAAATGTGAAAAAAGTGTACACCGGAAGATGTATTTACTTAAAATGTTCAATAAAAACCTTTTTGATTAAAAAAAAATATATATATATATATACACACTAGAGAGCGTTGTGCTCATAAGTTTACATACCCTGGCAGAACAGAATTTAGGATTTCTTGGCCATTTTTCAGAGAATATAAGTGATAACACAAAAGCTTTTCTCTCACTCATGGGTAGTGTTTGGCTGAAGCCATTTATTATCAATCTTCTGTGTTTACTCTTTTTATATCATAATCACAACAGAAACAACCCAAATGACCCTGATCGCATACTAGCCCATTATGTGCCACTTACCTGCAAAAGAATCCAGCGATGTCTCCTGTGTAGGCAGCGTGTCTATTCTTCTGGCCTCTCTCTCTTCCAGGCCACGGACTCCGGCTCTGTGATTCGCCGGAGCCACGTGACGTCACCCCTGCGCATGCGCGCGGGAGCCACCATTAACGGCACAGGCTAGGGAAGAAACGGCACTTCGTTTCGTTTCTTCCCTGCAAATGGCAACGTTGGAATTTTCGGCGGACTACAAGTGAAATATCTCCTAAATTGCGCACGTTTAGAAGATATTTCCACTACCTATAGGTGAGCCTTATTCTAAGCTTACCTATAGGTAGAAGTCCAAAAAGTGGGTTTACAACCACTTTAAAAAAGGTAACCAAAGTTAGAAAAGGGCAGAAGATTTAATAGGTGGAAAGATGAAAAAAAAAAAATGACTGAAGGTCCATTTTAAAAGATCATATCACAAATTAGTGTAGTGCGATATTTCAGAGTCACGCAGGACCCCTTTGTCAGGCATGTGAGGCTGTAGGCATGGGGGGGGGGGGGGGGGGGACGCGGATTTATGCTCCCTCATTCCATTTACAGCAGAATCTTCAAATTACGGCTCTCCAGCTATTGTAGAACTACACATCCCATGAGGCATTGTAAAACTCTGACATTCACAGACCTGACCAGGCATGATGGGAATTGTAGTTCCTGAACAACTGGAGGGCCATAGTTTGAAGACCCCTGATTTGCAGAGATCTGCAGCCGCATGAAGAAGGACTTGTAGTCATCAGTGAAACCACAAGAGCTGAATTCACATGTCACACGGTCCTGTGACCCAAAGCTCTGTGACCCGGTCCAGACTAGCGGTCTCCAGGAGTCCGGTCATTGAACCCGGTCACAGTTGTAAGGCTTTTGTAACCTCCTATGCAACAATAAAATACAAATAGAAATCTTTTTCTGCAGAAAGGTGGAGTTGGCCTTTAAGGCACCAGACAAGGTGACAAATACTTGCATAATACAAATGACAATGATTGTGACAATTCTGTGTGATGAAATTGATGGGTATGACATGAACTGGTTGCGAAAGATCCCGACAACAACATCGGAATGTCAAATCAGACATCCAAAAAAACTAAATTATCAATGTATCTTAAATAGATTGTTACTCCAAAAAGCATTTTCTTAAAGTAAAATGTGATAAAAATCTATTTCAATAAAAAAAAAAAAAAATTCATTGATTTATATCCACCCTGCATGCAGGGTCTAAAAGACCCTGCCCCCCCCCCCTCCCCCGCAATGTCTCCCCTGAATGTAATGGAAATTATTATACACGATTTTTATAGCGCCAACAGTTTACACAGCACTTTACAATGTAGAGGGGGGGACAACACAATTACAGTACAAAAACAGAAGGGCCCGGCCCATAGAGCTTACATTCTAAAATCGCACTGTATTCGATTCTTTCCCAGCCAAGCTGGCCAGGGAAAGTGAAAGGGTGACCCGGAAGTGATGTCATACACATGTCTTCTGGGTCAGCATGAAGGGGAGGAGAGCGGACGTGTGTGCATTGGCAATCTCCTGCCACACCGGTCCCGGGTACGCTGACGGGCATGCGCAGCCCAGGATACATGGTGGGGGCGTCTAGAAACAATCAAGTAGCTGCACAACCACCAAATTGCTTCCGACAGCCAGAAATCGACGAGAGAGAGAGAGAGAGAGAGAGAGAGAGAGAGAGAGAAGAGAGAGAGAGAGAGAGAGAGAGAGAGAGAGAGAGAGAGAGAGAGAGAGAGAGAGAGAGAGAGAGAGGAGAGAGGAGAGAGAGAGAGAGAGAGAGAGAGAGAGAGAGAGAGAGAGAGAGAGAGAGAGAGAAGAGAGAGAGAGAGAGAGAGAGAGAGAGAGAGAGAGAGAGAGAGAGAGAGAGAGAGAGAGAGAGAGAGAGAGAGAGAGAGAGAGAGAGAGAACCCCCTCGCTGTCCGGTCCATATGAAGTACAGATCTGGCTAACACACATGGTGTGACCCGGGGTCTATAGAACACACATGGTGTGACCCGGGGTCTATAGAACACACATGGTGTGACCCGGGGTCTATAGAACACACATGGTGTGATCCGGGTCTATAGAACACACACAAGGTGTGATCCGGGTCTATAGAACACACATGGTGTGATCCGGGTCTATAGAACACACATGGTGTGACCCGGGGTCTATAGAACACACAAGGTGTGATCCGGGTCTATAGAACACACACAAGGTGTGATCCGGGTCTATAGAAACACACACAAGGTGTGATCCGGGTCTATAGAACACACAAGGTGTGATCCGGGTCTATAGAACACACACAAGGCGTGATCCGGGTCTATAGAACACACACAAGGTGTGATCCGGGTCTATAGAACACACACAAGGTGTGATCCGGGTCTATAGAACACACAAGGTGTGATCCGGGTCTATAGAACACACACAAGGTGTGATCCGGGTCTATAGAACACACAAGGTGTGATCCGGGTCTATAGAACACACACAAGGTGTGATCCGGGTCTATAGAACACACAAGGTGTGATCCGGGTCTATAGAAACACACAAGGTGTGATCCGGGTCTATAGAACACACACAAGGCGTGATCCGGGTCTATAGAACACACACAAGGTGTGATCCGGGTCTATAGAACACACACAAGGTGTGATCCGGGTCTATAGAACACACACACAAGGTGTGATCCGGGTCTATAGAACACACATGGTGTGATCCGGGTCTATAGAACACACATGGTGTGATCCGGGTCTATAGAACACACATTATATGAGCTCCCTCATGTCTGCCTATATAGACTTCTATGGGCCTCACATCACATGAGAATACAGAGAACTCCGACCTGCCTCATCTTTCACAATGAAGCCTCCAGACATGAACGAGTTCATTGGGTAACGCGTTCCGATGACACATCTGTTCTGCATTCCGATGTATGTCCTAAAAAAACAAAGTGAGTGATGAAGGCCCCTCCCCTAAGAAGATGAGGAAGGAGTTCTGTTTACATTGAGATTCTCAGTGGAATTCAATAAATAATTCGCCCCACTTTTCAGGTGGTGTGGCCCTTTAACTACTTGCCACTCCGACCAATTCTGGCACTTCTCTCCTACATGTAAAAAATCATTTTTTTTTTTATACTAGAAAATTACTCAGAACCCCCAAATGCCGTTCCGCCGAGTAAATAGATACCAAACACGCTTTATAATTGTGCACAATGGCCAAAGAAATGGTGCTCTAGACGAGGGGGGGGGCGGGCGTTGCACACCTGGTCTGCGAGATTCAGTATCATGCAAAGATCCAGGATATCGCTGCACTCCTTTATTACTCCGCCTCTTTATTGAGGCATTAAAGTGTTTAATGTCCTTATAACAAGACTATGTCAGCCCCTCTATTAGAGGCCGGCATAGCACACTGTGCAAGTTGTTTTTAAAAACAAGTGTTGTAAATACCGAATCTCAGCCGTCTTCAGGCCGGTCACGTGACTTGCGGCCACTTCACAGCTCCGATGGAAGTTTTCTGTGGGAGGGGCTGTGAGAGCAGCAGGGTATGACGGAAGGACGCACTTTGACCGCGGTGATCGGGGCGGAGCAGCCCTGATCATTGTGGTCTGTTTAGAGAGGGGATAGTGCATAGAGAGGGGAGGAAGTGCAATGTTCAGGAGGGTTTCTTTTTTTTTTTTTTTACAGTTTAGAGGGGGAGGGGCAGATTACACATCAGTCACAAGCACTGTGCTGTGTAATCTGCTTCAACCACTTCCCACCCGGCCTATAGCAGAATGACGGCCGGGGGAGGGGTTGGTTCAGTTATCCTGACTGGGTTTGACACACCGCTACACCGATCTCGGTAAAAAGCCTCCGATGGAGACTCTTTACCATGTGATCAGACATGTCCAATCACGATGTAAACAGGAAGAGCCGTTCCTCACCCGTGTCTGACAGAAGCGAGCTGATCGGCTGCTCTCATGACCGGGGGGGGGGGGTCTGTGCTGATCGATTATCAGTGCAGCCCACCCACTGGTGCCCGCCCAGGACCACCAGGTATGCCACCCTAGACCACCATGGATATGCCAATCCATGTCCAAGCAAATGCCAATCACTGCCCATTAAAAACACCTGCCAGTGCTAACCATAAGTGCCCATCAGTGCCACCTTATCGGTGCCGCCTTATCAGTGCAGCTCATCAGTGAAGGAGAAAACTTACTTATTTTCAAAATTTTATAACAAAAACAAAGAATAACATTTTACGTTTTTTTTTTTTTTTCAACATTTTCGGTCTTTTATCATTCATTTAGCAAAAAATAAAAACCACAGAGGTGATCAAATACCACCAGAAGAAAGCTCTATTTGTGGGGGAAAATTATAAGAGTTTTGTTTGGGTGCAGCGTTGCATGACCGCGCAATTGTCATTTAAATAGTGACAGCGCAGGAAGGTGCGAAAGTGCCTGGTATTGAAGTGGTTAAGGGACCAGGATAGATAGAGATATAATTTTTTGGGGGGTTAAATGCTTTAAAATCACAGGTGTGACCAGAAGATAAAAGGCAACGCGTTTCGCACTAAAGTCAGCGCTTACTCAAACCTTGCGGTTTGAGTAAGCGCTGACTTTAGCACGAAACGCGTTGCCTTTTATCTTCCGGTCACACCTGTAATTTTAATGCCTCAATAAAAGACACCAAGGATCGCAGCATTATTCCGGATTTTTGCATGTTACTCGTAGAATGGCGCCAAACTTCGGTACTTAATCTCCATAGGTGACGATTTCAACATTTTTACAGGTTACCAGTTTAGCGTAACAGAGGAGGTCTAGCGCCAGAATTATAGGTCTTGCTATAACGATTGCGAGGATACCTCACATGTGTGGTTTTAATGGTGTTTACATACATGGGCGCGACCTACGTAGGGGGGAGGGGCACTTTAAAAAGAGGAAAAAAAAAAAAGGAAGAAGGAGGAGCATGCACGCTGCGCATTCCCAGCACAGAGAACAAAGTTATTAAAAACAACTTATGGTACAGACTATCAGTAGCAAGCAGGACTGACATGTGACCTCTGTAACAGCCAATCACAGTAGTCATGTGATCGCCAATCCTTCCCACCCCCTCAAACATTCAGAACTCTTTAAAAAGGGATGCCAGGATGGGAGGGAAGGAGTTAAAATTCTGTGATTACATGTATTTATATTTCCATTCTGTGCAAACTCCTCCTCCACCTCTAAAACAAAACAAAAAACACAAAAATAGGGACCCCAATTGTTTTTTATAAAATGTGAAGGATGTTACGCCGAGTAAATAGATATCCAACAGGTCTCCCTTTAAAATTGCGCACTCTCGTGGAACGGCGACAAACTTTGGTAATTAAAAATCTACATAGGTGACTTAATTTTTATTTTTTTTAAAGGTTACCTGATTAAAGTTACAGAGGAGGTCTACTGCTAGAATTATTGCTCTCGCTCCAACGATCGCTCTCTCACATGTGTGCTTTGAACACCGATCACATATAAGTGACTTACGTATTTTGTTTGCTTCTGTGCTCGAGTGTGGAGGGATAGTGTGCTTGAACTTTTGTATTTTTTTTTCCTCTTTATTTTTACACTGTCCCTTTTATGTTTAGATCGCTTTTATTCTCTTGCAAGAGAAATAAGGAATGACAGGTCCTCTTTATTGAGATCTTTCATTGACCCTCAAAAACCAAAAAAAAGAATTTGGACACCGACTTAAAAAAAATAAATAAAAAAAGGGAAGAAGAAACCATCTCTTTAAAGTGGAGTTCCACCCACTTTTACAACTCTTCAGCATCCCTCACTAAACTGCGCACTGTAAACAAATTGGATATTTTTACATTTTTATTTCTCAGCACCTCCTGTATATCTGCTATATTCATTTTTCACTTCCTCCTCCCTGGCCGCGGCCCATCGCCTCATTTCCTGTTTGCAAGGCCTTCTGGGAAGGGGCGGCAACTTCCTCTGACACTGCCGTTGCTGTGGAAACCTGACCTGAAACCTATTACACTGCTTGTGCTGCACTGAGCATGTGCGAGATCTGCAAGGATGAGATCCAGGAAGAAATACAGTCTGGCTTCAGATGCCCACACTTAAGATGGCCACTGCCTGCTGTAAGTTTATAAAAAAACAAACTACTGCTATAAACTAACAAAACAGACCTTAGTTTACAGACTAACTTTACTAGAATACATTAATCTTGTGTATTATAGGGGTATTTTTATTTAAAAAGTATAATTTTGGCCGGAACACCACTTTAAGCCCGAGAACTGGAAGTGCCATCAGAGGTCGCTCCGGTCCTCCAAGGGCATAGAGACGCGTGGGGGGGGGGGCCCCATCTTGCCCTCACGCACCTTGCTGCAGCATTGGATCAGTTCCAGGCTTACCGACAGCTCTGGTTCTGGTATGCTCGGAAATGACGGGAAGTGGGGGGCGGGGGGGGGGGCACCTCTCCTGCCGCCTCTAAAAGTGATCCTGTGGCGATTCTGCTGCTGGGATCAGTTTTATCTGATATCGAATTGCTCAGAGAATAAAATGATACCAGAGTTTTGGCAACCATAACCCCCACTATTCAACGTCATAATGTAATTGTACTGCAGGTGGTCAGCAAGTAGTTAATATTTGCAATTCTGGATACACACGGAGCTCTTGTATTTATATTCTGGTATATATGGAGCTCCTGTATTTATATTCTGGTATATATGGAGCTCCTGTATTTATATTCTGGTATATATGGAGATCCTGGGTTTATATTCTGGTATATATGGAGATCCTGTATTTATATTCTGGTATATATGGAGCTCCTGTATTTATATTCTGGTATATATGGAGCTCCTGTATTTATATTCTGGTATATATGGAGATCCTGGGTTTATATTCTGGTATATATGGAGATCCTGTATTTATATTCTGGTATATATGGAGCTCATGTATTTATATTCTGGTATATATGGAGCTCCTGTATTTATATTCTGGTATATATGGAGCTCCTGTATTTATATTCTGGTATATATGGAGATCCTGTATTTATATTCTGGTATATATGGAGCTCATGTATTTATATTCTGGTATATATGGAGCTCCTGTATTTATATTCTGGTATATATGGAGCTCCTGTATTTATATTCTGGTATATATGGAGATCCTGGGTTTATATTCTGGTATATATGGAGATCCTGTGTTTATATTCTGGTATATATGGAGATCCTGGGTTTATAATCTGGTATATATGGAGATCCTGTGTTTATATTCTGGTAGATATGGAGATCCTGTATTTATATTCTGGTATATATGGAGATCCTGTGTTTATATTCTGGTATATATGGAGATCCTGGGTTTACATTAAAAGGATTCTGGATTATCGACATTCTGGGATTATATATGCATTGAGATCCTGTGCTTACATTACAATTATACTGGAAATGCAATAAATGTTCAGGGTTTTTTTTTATTTTTTTTATGTACATTCTAGAGGATTTCCTTCAATAT
>JBBGZY010000793.1:15000-400755 GCA_037952925.1 Lithobates clamitans
TGAAAAAAGACATTTTGTTTCACTTTTATTCCTATTACAAGGAATGTAAACATCCCTCATAATAGAAAAAAATCATGACAGGTCCTCTTAAGTATGAGATCTGGGGGTCATAAAGACATCACATCTCATATTTACACTAAAATGCAATAAAAAAATGAATTAAATGTCTTTTTTTTTAAACCAAAAAAAATAATTTCGCCTTTAAGACTATTGGGTGGAAGTGACGTTTGACGTTGTTTCCATCATCCAATGGTATGGAGCCGAGCGGGTCGACATCCAGGCCAGTCAGGGGGAGAGGACGCGTTCGTCTCTGCCGCTACCGACGGCTCCGGTAAAAGCGGACACGTCCGGAGCGCGCCCGATAAAAGTGATCTCGAGGCAGATCCGCTGCAGAGTCGACTTTTATCACAAAGAGGATCGCCCGCCGTTTCTGAAAATACCGGGGTTGAGGGAGCTAGCTGCTGTCATAGCGACGGTATTTAGCGCCAAAGTACCGACGTACAGCTACAGCGATTTGCGGCACGTGGTTAATGAATTTCAATGCAATCAGGGCACTGATCATCGGTGCAGCCCCAACAGTGACCACCAGTGCTGCCAATCAGTGCCTATCAATAACTCCTCATCAGTGCCACAGATCAGTGCAGTTTCATCATTGCCACCTATCTGTGTCAATAAGTGCTGCCTATCAGTGCCAATTATTAGTGCCCATCAGTGCTGCATATTCGTGCCACCTCATCAGTGCCTCCCCATCAGTGCCGCCTCATCAGTGCCACCTCATCAGTGCCCATCAGTGTCGCCTCATCAATGCAGCCTATGACTACCAATCAGTGCGCATCAGTGATAACTGTCAGTGCCTCCTCATCAGTGCCTCCTCATCAGTGCCGCCCCATAAGTGCCGCCTCATCAATGCAGCCTATGACTACCAATCAGTGCGCATCAGTGATAACTGTCAGTGACCATCAATGCCTCCTCATCAGTGCCGCCTATCTGTGCCCATCAGTGCCGCCTATGAGTGCCTATAATTGCCACCTATCCGTGCCGCCTATCAGGGCCCATCAGTGCTGCATATTAGTGCCATCTCATCAGTGCCACCCCATCAGTGCCACCTCATCAGTGCCGCCTCATTAGTGCCCATCAATTGAGCCTATCACTATCAATCAGTGATGCCTGTCAGTGCCCATCAATGCCTCCTCATCAGTGCCAACTATCAGTGCCTATAATTGCTGCCTATCAGGGTCTATCAGTGCTGCATATTAGTGCCACCTCATCAGTGCCGCCCCATCAGGGCCACCTCATCAGTACCGCCTCATTAGTGCCCATCAATTGAGCCTATCACTACCAATCAGTGATGCCTGTCAGTGCCCATCAATGCCTCTTCATCAGTGCCGCCTATCAGTGCCTATAATTGCCTCCCATCAGTGCCTATCAGTGCTGCTTAGCAGTGCCCATCAGTGCCGCCTATCAGTGCTGCATATTAGTGCTACCTCATCAGTGCCACCTCATCAGTGCCGCCTCATTAATGCCCTATCAATGGAGCCTATCACTACCAATCAGTGATGCCTGTCAGTGCCCATCAATGCCTCCTCATCAGTGCTGCCTATCAGTGCTGCATATTAGTGCCACCTCATCAGTGAAGGAGAAACATTTCTTATAAAAAAATTATAACAGAAACATTGTTGCTTTAAAAAAAAATATCTATCACTTTTATTGCTGTCAGAAGAAAATGTAACCATCCCATGTGACAGTAATAGGCGGTGACAGGTCCTCTTTATGGAGGGATCTATAAGACCCTCAAATCCCTCCTCTGCACTTCAAAGCATTCAAAACCCCGAGATCTGTGTTTTTTTAATACTTTCGGGGGTGAACCAAAAGTGATGTCAGCTCGTCGCTTCCGGGTTACTATCATGAACCGCCGATCAAAGCCGATCCCAGTGGATGCGCCGGCTGGATGCTTGGGTCTCCTGGTGGGAAAGGAGAGACGGAGAGAACTGCGGAAGGCGGGGGGAGGGGAGGGAGGTCCTCTTCTCCTGCTTGTGATAGCAATTAAAGCCGAGTTCCAGCCGCATTAAAAAACTTTTTTTTTTTTTTAAGTCAGCAGCTACAAGTAACTGTAGCTGCTGAATTTTAATAAGGACACTGTTATTAAGGACACTTACCTGTCCAGGGAGCCCGCCATGTCGATCCCCCCGAGGCCGATCCGTCCACCGGCTTCGGGTGCAGGCGCCGCCATTCCAAGGGAAACCGGCAGTGGAGCCTTCAGGCTTCTCAGCCGGTATCCTACTGCGAATGCAGCGTGTTGTGAATGGCCGGCCTCCTCTTCTGGGACACACACAGGTCCCAGAAGACAGCGGGGGGGGGGGGGTGAAGGAGGAGGGCTCACCGCAGAAGAGGATATGACATCCTGCGCCGCAGCCGGGATAGAACGGAAGTACACTTATTACTTCAAAAAAGGTAGGAAAGAAAAAAAAAAAAAATATATATATATATATATATATATAGATCTCCAATAACAAGGGGTGGAGGGGTGGTCTTGAGTTTAAGACCACCCTGAAAAAATGGGCGGAACTCCACTTTAAGCAGCTAGTTAGGTGACGGGAGAGATCTCCAGCACACAGCCTGTGATTTAAAAAACAAACAAAGTCTTGCGAGCTACCATGTGAAAGTCCAAATGATAATTAGAGACGATTAAAGGACAGCTGCTACCATTGATCGTGTCCCACATGCTCGTGCCAAATAAATTAATACAAATGTAATGCTGCGCTATCCAAAAGTAATCATCTGGTAATCTTACTAAATCCTAATTATTACTGACTACAGTTAAATAGTGGTGGTGAGATATTCCATTCCTACAGTTAAATAGTGGTGGTGAGATATTCCATTCCTATGTAAAAAATCTAGTGAGCATAATATTGCAATCTTATGCTTAAGCAATTTTTTATTGTTTATGATCGCAACTTTTAATCGCATAAGATTCCAATATTATGGTCACTAGGAATGGAATATCTCACCACCACTATTTAACTGTAGTCAATAATAATAAGGATTTAGTAAGATTACCATATGATTACTTTTGGATAGCGCAGCATTACATTGGTATTAACACAGCCTGTGATTGACAGCCTCAGCTCTGTTTCTGTGTGGAAGGGCGGTGGGGGGTGTCCCTTCCCAGAAATCAGCTGTCTGAGCTTTTCTCACTGAGCTCTACAGAGTTTAACTTCAGGTCTCCACCCCCTTTTTTCTGATCTCCCACACAAGCTTAAAAAAAAAAGGGACTTTGAACATATGCAGAGAAGAGAAGACTGTAGATAAGCAGGTACGACTTATGTTGGAGGATTTGTTTAATTTCTGTGTATCACCTGAGGACAGTCACCTCACTTGAGGATATGTAAGGGTTCACAACCACTTTAAAGCAGGAAAATACGGGAAAATATTCTTATTTTCCCGTACAGTGGAGCTGTGCCAGCACTGCATGGGCTAACTGCTCATTTTTTGTCCAGGGGCGCGCAGAAAGGCTATGCTTGTCCCAAAACTTTTAATCCCCTGGGAAATCGGGCTCCCCCCGCATCCAGCAGTAGACTGTCCCTGCTGTCCTCAACTCCAGAGCCAGTCTATGGGCGTCATGACGTCAGGAAGAGTCCATGCACAAGACTGCTAATGTGCGGGGGGGAGGGGGGGCAGGTCTTGCGCTCGGAGGATCGGTGGATTAGGTAAGTATATCTCCGCTCTTTTCACCTCGAGGAAAAAAACGAGCAGTTAACCCACGCAGGGCCAGCACAGCCTCACTGTATGGGGACATCTTTTTTTCCTGGAATTCTTTTTTAACCACTTGACCACCAGACGGTTTTATCACCTTTCATGACCAGGCCATTTTTTGCTATTCGGCACTGTGCTACTTTAACTGGTAATTGTGCAGTCATGCAACGTTGTACTCAAACAAAATGCATGTTATTTTATTTTCACATAAATCAAGTGGTGGTTTTGGTGGTTTTGGTGGTATTTGATCACCACTGGGTTTTGTTTTTTTTATATATAAACAAAAAAAGACCGAAAATTTTCACACAAAAAAAAATGACATTTTTTACTTTCTGCTGTAAAACATATAAAAAAATCTAATTTCTTCATAAATTGAGGACAACATGTATTCTGCTACATGTGTTTGCTAAAAAAAAATCCCAATAAGTGTACAGTGCTTTAAAAAAGTATTCATACCGCTTGAAATTTTCCACATCTTGTGATGTTACAACCAAAACCATAAATGTATTTTATTGGGATTTTATGTGATAGACCAACACAAAGTGTCACATAATTGTGAAGTGGAAGGAAAATGATAAATGATACAAATAAATATGTGAAAAGTGTGGGGGGGGGTACATTTGTATGGCGCCCCCCGGAGTCAATACTTTGTAGAACCCCCTTTCTCTACAAGTCTTTTTGGGGGTGTCTCTACCAGCATTGCCCATTCTTCTTTGTAAAATATCTCAAGCTCTGTCAGATTGGATGGAGAGCGTCTGTGAACAGCAACTTTCAAGGCTTGTCACAGATTCTCAATGTGATTTAGGTCTGGTCTGTGACTGGGCCATTCTAACACATGAATATGCTTTGATCTAAACCATTCCATTGTAGCTCTGGCTAGATATTTCGGGTCGTTGTCCTGCTGGAAGGTGAACCTCCGCCCCGGTCTCAAGTCTTTTGGAGACTCTAACAGGTTTTCCTCTAAGATTGTCCTGTATTTGTCTCCATCCATCTTCCCATCAACTCTGACCAGCTTCCCTGTCCCTGCTGAAGAAAACCATCCCCACCACATGATGCTACCACCACCATGTTTCACAGTGGGGATGGTGTGTTCAGGGTGATGTGCAGTGTTAGTTTTCCCCACACATAGCGTTTTGCTTTTAGGCCATAAAGTAGAATTTTGGTCTCATGTGACCAGATCACCTTCTTCCACATGTTTGCTGTGTCCTCCACATGGCTTCTCACAAACTACAAACAGGACTTCTTATGACTTTCTTTCACCAATGTCTTTCTTCTTGTCACTCTTCCATAAAGGGCAGATTTGTGGAGAACACGACTAATAGTTGTCCTGTGGACAGATTCTCCCACCTGAGCTGTGGATCTCTGCAGCTCCTCCAGAGTTACCATGGGCCTCTTGGCTCTTCTCTGATGAATGCTCTCCTTGCCCGGCCGGTCAGTTTAGGTGGACGGCCATGTCTTGGTAGGTTTGCAGTTGGGCCATACTCTTTCCATTTTCCGATGATGGATTGAACAGAGCTCCGTGAGATGTTCAAAGCTTGGGAGATTTTTTTATAACCTAACCTTGCTTTATACTTCTCCACAACTTTATCCCTGACCTGTCTGGTGTGTTCCTTGAGCCTTCATGATGCTGTTTGTTCACTAAGGTTCTCTAACAAACCTCTGAGGGCTTCACAGAACAGCTGTATTTATACTAAAATTAAATTACACACAGGGGGACTCTATTTACTAATTGTATGACTTCTGAAGGCAATTGGTTCCACTAGATTTTAGTTAGGGGTATCAGAGTAAAGGGGGCTGAATACAAATGCCCCCCCCCCCCACTTTTCACATATTTATTTGTATCATTTATCATTTTCCTTCCACTTCACAATTATGTGACACTTTGTGTTGGTCTATCACATAAAATCCCAATAAAATACATTTATGTTTTTGGTTGTCACATGACAAAATGTGGAAAATTTCACGGGGTATGAATACTTTTTCAAGGCACTGTGTATTGATTATTTTGCATTAAAGTTATGGCGTCTACAAACTATGGGATATATATACTGTCATTTTCTTCTTTTTATACTAGTAATGGTGGTGATCAGCGATTTATAGTGGGACTGTGATAGTGCGGTGGACAATCTGACACTAACTGACGCTGGGGGGGAACTGACTAACTGCCACTGACATCACAAGTGGCACTAATACAGTGATCAGCGCTAATACTATGCACTGTCACTGTACTGACACTGTCTGGGAAGGGGCAATCAAGAGGGTTACCTGTGTGCCTAACAATGTGTATTGTGTGCTGATTTTTACTACAAATCAATTTGTTTCTTCTCCCTGCTTTGCAGGGAGAAGAAACAAAGAGATCGTTCCCTCTGAGGCGAGTCCTGTGATCTGGACTGTGATTGGACCTGGCTGTGAATCTTTGGCCGGGATTTGCTGACATTCTCCCACTGTGTACAATCATGCGCATGCGAACCCGGAAGCGGGTAGCGACAAGCGGGTATGTAGCTTTGTGGTGCAGAAACTGGTTATAACACCCATGCCCCACCCCCAGGTACATACACATACAAACGTAAACGCATGCATCGGGGGCACCTAAATGAGAAAGTGTCAGTTGCACTAACATTTATAAAAACCGCCATGGATTACGTAGTGAGAAGAATCATTCCAGAGCCATTGGGGGGAAGTCACCATAAAATGAACAACTGCCAGAGCCCTTCACCTCTCCGGCAGCAGTACGGGGCAGTGCGGTGCACAATTAAGCTGATCACACAACTCCCTTTTTTTCTTGTTTTTCTAAAAACTTTATTTGAAGTGCACAAAAGTATCAGTGCCCATCAGTGCCACACATCAGTGCCATCTGTCAGGGCCCATCAGTGCCACATATCAGTGCCCATCAGTGCTGCATATCAGTGCCCATCAGTGCCACATATCAGTGCCCATCAGTGCTGCATATCAGTGCCCACCAGTGCCACCTATCAGTGCCCATCAGTGCCACCTATCAGTGGCCATCAGTGCCACATATCAGTGCCCATCAGTGCCACCTATCAGTGCCCATCAGTGCCACCTATCAGTGCCCATCAGTGCCGCATATCAGTGCCCATCAGTGCTGCATATCAGTGCCCATCAGTGCTGCATATCAGTGCCACCTATCAGTGCCCATCAGTGCTGCATATCAGTGCCCATCAGTGCCACCTATCAGTGCCCATCAGTGCCACATATCAGTGCTGCCTATCAGTGCCCATCAGTGCTGCATATCAGTGCCCATCAGTGCTGCCCATCAGTGCCCATCAGTGCCCATCAGTGCTGCCTATCAGTGCCCATCAGTGCCACCTATCAGTGCCCATCAGTGCCACATATCAGTGCCCATCAGTGCTGCATATCAGTGCCCATCAGTGCCACCTATCAGTGCCCATCAGTGCCAAATATCAGTGCCCATCAGTGCTGCATATCAGTGCCCATCAGTGCTGCATATCAGTGCCACCTATCAGTGCCCATCAGTGCTGCATATCAGTGCCCATCAGTGCCACCTATCAGTGCCCATCAGTGCCACATATCAGTGCTGCCTATCAGTGCCCATCAGTGCTGTATATCAGTGCCCATCAGTGCTGCCTATCAGTGCCCATCAGTGCCACCTATCAGTGCCCATCAGTGCCACATATCAGTGCCCATCAGTGCTGCATATCAGTGCCCATCAGTGCTGCATATCAGTGCCACCTATCAGTGCCCATCAGAAAGAAAGGGCTGTAGGTATTAAGCCTAGGGACTTTAAAGGTGTTGATATCAGAAAATGTTTATAAACACTGGTTCAAAACCATGTTAGGATAAAAGAAAATTTTTTATTATTACAAATAATTTAAAAAAGGCCTATCAATGGGCCAATACATAGTACAACAATTTCCAGAAAATTCATAAAGTGCTACTACAGTTTATGATGCAGATACCAATTTCTTTCTGACATGTTTCGCTCTGTGGAGCTTCCTCAGGGGATTGTGTGGTATCAATTATAGGACTGAATCAGTGCCTATCAATGCTGCATATCAGTGCCCATCAGTGCCTCCTATCAGTGCCCATCAGTGCTCCATATCAGTGCCTCCTATCAGTGCCCATCAGTGCCTCCTATCAGTGCCCATCAGTGCCACATATCAGTGCCACCTATCAGTGCTGCATATCAGTGCCCATCAATGCTGTATATAAGTGCCCATCAGTGCTGCATATAAGTGCCACATATCAGTGCTGCCTATCAGTGCCCATCAGTGCTGCATATCAGTGCCCATCAGTGCTGCATATCAGTGCCCATCAATGCTGCATATCAGTGCTGCATATCAGTGCCACCTATCAGTGCCCATCAATGCTGCATATCAGTGCCCATCAGTGCTGCATATCAGTGCCACCTATCAGTGCCCATCAGTGCTGCATATCAGTGCCCATCAGTGCTGCATATCATTGCCACCTATCAGTGCCCATCAGTGCTGCATATCAGTGCCCATCAATGCTGCATATCAGTGCCTCCTATCAGTGCCCATCAATGCTGCATATCAGTGCCCATCAGTGCTGCATATCAGTGCCACCTATCAGTGCCCATCAGTGCTGCATATCATTGCCACCTATCAGTGCCCATCAGTGCTGCATATCAGTGCCCATCAATGCTGCATATCAGTGCCTCCTATCAGTGCCCATCAATGCTGCATATCAGTGCCCATCGGTGCCTCCTATCAGTGCCCATCAGTGCTGCATATCAGTGCCTCCTATCAGTGCCCATCAGTGCCTCCTATCAGTGCCCATCAATGCTGCATATCAGTGCCACATATTAGTGCCCATCAGTGCCTCCTATCAGTGCCCATCAATGCTGCATATCAGTGCCTCCTATCAGTGCCCATCAATGCTGCATATCAGTGCCCATCAGTGCCTCCTATCAGTGCCCATCAGTGCTGCATATCAGTGCCTCCTATCAGTGCCCATCAGTGCCTCCTATCAGTGCCCATCAATGCTGCATATCAGTGCCCATCAGTGCTGCAAATCAGTGCCACCTATCAGTGCCCATCAATGCTGCATATCAGTGCCCATCAGTGCCTCCTATCAGTGCCCATCAGTGCTGCATATCAGTGCCCATCAGTGCTGCATATCATTGCCACCTATCAGTGCCCATCAGTGCTGCATATCAGTGCCCATCAGTGCTGCATATCATTGCCACCTATCAGTGCCCATCAGTGCTGCATATCAGTGCCCATCAGTGCTGCATATCATTGCCACCTATCAGTGCCCATCAGTGCTGCATATCAGTGCCAATCAATGCTGCATATCAGTGCCTCCTATCAGTGCCCATCAATGCTGCATATCAGTGCCCATCAGTGCCTCCTATCAGTGCCCATCAGTGCTGCATATCAGTGCCTCCTATCAGTGCCCATCAGTGCCTCCTATCAGTGCCCATCAGTGCCACATATCAGTGCTGCATATCAGTGCCCATCAATGCTGTATATAAGTGCCCATCAGTGCTGCATATAAGTGCCACATATCAGTGCTGCCTATCAGTGCCCATCAATGCTGCATATCAGTGTTGCATATCAGTGCCACCTATCAGTGCCCATCAGTGCTGCATATCAGTGCCCATCAGTGCTGCATATCAGTGCCACCTATCAGTGCCCATCAGTGCTGCATATCAGTGCCCATCAGTGCTGCATATCAGTGCCACCTATCAGTGCTGCATATCAGTGCCCATCAGTGCTGCATATCAGTGCCACCTATCAGTGCCCATCAGTGCCTCCTATCAGTGCCCATCAGTGCTGCATATCAGTGCCTCCTATCAGTGCTGCATATCAGTGCCTCCTATCAGTGCTGCATATCAGTGCCACATATCAGTGCCCATCAATGAAGGAGAAAACTTACTTTACAAACTGTTATAACAAAGACAAAGAAAAACACATTTTTTTTTCAAAATTAAATACCACCAAAAGAAAGTTCTATTTGTGTGAAAAAAAAGTGATAAAAATGTCCTCTGTGTACAGTGTTGTATGACCGCGTAATGGTCATTCAAAGTGCGACAGCGCTGAAAGCTGAATATTGTCCTGGTCATGAAGGGGGAGGGGAGTGCCCGGTACTGAAGGGGTTAAACACACTTTCCATCTAAAAAAAATGCTGATTTGTTAAAAAGAAAAACATGACAAGTTGTTACAATATTGTCCAATCATCCTTCACTCCTCAGGATATTACTCACCACGTGACCCCAGCAGGCCCCTCCCCCCTCCTACTGACAGCCCCGCCCGCTCTGCACGTCACATGACATCATCGGGGTGGGCGGAGCCGTGATAATGATGGCGGCGGTACACGCAGCTAAGCGGGCGCTGAGGGCTCAACTGAAACAAAGAATTTCAGCCCTGAGCGACCCAGAAAAGCTTCGCCAATCACAGGCCGTGACCCGGAAGGTGTGTCCCGCTCGGTATAGTGTCTCCGTATTCAATAATTAAAGGCGCTCGTTGTTATAGTACTCAGCGCGCATGCGCGGTGAGGGAAGAGGTCCCCCGAGCGTCCATATTTAGTGTGGGCAAATGAAGGTTTATCCCGAACTATTCAGATTACAGTTAGGGGGTCACTGTGAGGGGGAGGGGGATTCTAGAGCCGGTCACCTACCGATTCCAGGAGCTGGGTTCAGTTTTCAGGAGATTTAGTGGGAAGGAATGTGGCTGCCCTCACACATGGAGAATGGTGGTCACTGTGGGGGGAGGGGGGGGTGTAGCGTCACATATGGCGACCCATCACATTTCGCTACCCGCTGGAGTGCGCATGTGCGACGCCGCCATATACGTTACAACACGTTTATGACAAAACTGCGTCGCGCATGCGCACTCCAGCGTAGAGTTGCCACCTCATCCCTTTAAACCCGAACACATATGAATTACACGGGTTCTGAGGCTAATTAAATGCAGATAAGGCACCATGTGAGTTTAATTACCACCTTAATCGGCCACAGAACCTGTGTAATTAATATGTGTTCGGGTTTAAAGGGATGAGGTGGCAACCATACTCCAGCGGGTAGCGAAATGTGATGGGTCGCCATATGTGACGCTACAGGGCCCCTAAATTCATAAATTTGCCGTTTTATTTAACCGCTTGGCGAGCAAAACTTTTCTGGGACTTTTTGTTCACACGTAACAATCAGTATTTTGTTTGTTTGCTAGAAAATTACCCAACCCCCCCCCCCCAAACATTATATATATATATATTTTTATTTTATTTTTTAAAGCAGAGGCCCTAGAGAATAAAATGGTGGGTGTTGCGATTTTTTTTTATGTCACACGGTATTTTTTTGCAGCCGTTTTGCAAATTGTTTTGTGAAAAAATACACATTTAAAAAAAAAAAATGTTAATGTACAAAAACCCCAATATAATACCTGATTGTTTTAGTAAAATAAAAAAGATGATGTCAGGCCGAGTAAATAGATACCAAACATGTCACGCTTTAACCACTTCAGCTCCAGAAGGTTTAACCCCTCCCCCCTCCCCTTAACCACCTCAATACCGGGCACTTAGACCCCCCTTCCTGTGCCCAGGCCATTTTTCAGCTTTCAGAGCTGTCGCACTTTGAATGACAATTACGCGGTCATCAGACACTCTACACAGAGGACATTTTTATCATTTTCTTCACACAAATAGAACTTTCTTCTGCTGGTATTTCATCACCTCTGCAGTTTTTTATTTTTTCCGAAAAAAAAAAAAAAAAAAGACCAACAATTTTGAAAAAAAAAAAAAGTTTTTCTTAGTTTCTATCAGTAAATTTTGTAAAGAAATAATTTTTCTCCTTCACTGATGAGGAGGCACGAATATACCGCACCTATGGGCACTGATAGGCGGCACTGATGGGCACTGGGCACAGATAGGTGGCATTGATAGCCAGCACTGACTGTCATCACTAATGGCCACTGAATGCTGGAACTTGTGGGCACAGATTGGTGCCAGTTGTGGGCACTGGTTTGGCACTGATTTCTGGCACATGTGGGCACAGATTGGTGCCAGTTGTGGGCACTGGTTGGCACTGATTTCTGGCACTTGTGGGCACAGATTGGTGCCAGTTGTGGGCACTGGTTGGCACTGATTTCTGGCACTTGTGGGCACAGATTGGTGTCAGTTGTGGGCACTGGTTGGCATTGATTGCTGGCACTTGTGGGCAGTGGTTGGCACTGATTGCTGGCACTTGTGGGCACAGATTGGTGCCAGTTGTGGGCACTGGTTGGCACTGATAGCTGGCACTGGTGGCACTTAATTGTAATCAGGGCGCTGATGATCAGTGCCCTGATTACATCCCTAGCTGTCCCCTGTGAGGAGATGCCGCTGATCGGCTCTCCTCTCCTCTCCTCTCCTCTCCCCCTCCTCTCCTCTCCTCTCCTCTCCTCTCCTCTCCTCTCCTCTCCTCTTCTCTGTCAGTGTGAGGTGAGGAGCGCCGATTACCGGCATCTCCGTGTTTTTTATTGGACACCGCCGATCACACGGCTAAAATGGCGCGGCTCCTTCCACAGATCGGGGTCGCCCCGTGTCCTAGCAACATGTCGGGGCCTCAATCACCACACTGCACACCCCCCTCCCCCCCCCGGGGGGCGCACGAGATCGGTCGTTCTGGGAAGCCGCCATATGACATCCACCCAGAACCGAGAGCCGCACCCCCCCAGCCATCATTTGACTGCTTTGCGGGCGGCAAGTGGTTAAAGAGGAACTGCGGTCCGCTCACATCATTTTGTAATAAAAACATCTTTGCCGTTCTGAAGCTTCCCTCCCAACCACTTTGCATATTATTTTATATATACTGGGATTCTGTACTTTGCCAAATATGATGCAGAAATCTCCCTCCGCCGAGTCTGGCTGCAGCCATCTTAACTGTGGGCAGCTGAAGCTTCTGCCTGTTCACTTCCTGGATTTACACAGAGGCACACCACCAGCTCTACAGCTCTCATTGGCCCTCTTATGACTCATCCCCCCTCCCTTCCTGGCAAACTCTCAGGTGGGAGGAGAGAGAGAGCTGTGCCAGATGATGTCATAATCCTAGGCTAATGACCAGACAGGAAACAGGAAGTGGGCTGTATAAGGGATTTGCTGGCAGAACAAAAAATGTTTTGCTATCAAAAGTTAAAACAACAACAAGAGCAGAAGATTTAATAGATGGAAAGATGAAAAAATGACGGAAGTTTCACTTTACTGACCCGGCCATTTTTTGCCATGCGGCACGGCATTACTTTACCTAACATCAAAGTGCTACAATGTAAAGTAGTGAGTGTACAGCTTGTATAACAGTGTAAATTTGCTGTCCCCTCAAAATAACTCAACACACAGCCATTAATGTCTAAACCGCTGGCAACAAAAGTCAGTACACCCCTAAGTGAAAATCTCCAGATTGGGCCCAAAGTGTCAATATTTTGTGTGGCCACCATTATTTTCCAGCACGGCCTTAACCCTCTTGGGCATGGAGGTCACCAGAGCTTCACAGGTTGTCACTGGAGTCCTCTTCCCCTCCCCCATGATGACATCACAGAGCTGGTGGATGTTAGAGACCTTGCGCTCCTCCACCTTCCGTTTGAGGATGTCCCACAGATGATCAATAGGGTTTAGGTCTGGAGACATGCTTGGCCAGTCCATCACCTTTACCCTCAGCTTCTTTAGCCAGGCAGTGGTGGTCTTGGAGGTGTGTTTGGGGTTGTTATCATGTTGGAATACTGCCCTGCGGTCCAGTCTCTGAAGGGAGGGGATCATGCTCTGCTTCAGTATGTCACAGTACATGTTGGCATTCATGGTTCCCTCAATGATCTGTAGCCCCCCAGTGCCGGCAGCACTCATGCAGCCCCAGACCATGACACTCCCACCACCATGCTTGACTGTAGACAAGACACACTTGTCTTTGTCCTCCTCACCTGGTTGCCGCCACACACGCTTGTCACCATCTGAACCAAATACGTTTATCTTGGTCTCATCAGACCACAGGACATGGTTCCAGTAATCCATGTCCTTAGTCTGCTTGTCCTTCAGCTGTTGGCGGTCTTTCTTGTACATGATCTTTAGAAGAGGCTTCCTTCTGGGAGGACAGCCATGCAGACCAATTAGATGCAGTGTGCGGCGTATGGTCTGGGCACTGACAGGCTGACCCCCCACCCCTACAACCTCTGCAGCAATGCTGGCAGCACTCATACGTCTATTTCCCAAAGACAACCTCTGGATATGACGCTGATCACGTGACCTCAACTTCTTTGGTGGACCATGGCGAGGCCTGTTCTGAGTGGAACCTGTCCTGTTATACCGCTGTATGGTCTTGGCCACCGTGCTGCAGCTCAGTTTCAGGGTCTTGGCAATCTTCTTATAGCCTAGGCCATCTTTATGTAGAGCAACAAATCTTTTTTCAGATCCTCAGAGAGTTCTTTGCCATGAGGTCCCATGTTGTACTTCCAGTGACCAGTATGAGAGAGTGAGAGCGATAACACCAAATTTAACACACCTGCTCCCCATTCACACCTGAGACCTTGTAACACTAACGAGTCACATGACACCGAGGAGGGAAAATGGCTAAGTGGGCCCAATTTGGAGATTTTCACTTAGGGGTGTACTGACTTTAGTTGCCAGCGGTTTAGACATTAATGGCTGTGTGTTGAGTTATTTTGAGGGGACAGCAAATTTACACTGTTATACAAGCTGTACACTCACTACTTTACATTGTAGACAAGTGTCATTTCTTCAGTGTTGTCACATGAAAAGGTAGAAGAAAAGATTTACACAAATGTCACTGAGGGGTGTACTTACTTTTGTCAGATACTGTGTGTGTGTATATATATATATATATATATATATATATATATATGTGTGTATTTTTTAGCAGAGACCCTAGAGAATAAAATAGCGCTTGTTGCAATATTTTATGTCACACTGTATTTTTGCAGTAGTCTTCCAAATGCAATTTTTTTGGGGGAAAAAATACAATTTAATAAACTAAAAAAATAAATAAACAGTAAAGTTAGCCCAATTTTTTGGTATAATGTGAGAGATGAAGTTACGCCGCGAGAATCATGAGAGAATCGGGATCTTCATTATAAATCATGAGTCTCATTTTTCCCAGAATCGTGCAGCTCTACTCCTCCCTCCTACCCTGTTTCCCCGAAAATAAGACCTAGCGTGATTGTCGGTGATGGCTGCAATATAAGCCCTACCCCCCAAATAAGCCCTAGTTAAAGTCTTTGTAGGTCTTATTTTCAGGGTAGGGCTTATTTTCGGGGTAGGGCTAATATTGCAGCCATCACCGACAATCGCACTAGGTCTTATTTTCGGGGAAACAAGGTAGGGCTTATTTGGGGGGTAGGGCTTATATTGCAGCCATCACCGACAATCGCACTAGGTCTTATTTTCGGGGAAACAGGGTAGTTTTATAATATAATATATACGGGACAGACCTGTAAATACAACTTGTTGGGTTATTGTACAAAAAAAAAAAAAAAAAGCCTGGGGTTTTCTGATTCTATTAAGCTAATATACTTACCTGGCTCCTCCGACTTTCTTCAGATTATGTCGATTTCCTTAGAGAGGTAATTGGTTTTGCTGGCAGTAATTGTCTTTGTTTATTGATCCTCGCTCATTGATCCTCTTCTTTCTGCGCCCGCTACAGATTAATGGATATTGATGGGTCCGTATAATTTAATTGGCCGGTGTTATAAGTTTAAGTACCATTTAGCAATTAAGTATGGGTTGTGCAGTTCTAAATATTATTGATTGAGGTCATAGAATGCAAGGAGATGACAGTTGCCTATAGCACCGAGATAATAGTCACCCAATCCGGTTATTTTATTTTTTTTGGCTGGATCAGACAGAGGCTTCATATCTATAGGAGGAGGTAAAGGCCCGCTGTCTGACCACTCTTCAGGGAGAACTTCGGGAAGGCACAACACTTTTTTTTTTTCTGACAGTATTCAGTTCCTGATGAAAAAAAGTGCATGTAGTACTTGGTTGCATCTTCCTAGGTGCTCTGTGATGGTAGCTGCGAAGTTGGACAGGGAACTTGTCCCCGACCACCACTCTCCACATTGGCGCCAAACACTACAGCTAGCAAGGAGATGGCTGCTTTGCTAGCGAGTGGCTGTCTCTGGCTCCCAGCACTTGTCCAAGGCAAGTACCTACATGGTGAATGCCAAGACAGGGAGAGGGCATGTCAAGGAGATGGCTGCTTTACTAGCGAGTGGCTGTCTTTGGCTCCCAGCACTTGCCCAAGGAAAGCACCTACATGAGGAATGCCAAGACAGGGAGAGGACGCGTCAAGGAGATGGCTGCTTTGCTAGCGAGTGGCTGTCTCTGACTCCCAGCAGTTGCCCAAGCAAGTACCTACATGGTGAATGCCAAGACAGGGAGAGGGCATATCAAGGAGATGGCTGCTTTGCTAGCGAGTGGCTATCTTTGGCTCCCAGCAGTTACCCAAGGAAAGTACCTACATGAGGAATGCCAAGACACAGAGAGGGCAAGTCAAGGAGATGGCTGCTTTGCTAGCGAGTGGCTGCCTCTGGCTTCCAGCACTTGCCCGAGGTAAGTATCTTCACAAGGAATGCAGGGACAGGGAGAGGACATGTCATCCATTGGACAAGTGCATGGGAGCTGGAGGCAGCCACTCGCTAGCATAACAGCCGTCTCCTCGCTAGCTGTTGTTTCGGGGCAGCCATGCACCAAGGGGTGGGCAACCTGTCCCACATTGCCCCCAGGGCTACAATGCACTTAGGAAGAGGGGACAAAGTATTACATTGTAGACAGTATTTTGTCCCATCAGGAACTGAATACTGTAAAATAAGTGATACTTCTTCTTAAGCCTGACAGGTAAAAAAAAAAAAACCTCCCTTGGTCATTATTGTCCCCCCCCCCCCACCTCCCTACCATCATTGACGTAAACAGGAGTGTTTGTTCAAGCCGAGGCAGGAAAGGTCATGACTGGATTGGGTGACTATTAACTCGGTGCTATAGGCAACTTTATTACCCTAACAGTCTGTGGCCTAAACCAACGATATCTAGAACGGCATGCAGCCTACACATAATTGCTAAATGGTGCTTAAAGTGAATGTAGAGCTTTTTTTTTATATTAAAATAACAAACATGTCATACTTACCTGCTCTGTGTAATGGTTTTGCACAGAGCAGCCCAGATTCTCCTCTTCTCGGGTCCTCCAACGGCGCTCCTGATTCCTTTTGGCGATCATCCCCATAGAAAGCCACGTTCTTTGCTGGCACATGTTTGTTCCTGAGCTGCGTTGCCTGTGTCTATAGGCACAGGCAGTGCTGCTCAGCCCCGCCCCTCCGCTCCCTCATCACACAGTCTGATTGTCAGCGGCGAGAGCTCCGGTCACATGATCCTGCAGCTCCGTCTTCCCTGTGTCAGGGAGCACTCAACAACAGCTGGCAGTTCCGGCTTCTGTGACGTCACCCATAGGGCTACCGTGGCCCATCTGTTGTCGGCACTCCCTCCTCTCCCCTGCAGCCGCTGCTCACCGGCGGAGCTGCAGGATGACGTGTCTGGACTGGATCACATTGAAAAAAGTTAAAGTGTTACTAAACCCACAACAGTAAAATCAGTCTATATATGCAGAAAAACATGCTTGTTATACTCTCTGTGGAACCTAAAGGGTTAATCCTCTGCATTGTGTAAAAAGGCTGTTTGATCCTGTCTTCTCTGATCCTCCCCTTCTTCCACTGTCCCCAATATATCTGCTGATAGTACAGAGCATTGGAGTCACTCTGCACATGCTCAGTTTGGTGTGTATTGCTAGAATGTTTTTGTTTTGTTTTTTGCGATCAGCACAGGGCCAATCAGCACTGTCCAAACAGAGGATGAGGGAGTCTTGCAGCCTCATAGGACAGTCAGAGGAGAAAACTCCTCCTACAAGCTTTAACCAGACACTGATAGAAGTCACAAGACTGATATATACTGCTGATGAGAAAAGGTATTTAGCAGTTTATATTTACTAAAATATTTGCATTTCCATGTTCTGTGTACTGTGGGAGAGCTGATATAGTGAATGCAGAGTCCTGGGGAGATCAGATATAGTGAATGCAGGCTCCTGGGGAGAGCAGATATAGTGAATGCAGGCTCCTGGGGAGAGCAGATATAGTGAATGCAGGCTCCTGGGGAGAGCAGATATAGTGACTGCAGGCTCCTGGGGAGAGCAGATATAGTGAATGCAGGCTCCTGGGAGATCAGATATAGTGAATGCAGGCTCCTGGGGAGAGAAGATATAGTGAATGCAGGCTCCTGGGGAGAGCAGATATAGTGAATGCAGGCTCCTGGGGAGATCAGGTATAGTGACTGCAGGCTCCTGGGGAGACCAGATATAGTGAATGCAGGGTCCTGGGAGATCAGATATAGTGAATGCAGGCTCCTGGGGAGAGAAGATATAGTGAATGCAGGCTCCTGGGGAGAGCAGATATAGTGAATGCAGGCTCCTGGGGAGATCAGGTATAGTGACTGCAGGCTCCTGGGGAGATCAGATATAGTGAATGCAGGCTCATGGGGAGAGCAGATATAGTGACTTATAGTGACTGCGGGCTCCTGGGGAGAGCATATATAGTGAATGCAGGCTCCTGGGAGACCAGATATAGTGAATGCAGGCTCCTGGGGAGATCAGATATAGTGAATGCAGGCTCCTGGGGAGAGCAGATATAGTGAATGCAGGCTCCTGGGGAGACCAGATATAATGAATGCAGCCTCCTGGGGAGACCTGATATAGTGACTGCAGGCTCCTGGGGAGAGCAGATATAGTGAATGCAGGCTCTTGGGGAGACCAGATATAGTGAATGCAGGGTGCTGGGGAGACCTGATATAGTGAATACAGGCTCCAGGGGAGACCAGATATAATGAATGCAGGCTCCTGGGGAGACCTGATTAAGTGACTGCAGGCTCCTGGGGAGAGCAGATATAGTGAATGCAGGCTCTTGGGGAGACCAGATATAGTGAATGCAGGGTGCTGGGGAGACCTGATATAGTGAATACAGGCTCCTGGGGAGACCTGATATAGTGAATGCAGGCTCCTGAGGAGAGCAGATATAGTGAATGCAGGCTCCTGGGGAGATCAGATATAGTGAATGCAGGCTCCTGGGGAGAGCAGATATAGTGAATGCAGGCTCCTGGGGAGACCTGATATAGTAAATGCAGGCTCCTGGGGAGATCAGATATAGTGAATGCAGGCTCCTGGGGAGAGCAGATATAGTGAATGCAGGCTCCTGGGGAGACCTGATATAGTGAATGCAGGCTCCTGGGGAGATCAGATATAGTGAATGCAGGCTCCTGGGGAGAGCAGATATAGTGAATGCAGGCTCCTGGGGAGACCTGTTATAGTGACTGCAGGCTCCTGGGGAGATCAGATATAGTGAATGCAGGCTCCTGGGGAGAGCAGATATAGTGAATGCAGGCTCCTGGGGAGACCTGATATAGTGACTGCAGGCTCCTGGGGAGACCAGATATAGTGAATGCAGGCTCCTGGGGAGACCTGATATAGTGAATGCAGGCTCCTGGAGAGAGTAGTTATAGTGAATGCAGGTTCCTGGGGAGAGCAGATATAGTGAATGCAGGGTGCTGGGCATACCTGATATAGTGAATGCAGGCTCCTGGGGAGACCTGATATAGTGAATGCAGGGTGCTGGGGAGACCTGATATAGTGAATGCAGGCTCCTGGGGAGACCTGATATAGTGAATGCGGGGTCCTGGGGAGACCTGATATAGTGAAAGCTGGCTCCTGGGGAGACCTGATATAGTGAATGAAGGCTCCTGGAGAGAGCAGTTATAGTGAATGCAGGTTCCTGGGGAGACCAGATATAGTGACTGCAGGGTCTTTGTTACATAGGGTAGACAGGATAGATAGCAGGAGGGAGGAGGGGACCCTTTTAATAATAGTTCGTGTTAGGCAGCAATTTTACATTAATTGCATTCACGTTCAACCCTGGGCAAAAATAGTAGCAAAAAATGGGTCCCCAGCTCTGGCTGCAATACTCACCTCCTTTCTTGCACTGTCCCCACAATAATTGCTTTCCACCACTTGATGTCCTCGTTCGTTCATGCCCATCGTCATTCAGTATAGAAGACTGAGGAAATCCTGTGGGTGCGGGGTACCAGGGTGGGGCTTTAATGACAGGCTTTGATCATCTCTGTGGTAGAGTTGGGCGAACAGTTCGAGCCGAGCAAAAATTCGTCCCATACATCACCTGTTCGGCGAACACCCGAAATTGCGGTGCGCTCAGTGGGCTGCACAGGAGGTGAAGTATTGCAGCAGATTCTATACACCGTTCAGATGCGCTACTTTACAGGCAGACTAAGGGGATCCCCCAGACACGATATTTAACCGCTTGCCGACCGGCCGCCCTCATTATACTGCTGCAGGTTGGCACGAATCGCCGTAGGTGTACGTTGGCCGCTTTAAAAACGCTAGGGGGGGGCGTGCGCGACGCCAGAGCCGATGCTCGCGGCCGCGATGTCCGTCTGCCAATCGCGATCACTCCTCAGAGAGCCAGAATGGGGATCTGTCAATGTAATCAAACAGATCTCCATTCTGACAGGGGAATAGAGAGAGATCTGCTTTTCCTAGTGATCAGGAACAGCGATCTCTCTCCTCCTCCGGTCAGTTCCCCTCCCCCCCACAGGCTGCGCACTGACACCTTTGCAGGAATTGTGCGATTTGCTGGGTGCTCAGTGTGCGCCTGTAAGAAGGGTTGGGCTCCCTTCAGTCCACCTGCCCTCAGCTTACTCATCAGAATGCATGCGCTTCCACTGTGGCGTCACTCATCAGTCAGTGATAGGAACTACAGATACCAGGGTGCTTTGCTGGTCAGTAAATAAGCTTGGAATTTTTCCTTGGCCTTGTTTATATCTATTTGCCCTCCAATGCTGCTTACTGTTATGGCCAGTCATAGGTGGGGGTAGTGGACCCTTTTTTTGCCCCCACAGTTAGAAAACACCTTCATAGAGAACACATTTAACCCCTTGATCGCCCCCTAGTGTTAACTCATTCCCTGCCAGTGACATATACACAGTAATCAGTGGCTATTTTTAGCTCTGATCGCTGTATAAATGTCACTGGTCCCAAAAAAGTGTCCGATCTGTCCACCGCAATGTCGCAGTCCCGCTAAAAAATCGCCATTACTAGTAAAAAAAAAAAAAGAATGCCATAAATCTATCCCTTATTTTGGTAAACGCTATAACTTTTGCGCGAAACCAATCAGTACACGCTTATTGCGATCTTTTTTTACCAAAAATATGTAGCAGAATACATATCGGCTCAAACTGATGAAGAAATTTTTTTTTTTTTTGTTTTTTTTTGTTTTTTTGGATATTTATTATAGCAAAAAGTAAAAAATATAGTTTTTTTTTTTTTAATTTCTTCAAAATTGTCGCTCTTTTTTTGTTTATAGCTCAATAATGTCACTGGTCCCCAAAAAGTGTAATTTGCTATATCAATCCTGTATAATAATAATAATAATTTGGGGTCAGATTTGTCCGCCGCAATGTTGCAGTCCCGCTAAATATCGCAGATCGCCGCCATTACCAGTAAAAACAATAAAAAAGAAATAAAAGTCCCTAAATCTATCCCAAAGTTTGTAGACACGATACTTTTTTTAAAAAATATATACTGGCCTAAACTGATGAATAAATTTGTTTTTTTTTATTTTATTTTATTTTATTATTTATTTATTTATTTATATTTTATTATTTATTTATTTATTTTTATTTTATGTATTATAGCAGAAAGTAAAACATTTTTTTTCAAAATTGTCGCTCTTTTTGTGTTTATAGCGCAAAAAATAAAAACAGCCGAGCTGATCAAATACCACCAAAAGAAAAGCTCTATTTGTGGGGAAAAAAATGTATTTTGTTTGGGTACAGCGTCGCATGACCGCGCAATTGTCAGTTAAAGCGACGCAGTGCCGTATCGCCAAAAAATGGCCTGGTCATTAAGGGGATAAATCCCTCCGGGGCTGAAGTGGTTGATGGAATTTTTTCATTTTATTTTTTTGCTTCGCTTTAAGCATCATTAAATCAGTGCTCCTAAAAAAACGAATGTTTTAAGAAAAAAAAAAAAAAAAAGTTTGCATTGATACATGTACCCCAGCGCAGTACCCCGGGCCCCCATACCATTTTCATGGCCGATGACTTGCATATAAGCCTTCAAAATGGGGGTCTTATAGACTTCAACGGGGTTTGGGGTTCAGGTCCGAACTTATGTGATGTTCGAGAGTCCTGACGCAAACTGAACCGGGGGGGAGGGGGGCTGGGTTGTTCGGCAAAACTCTATTCTATGGATGGATAGGTGTTGTCATTGGGGACGCACAAAGAGGCATTGCTGTGCGTTTACTCACCACCATGCGTGATTTTCTTGCAATGACGTTCTTGTGTGATACCTGACGGGACCGCTCCCTTCATCTGGAGAAATTAGGCCCGGTTCACACCTACGCAGGTTGCACTTTGCATATTCCAGGTGCATTTTGCGTTTTTCAATACAAATTTTTGATCCATTGAAGTCTATGGAACCAAAAACCAGAAAAAAAAATGTCCCCCGGCCCTTTCCATAAAATGCACAGATGTGAACTACATCCATAGCAAACCATGGTAAATGGACTGTAGTGTGTTTCCGCAAAACTGAAAACGCACTAAAAAAAATGCATCGGTGTGAACCAGGCCTTAGGCTCGATTCACATCTCTGCATGTTGCTTTTGAGTGTTTCTGCAGTGCTTTCTGCGGTGCTTGGTGCGTTTTTTACCACGATTTTACAGCGATTTGCGTTTTGTTTTTTTTACACTGTATATAGCTGGTTGCTAAGGAGGGGGCCGGGAAGCCAGCCGCCGCATCCTTAACAACCGATGAGTCATCAGCTGTCAGCGGGCTTCCCTATGTTGATGGGGACAAGGGCCTCTTCCCGACAACCCTGGCCCGGTGGTTGTCGGGGTCTGCGGGCGGGGGGGCTTATCGGAATCTGGAAGCCCCCTTTAACAAGGGGACGCCCAGAACCTTCCCCTCCGCCTATGTGAATGAGTATGGGGTACATTGTACCCCTACCCATTCACCAAAAAAAAGTAGTGTAGTGTTAAAAAATACAGTAGACAGTTTTTGACAAGTCTTTTATTAAAAATATCTTCTTCTTCCTCCATCTTCTCCCGCATCTTCATCCGCCGGGCTTCTGCTTCTCCTGCTTCTTCTTCTTCCGTTACTCTTCTTTCTTCTTTGTCCGGTGTTCTTCTTCCTCTACCGCCGCCGACCCTCCCCAGATGCTGCGTCCTGCTGATCTGTCCGCGCCGGTGTCAAGCATTTCTTAGATAAGGATGGGGGTGTGGCAGTCGGATTACGTCATCTAGAGGCCCCGCCCCCTTGTGGCGTCACAGACCCACCATGCCCCCCGTGGTGACGGCACAAGGGGACGGGGCCCCGGATGACGTAATCCAATGACCACGCACCCCATCGTTATCTAAGAAATGCTTGACACCGGCGCGGACAGATCAGCGGGACGCAGCATCGGAAGAGGGTCGGCGACGGCAGAGGAAGAAGAACACCGGACAAAGAAGGAAGAAGCGGGAGAAGAAGAAGCCCGGAGGATAGAAGAAGAAGAAATTTTTAATAAAATACTTGTCAATAACCGTCTACTGTATTTTTTAACACTACACTACTTTTTTTGGTGAATGGGTAGGGGTACAATGTACCCCATACTCATTCACATGGGGGGGGCGGGATTTGGGGGCCCCCTAATTAAAGGGGGCTTCCAAATTCCGATAAGTCCCCCGCCCGCAGACCTCGACAACCACTGGGCAAGGGTTGTTGGGAAGAGGCCCTTGTCCCCATCAACATGGGGGCAAGGTGCTTTGGGGTGGGGGAGGGGCAAAGCCCTCCCGCCCCAAAGCACCCATTCCTCATGTTGAGGGTATGCGGCCTGGTATGGTTCAGGAGGGGGGGGGGTGCTCGCTCGTCATCTCCCTTTCCTGACCTGCCGGGCGGCATGCTCGAATAAGGGTCTGGTATGGATTTTGGGGGGGAGGACCCCCACGCCATTTTTTTTTAAAATTGGGGGTTTGGGGGGGGGGTCAGGGTCTCTCCCGAATCCATATTAGACTCAAGGGCCCAGTATGGACCTGGGGGGGGGGTGATTATATGTCAGTATTACATTATATATCCCTGTATGTTGCGGTCATTCAGGTGATTATCTAATAGCTTCTTGAAACTATCAATGCTCCCCGCTGAGACCACCCCCTGTGGAAGGGAATTCCACATCCTTGCTGCTCTTACAGTAAAGAACCCTCTACGTAGTTTAAGGTTAAACCTCTTTTCTTCTAATTTTAATGAGTGGCCACGAGTCTTGTTAAACTCACTTCCGCAGAAAAGTTTTCTCCCTATTGTGGGGTCACCAGTACAGTATTTGTATATTGAAATCATATCCCCTCTCAAGCGTCTCTTCTCCAGAGAGAATAAGTTCAGAGCTCACAACCTTTCCTCATAACTAAGATCCTCCAGACCCTTTATTAGCTTTGTTGCCCTTCTTTGTAGTCGCTCCATTTCCAGTACGTCCCTCCTGAGGACTGGTGCCCAGAACTGGACAGCATACTCCAGGTGCGGCCGGACCAGAGTCTTGTAGAGCGGGAGAATTATCATTTTATCTCTGGAGTTGATCCCCTTTTTAATGCCAATATTCTGTTTGTTTTGTTAGCAGCAGCTTGGCATTGCATGCCATTGCTGAGCCTATCACCTACTAGGACCCCCAGGTCCTTTTCCATCCTAGATCCCCCCAGAGGTTCTCCCCCCAGTCTATAGATTGCATTCAGATTTTTGCCACCCAAATGCATTATTTTACATTTTTCTACATTGAACCTCATTTGCCATGTAGTTGCCCCTCCCCCATTCATTTGTTCAGATCTTTTTGCAAGGTTTCCACATCCTGCGGAGAAGTTATTGCCCTGCTTAGCTTCGTATCGTCTGCAAATACAGAGATTGAACTGTTTATCCCATCCTCCAGGTCGTTTATGAACAAATTAAATAGGATTGGTCCCAGCACAGAACCCTGGGGAACCCCACTACCCACCCCTGACCATTCTGAGTACTCCCCATTTATCACCACCCTCTGAACACGCCCTTGTAGCCAGTTTTCAATCCATGTACTCACCCTATGGTCCATGCCAACGGACCCTATTTTGTACAGTAAACGTTTATGGGGAACTGTGTCAAATGCTTTTGCAAAATCCAGATACACCACGTCTACGGGCCTTCCTTTATCTAGAGCAGGGGTCTCCAAACTGTGGGCCAGATGTGGCCCTTTGCTAGCCTTTATCCCGCCCTTGGGTCACTGACACCAGCAATGGGGCACTATGTCTTCCACTGATACCAATGATGGGATACTATTCCTCCTACTAATACCAATAATGGGGCACTACTCCTCCTACTGACCGCCAACCCTGAGGCCCAGGGGCGTAACTAGAAATAGCAGGGCCCCATAGCAAAATGTTGTATGGGGCCCCCCTGCAAACAACCCCCCCCCCCCACAGCTGCCCTATTGTCAATGTAGCATGACCTGTGCCCCATACAGCGTGACCTGTGCCCCATACAGCGTGACCTGTGCCACATACTGCGTGACCTGTTCCCCCATGCAGCGTGACCTGTGCCCCATACAGCGTGACCTGTGCCCAATACAGCGTGACCTGTGCCCAATGCAGTGTGAGCTGTGCCCAATGCAGCGTGACCTGTGCCAAATACAGCGTTGCCTGTGCCCAATACAGCCTGGCCTGCCTGTGCCCCATACAGCGTGACCTGTGCCCAATGCAGTGTGAGCTGTGCCCAATGCAGTGTGAGCTGTGCCCAATGCAGTGTGAGCTGTGCCCAATGCAGCGTGACCTGTGCCCAATACAGCTTGACCTGTGCCCCATACAGTGTGACCTGTGCCCAATACAGCCTGGCCTGCCTGTGCCCCATACAGCGTGACCTGTGCCCCATACAGCGTGACCTGTGCCCAATGCAGTGTGAGCTGTGCCCAATGCAGCATGACCTGTGCCCCATACAGCGTGACCTGTGCCCCATACAGCGTGACCTGTGCCCAATGCAGCGTGACCTGTGCCCAATGCAGCGTTACCTGTGCCCAATACAGTGTTGCCTGTGCCCAATACAGCCTGGTCTGCCTGTGCCCCATACAGCCTGGTCTGCCTGTGCCCCATACAGCCTCACCTATGCAGAGGAAGAGGCAAGCCACCCGGATCAGCAGAGAGCAGGATTGCCCGCTGTAATAGCTTTCATTTGAATTTCCTGTCTTCCTGAGGCTCATCGTCACATAGCCCCACCTCTTGGCCCGACGCCTTTGATGACGTCACACGTCCCGCATTGTATTGGCGTTCTGTCTATCAACGGCGCCGGGCCAAGAGGTGGAGCTATGTGACGTGAGCCCCGGGAACTCTGGAAGTTCTAATGAAAGCTCTTACATCGGGCAATTCAGCTCTCTGCTGATACGGACAGCTCGCCTCTTCCTTTCCTCTCTCTTCCCCTGGCTGGGAGACTGTGCCGGCGGTGCTCTTATCCTCACCGGGCCCCACTCGGCTGCGGGCCCCATAGCGCCCGCATGGGTCGTTATGGTGGTAGTTCCGCCCCTGCTGAGGCCATATTTATTCTCACTGATGTTGGGCTTGGGGCATTTTTTACCCCCGCTGGCCACAATCTGTCCCTCCTAAAGTCTGAAGGACAGTAGACTGGCCCTTTGTTAGAAAAGTTTGGAGACATCTGGTCAAGATGGCAACTCACCTCCTCATAGAAGGTTAGTAGATTGATTTGGCAAGAACGATTCTTCATGAATCCATGCTGATTTCTGCTAATGATTATGTTCTTATTACTACAATCTTGTATATAGTCCCTTAGTTTCATCTTAAAAAATCTATTACTAAGCCGAACTGCTTACAAAGAGCAAAGTAAGACGCCGGTCACCACAAGATCCCGGCTAGAGAAAATATTGATTCTTTTGTATTTGTTTCTGCACCGCGTGAAAACATATTATCGGTGTCCTCCTATTCTGACGGTGAAATGTCCTTGCAGTTGCTGACTCACGACCGTTACCGGGCCGCTCAGCGCATCGCTGTGTTCCTGAACATGCCGGATGAGATCCAGACCGGGGACATCCTACACGACCTCTTCAGGCAAGGGAAAGCCTGCTTCATTCCACGGTACCAGCGTGGCAGCAATCACATGGACATGGTGAGGCTGAGCTCGGTGGAGGAGATTCAGAACTTGCCGGTAACAACCTGGAATATCCGCCAGCCCGGGGAGGGAGAGTGCCGGGAGGAAGCTTTGTCCACGGGTGAGCGAGATGTCTCTATGAACATCTAAGTCTAAATGAACCTTTCATATTCCAGTAATGTGCCGTAATACCGTATATACTCGAGTATAAGCCGAGTTTTGCTTTTTTTGTGCTGAAAATGCCCCCCTCGGCTTATATTCGAGTCAAGCACTTTTCTGCAGCAGAGAATGACATTTTCCAAACCGACTTTGGGGCCACTCGGTGCTAGGAACCCCAAATTTGGTGTGCAAACCCAGTGGAACCCAGTGGACCCAGTGGAACAAATTTGGGGCTCCTAGCACCAAGTGGCCCCGAGATACGGGGCCCCAAAGTCAGTTTGGAAAATGTCAAGCACTTTTCTGCAGCAGAGAATGACAATTTCCGAACCGATTTTGAGGCCCCGTGGTGCTAGGAACCCCAGCTTTGGATATGTTGTAGTACCAGTTCCACTGGGTTTGCACAACAAATTTGGGGTTCCTAGCACCAAGTGGCCCCGAGATACGGGGCCCCAAATTCGGTTTGGAAAATGTCAAGCACTTTGCAGCAGAGAATGCCATTTTCCAAACCGATTTTGGGGCCCCGTTTCTGGGGGCCACTTGGTGCTAGGAACCCCAGCTTTGGATATGTTGTAGTACTAGTTCCCCTGGGTTTGCACAAGAAATTTGGGGTTCCTAGCACCAAGTGGCCCTGAGAAACAGGGCCCCAAAATCGTTTTGGAAAATGTAATTCTCTGCTGCAGAAAAGTGCTTTACATTTTCCAAACCGAATTTGGGGCCCCGTATCTCGGGGCCACTCAGTGCTAGGAACCCCAAATTTGTTGTGCAAACCCAGTGGAACTAGCACTACAACATAACCAAAGCTGGGGTTCCTAGCACCACGGGGCCTCAAAATCGGTTCGGAAAATGTCATGCTCTGCTGCAGAAAAGTGCTTTACATTTTCCAAACCGAATTTGGGGCCCCGTATCTCGGGGCCACTCAGTGCTAGGAACCCCAAATTTGGTGTGCAAACCCAGTGGAACTAGCACTACAACATATCCAATATGTTCCTAGCACCAAGTGGCCCCCGAGAAACGGGGCCCCAAAATCGGTTTGGAAAATGTCATGCTCTGCTGCAGAAAAGTGCTTGACATTTTCCAAACCGACTTTGGGGCCCCGTATCTGGGGGCCACTTGGTGCTAGGAACCCCAGCTTTGGATATGTTGTAGTGCTAGTTCCTAGCACCTAGTGGCCTCAAGAAACGGGGCCCCAAAGTCGGTCAACTGTGTCCATCTGCAACAATGTCATTTCAGGACCCTTTGGGTCCAGAGACCCCAAATTTTGGCTGCAGCTAGGGGGCATCTAGGAACCCTTAAATACAGATTTTGAAGTGCAGGGGAGCTGTGGCTGCAAATGGGCACAGTGAGGCTGCAAATGATCATTGTTAACCCTCTTTTCCACTTACAGTAGCTGTGCATTTCTCACCCTAGGCTTATACTCGAGTCAATACGTTTTTACAATTTTTGTGGTAAAATTAGGTGCCTCGGCTTATTTTCGGGTCGGCTTATACTCGAGTATATACCTCTGCTTAAAGAATTCCAGGTGTGGATACAGTTGTGCTGAAAAGTTTGCATACCCTGGCAGATAAGGTGACATTTTGGCATTGATAGTGAAATTATGACTGATCATGCCAAAAAACACTGTCTTTTATTTATAGATAGAATAGAAATAATATGAAGCCATTTATTATCACATAGTTGTCGGGATCCGTTTTAAATCTTAATGATAACAGAAATCACCCAAATGTCCCTGATGAAAAGTCCCCCCCCCCATGTAATGTTTGGCCTTGGTACAGACACAGAAGGTGACACACACAGGTTACAATGCCAATTAAAGGTTAATTTCTCACATCTGTGGCTTTTTAAACTACATTTAGTGTCTCTGTATAAACAGTCAATGAGTTTGTTAGCTCTCATTCGGATGCACTGAGCAGACTATACACTGAGCCATGAGGAGCAGAAAAGAACTGTCAAAAGACCTGCGTAACAAGGTAACGGAACTTTAGAAATATGGAAAAAGACATAAAAACATAACCAGAGCCTTAAACTTGCCAGTCAGTACTGTTCAATCACTTATTAACCACTTAAGCCCCGGATCCATTTGGCTGGCCAAAGACCAGAGCACTTTTTTTGCGATTCGGCACTGCATCGTTTTAACTGACAATTGCGCGGTCATGCGACGTTGCTCCTAAACAAAATTGATGTCCTTTTTTCCCCCCACAAATAGAGCTTTCTTTTGGTGGTATTTGATCACCTCTGCGGTTTTTATTTTTTGCGCGATAAATAAAAACAGAGCATCAATTTTGAAAAAAAATGCATTATTTTTTACTTTTTGCTATAATAAAATATCCCCCAAAAAAATATATAAAAAAAAAAAACATTTTTTTTCCTCAGTTGAGGCCGATATGTATTCTTCTACATATTTTTGGTAAAATAAAAAAAATCGCAATAAGCGTTTATTAATTGGTTTGCGCAAAAGTTATAGCGTTTACAAAATAGGGGATCATTTTATGGCATTTTTATGAATAATTTTATTTTTTTAGTAGTAATGGCGGCGATCAGCGATTTTTATCGTGACTGCGACATTATGGCAGACAGATCGGACACTTTTGGCGCTATTTTGGGACCATTCACATTTATACAGCGATCAGTGCGCTTAAAAATGCATTGATTACTCTGTAAATGTGAATGGCAGTCAAGGGGTTAACCAGGAGGGGGCGCTTCAGGGGTTAAGTGTGTCCTAGGGAGTGATTCTAACTGTGGGGGGGGATGGGCTGTGTGTGTGACATGACACTGATGACCGCTCCCGATCACAGGGAGCTGTGATCAGTGTCCTGTCACTAGGCAGAACGGGGGAATGCTTGTTTACATCAGCATCTCCCTGTTCTTCCCCTCTGTGAGACGATCGCAGGTATCCCGGCAAATGGGCGTACAGGTACGTCCCTTTAAATTTGCCGCCGTGTGGTCGCGTGCGCATCGCCGGCGGCACGCGCGACCCTGCCGCGAGCTCCGTGAGTGTGATTGCGGCTCCAGCGGACGCGATGCGCACGCGACCACACGGCGGCAAATTTAAAGGGACGTACCTGTACGCCCATTTGCCTGTCCGTGCCATTCTGCCGATGTAAATGCTCGTGCGGCGGTCAGCAAGTGGTTAAGAAGTGGAAAATTCGAGGGGTTTCTTGATACCAAGCCAAGGTCAGGTAGAACAGGAAAGATTGCAGCCACAACTGCCACAGGAACTGTTCGGGATACAAAGAAAACACCCACAGGTAACCAGGCTGATCTCGAAAAAGACGATGTGGTTGTTTTAAGGAGCACAATACGACGATAGTTGAACAAAAATGAGCTGCATGGTTGGGTTGCCAGAAAGAAGCCTTTACTGAGCCAATGCCACAAAAAAAAAGCCCGGTTACAATATGCCCAACAACACTTTGACACGCCTCACTGGGCTTTTTCGTGGCATTGGCTCAGTAAAGGCTTCTTTCTGGCAACTGGACCATGCAGATCATTTTTGTGCAAGTTTCGGCTTATTGTGCCCCTCCATTCTTCCCACTCTACATCCTGAAACCAATCCCCCTGTGAGCCCACAGCGCCCACTGGTGGGGTAGGAAGGGAGGAAGGCCAGCAGCACTGTGGAGCAGAGGGACACACGGGGCCTGAGAGCAAGTGAAACGGGTTGCAGATTCAAGAACTGATCCCCCTGCGGTGCAGCCGAAGGGAAAAAGAAGAGTAGAAGCGGGGATCGCTGCAGGGGGAACCACAAAAGTCAGCAATAAGTCCCCCTTTTGAACTCATGGGGCCTGTGTCTGGTACAGGAAGGCTGGCTGTGCTGCCTTAGCAGTGGCCTTGGTGCTGCCCATCAGTGCAGCCTCGTCGGTGCCTCCTCATCAGTGCAGCCTCATCAGTGCCTCCTCATCAGTGCAGTCTCATCAGTGCAGCCTCATCAGTGCCTCCTCATCAGTGCAGCCTCATCAGTGCCTCCTCATCAGTGCAGCCTCATCAGTGCCTCCTCATCAGTGCCCATCAATGTAGCCTTATCAGTGCAACCTCTTCAGTACCCATCAATGCAGCCTTGTCAGAAACCATGAAATCAGACCGAGACAGAAGTACAGTTAATTCACACTTGTTTGATAATAAAAGTAAAAAGAACAAACATAGTTAAAACATAGCCAGAGTTCAGTAACCGGAACAGATAGTCAGCTAAGCCAGAAGTCAGGGATCAATGTAGTGAAACAGCAAGCAGGATCTGGAGCCAGAAGGGGATGTCAGCAAAGCAAGTCTTTAAACAGGAACGCAGGATGTGACCAAGGCAAAGGCAGAGAACCTCTGGACTGGACGGCTTAAGTGGGCAGGACTGACGAGCAGGATATCATCAACAGCTGAGTGACTGTGGAGAGATAGGAGCTGGCAATTAGCCGACAGCTGAGCGGCCAGCTCCGAGAAGGAAGGGCTGAGCCCAGCCCTGACAAGCCTCTTCAGTGCCCATCAGTGCAGCCTCATCAGTGCCCATAAGTGCAACCTCATCAGTGCAGCCTCATCAGTGCCCATCAGTGCCTCCTCATCAGTGCCCATCAGTGTTGCCTTATCAGTGTACATCAGTGCAACCTCATCAGTGCAGCTTCATCAGTGCTCATCTGTGTAGCCTCATCAGTGCTTATCTAATAGTTTCTTGAAACTATCAATGCTCCCCCGCTGAGACCACCGCCTGTGGAAGAGTAGCCTCATCAGTGCCCATCAGTGCCTCCTCATCAGTGCAGCCTCATTAGTGCCTATCAGTGTAGCCTTATCAATGCCCATCAGTGCAACCTCATCAGTGCAGCTTCATCAGTGCCCATCAGTGTAGCCTTATCAATGCCCATCAGTGCAACCTCATTAGTGCAGCTTCATCAGTGCCCATCAGTGTAGCCTAATCAATGCAACCTCATCAGTGCCCACCAGTGCAAACTCATCAGTGCCCATTAGTTTATTTATTTGCAAAATTTGATAACCAAAACTTAGAAAAACAGATTTTTTCTGTATATTTTTCTAAAGTTTTGGTCTCTTTTCATTTGTTTAGCAAAACATAACCCCCCCCCCCAGTGGTGATTAAATGCCACCAAAAGAAAGTTCCTATTTGTGTGAAACAAAATTGTAAAAATGTCCTCTGTGTACAGTGTTGCATGACTGCGCAATTGTCATTCAAAGTGCGACAGCGCTGAAAGCTGAAAATTTGGCCTGGGCGGGAAGGGGGTTTAGGCAGGGCCTTTTTTTCAGCTGGAATTTGGAGGAACTCAGTTCCACCACCTCAGGCTCAGTCCCTCTGCTCCCTGATCACCAGGCAGTCCGGCTTCTATGTTTACAAGTGAAAGCTTTTCTCCCAATGGCTCCCATAGATCTGATCTCCGGAGCCGACTGCCACTGAGTGCAGGATGGGGGGACCAGGGAGATGCAGATCCCAACACCCCAACTGAATGATCCCCCCTGCAAGTGAGAGCGGCAGAGCCACCTACAGTGTGTGGGGAGGTACTAGAGCCGGCTGGGTGCTTCAGCTTAACACACCAACACAAGTAAGACAAGCGGAAGATTCCGGAGCTTTTAAGGAAGGAAGGAGAAGATGGAGACAGTGGAAGGGGGGGTTGCATGCAGAGGTCAAAGTTGAAGAAGAGGGGTCAAAGTGAGCAGGATAGGGGATGCAGAGGTAACCAGCTGTGGAAGAAGGCTGAACCCTGCACTCTGTAACACCCCCCCCCCCGAAACTCTGCACTCTGTAACACCCTTCCCCCCCGAAACTCTGCACTCTGTAGCACCCCCACCCCCGAAACTCTGAACTCTGTAACACCCCCACCCCCGAAACTCTGCACTCTGTAACACCCCCCCCCCCCCGAAACTCTGCACTCTGTAACACCCCCCCCCAAACTCTGCACTCTGTAACACCCCCCACCCCCGAAACCCTGCACTCTGTAACACCCTTCCTCCCCAAAACTCTTCACTCTGTAACACCCCCACCCCCGAAACTCTGCATTCTGTAACACCCCCCCCCCGAAACTCTGCACTCTGTAACACCCCCCCCAAACTCTGCACTCTGTAACACCCCCCCCAAACTCTGCACTCTGTAACACCCCCCCCAAACTCTGCACTCTGTAACACCCCCCCCAAACTCTGCACTCTGTAACACCCCCCCCCAAACTCTGCACTCTGTAACACCCCCCCCCCAAACTCTGCACTCTGTAACACCCCCACCCCCCCGAAACTCTGCATTCTGTAACACCCCCCCCCCCCGAAACTCTGCACTCTGTAACACCCCCCCGAAACTCTGCACTCTGTAACACCCCCACCCCCAAAACTCTGCACTCTAACACCCCCCACCCCCGAAACTCTGCACTCTGTAACACCCCCCCCAAACTCTGCACTCTGTAATACCCCCCCCCCCCCGAAACTCTGCACTCTGTAACACCTCCCCCAAAACTCTGCACTCTGTAACACCCCCCCCCAAACTCTGCACTCTGTAATACCCCCCCCCCCCGAAACTCTGCACTCTGTAACACCTCCCCCAAAACTCTGCACTCTGTAATACCCCCACCCCCGAAACTCTGCACTCTGTAACACCCCCACCTCCGAAACCCTGCACTCTGTAACACCCCCACCCCCCTGAAACTCTGCACTCTGTAACACCCCCCCCCCCGAAACTCTGCACACTGTAACACCCCCACCCCCGAAACTCTGCACTCTGTAACACCCCCCCCGAAACTCTGCACTCTGTAACACCACCCCCCGAAACTCTGCACTCTGTACATAATGCACTCCTGGTATTTATTGCCCCTTCCACTGTTATAGGGCGTACACATGGTCGGACTTTGTTCGGACATTCCGACAACAAAATCCTAGGATTTTTTCCGTCGGATGTTGGCTCAAACTTGTCTTGCATACACACGGTCACACAAAGTTGTCGGAAAATCCGATCATTCTGAACGCGGTGACGTAAAACACGTACGTCGGGACTATAAATGGGGCAGTGGCCAATAGCTTTCATCTCTTTATTTATTCTGAGCATGCGTGGCACTTTGTCTGTCGGATTTGTGTACACACGATTGGAATTTCCGACAACGGATTTTGTTGTCGGAAAATTTTATCTCCTGCTCTCAAACTTTGTGTGTCGGAAAATCCGATGGAAAATGTCCGATGGAGCCCACACACGGTCGGAATTTCCGACAACAGGCTCCGATCGGACATTTTCCATTGGAAAATCCGACCGTGTGTACGGGGCATTAGTGTTATCTGACCACACTCACTATTTGATGCGGTTTGCAGGGTTTGTGTGGGGTGGGGGAGGGTTTTTTTTGAGAGGTCTTGGTTGAGTTCCTGCACCTATTTTCTGGGACAAAAAAGCCCTGCCGGTAGGTAAGTGGTTAAGACAAGTAAATAGAATAAACCTCTCTATTCACTAAAGCTACCAGCGTAAGGAATTGAACGCAGTTCACGTTGATTGAGAGAGTTCAGTTCTGCTTTCCCTCCAGAGAAGAATACATCGGCGGCTCGTACGTGTCATAGTGACGGAGTTTTGTGTCCCTTTGGAGCCGGGAGGTTTTTAGGGTCACAATTGTCGCAGGAAGGAGAAGAACGTTTTGTCCGTAGAACTCGATACTCCTATTGTAAATGTCAACCAGCACTTCCCAGGCAATGAATGTGAGCCAACAAAAAAATCTTCAAACAACCAATGAAACCGGATATATTGTCTGCAGATGGAAATCAGCCAAGTTGCCGGCAAAGTCACTTTACTTAACAAAATGTTTTACTGTAGAGAGTGGATCAGATCATCGGCAACAATCCCGTCTTCACATTCCACCCTCCTTCCCAGCATTGTCTTCTGTGATTTCTAAATATCAGATCTATCAGTTTGTAGAATTCACCTCCAGAACATCTCTAAAATTAGCACCCCTTTATAACAAATAACACCACCAAACTCCTCATTCACTCCCTCGTTATCTCTCACCTTGACTATTGCAACTCCCTTCTCATTGGCCGGCCTCTCCATAGGCTCCTCCCCTCTTCAGTCTATCATGAATGCTGCTGCCAGACTTATCCACCTTACCAACCTCTCAGTGTCTGCCAACCCTCTTCTCCAATCCCTACACTGGCTCCCAATCAGTGTCTGCCAACCCTCTCCTCCAATCCCTACACTGACCTCCACTCAGTGTCTGCCAACCCTCTCCTCCAATCCCTACACTGGTCTCCATTCAGTGTCTGCCAATCCTCTCCTCCAATCCCTACACTGGTCTCCATTCAGTGTCTGCCAACCCTCTCCTCCAATCCCTACACTGACCTCCATTCAGTGTCTGCCAACCCTCTCCTCCAATCCCTACACTGGTCTCCACTCAGTGTCTGCCAACCCTCTCCTCCAATCCCTACACTGGTCTCCATTCAGTGTCTGCCAACCCTCTCCTCCAATCCCTACACTGGTCTCCACTCAGTGTCTGCCAACCCTCTCCTCCAGTCCCTATACTGGTCTCCATTCAGTGTCTGCCAACCCTCTCCTCCAATCCCTATACTGGTCTCCATTCAGCGTCTGCCAACCCTCTCCTCCAATCCCTACACCAGTCTCCATTCAGTGTCTGCCAACCCTCTCCTCCAATCCCTACACTGACCTCCATTCAGCGTCTGCCAACCCTCTCCTCCAATCCCTACACCAGTCTCCATTCAGTGTCTGCCAACCCTCTCCTCCAATCCCTATACTGGTCTCCATTCAGTGTCTGCCAACCCTCTCCTCCAATCCCTACACTGACCTCCATTCAGTGTCTGCCAACCCTCTCCTCCAATCCCTACACTGACCTCCACTCAGTGTCTGCCAACCCTCTCCTCCAATCCCTACACTGGTCTCCACTCAGTGTCTGCCAACCCTCTCCTCCAACCCCTACACTGGTCTCCATTCAGTGTCTGCCAACCCTCTCCTCCAATCCTCACACTGGTCTCCATTCAGTGTCTGCCAACCCTCTCCTCCAATCCCTACACTGACCTCCATTCAGTGTCTGCCAACCCTCTCCTCCAATCCCTACACTGGTCTCCATTCAGTGTCTGCCAACCCTCTCCTCCAATCCCTACACTGGTCTCCATTCAGTGTCTGCCAACCCTCTCCTCCAATCCCTACACTGGTCTCCATTCAGTGTCTGCCAACCCTCTCCTCCAATCCCTACACTGGTCTCCATTCAGTGTCTGCCAACCCTCTCCTCCAATCCCTACACTGGTCTCCATTCAGTGTCTGCCAACCCTCTCCTCCAATCCCTACACTGGTCTCCATTCAGTGTCTGCCAACCCTCTCCTCCAATCCCTACACTGGTCTCCATTCAGTGTCTGCCAACCCTCTCCTCCAATCCCTACACTGGTCTCCATTCAGTGTCCGCCAACCCTCTCCTCCAATCCCTACACTGGTCTCCATTCAGTGTCTGCCAACCCTCTCCTCCAATCCCTACACTGGTCTCCATTCAGTGTCTGCCAACCCTCTCCTCCAATCCCTACACTGGTCTCCATTCAGTGTCTGCCAACCCTCTCCTCTAATCCCTACACTGGTCTCCATTCAGTGTCTGCCAACCCTCTCCTCCAATCCCTACACTGGTCTCCATTCAGTGTCTGCCAACCCTCTCCTCCAATCCCTACACTGACCTCCATTCAGTGTCTGCCAACCCTCTCCTCCAATCCCTACACTGGTCTCCATTCAGTGTCTGCCAGCCCTCTCCTCCAATCCCTACACTGGCTCCATTCAGTGTCTGCCAACCCTCTCCTCCAATCCCTACACTGGTCTCCATTCAGTGTCTGCCAACCCTCTCATCCAATCCCTACACTGGTCTCCATTCAGTGTCTGCCAACCCTCTCCTCCAATCCCTACACTGACCTCCACTCAGTGTCTGCCAACCCTCTCCTCCAATCCCTACACTGGTCTCCATTCAGTGTCCGCCAACCCTCTCCTCCAATCCCTACACTGGTCTCCATTCAGTGTCTGCCAACCCTCTCATCCAATCCCTACACTGGTCTCCATTCAGTGTCTGCCAACCCTCTCCTCCAATCCCTACACTGGTCTCCATTCAGTGTCTGCCAACCCTCTCCTCCAATCCTCACACTGGTCTCCATTCAGTGTCTGCCAACCCTCTCCTCCAATCCCTACACTGACCTCCATTCAGTGTCTGCCAACCCTCTCCTCCAATCCCTACACTGGTCTCCATTCAGTGTCTGCCAACCCTCTCCTCCAATCCCTACACTGGTCTCCATTCAGTGTCTGCCAACCCTCTCCTCCAATCCCTACACTGGTCTCCATTCAGTGTCTGCCAACCCTCTCCTCCAGTCCCTACACTGGTCTCCATTCAGTGTCTGCCAATCCTCTCCTCCAATCCCTACACTGGTCTCCATTCAGTGTCTGCCAACCCTCTCATCCAATCCCTACACTGGTCTCCATTCAGTGTCTGCCAACCCTCTCCTCCAATCCCTACACTGGTCTCCATTCAGTGTCTGCCAACCCTCTCCTCCAATCCCTACACTGGTCTCCATTCAGTGTCTGCCAACCCTCTCCTCCAATCCCTACACTGGTCTCCATTCAGTGTCTGCCAACCCTCTCCTCCAGTCCCTACACTGGTCTCCATTCAGTGTCTGCCAACCCTCTCCTCCAATCCCTACACTGACCTCCACTCAGGGTCTGCCAACCCTCTCCTCCAATCCCTACACTGGTCTCTATTCAGTGTCTGCCAACCCTCTCCTCCAATCCCTACACTGACCTCCATTCAGTGTCTGCCAACCCTCTCCTCCAATCCCTACACTGGTCTGTATTCGGTGTCTGCCAACCCTCTCCTCCAATCCCTACACTGGTCTCCATTCAGTGTCTGCCAACCCTCTCCTCCAATCCCTACACTGACCTCCACTCAGTGTCTGCCAACCCTCTCCTCCAATCCCTACACTGACCTCCACTCAGTGTCTGCCAACCCTCTCCTCCAATCCCTACACTGGTCTCTATTCAGTGTCTGCCAACCCTCTCCTCCAATCCCTACACTGGTCTCCATTCAGTGTCTGCCAACCCTCTCCTCCAATCCCTACACTGGTCTCCATTCAGTGTCTGCCAACCCTCTCCTCCAATCCCTACACTGGTCTCCATTCAGTGTCTGCCAACCCTCTCCTCCAATCCCTACACTGACCTCCACTCAGTGTCTGCCAACCCTCTCCTCCAATCCCTACACTGGTCTCTATTCAGTGTCTGCCAACCCTCTCCTCCAATCCCTACACTGGTCTCCATTCAGTGTCTGCCAACCCTCTCCTCCAATCCCTACACTGGTCTCCATTCAGTGTCTGCCAACCCTCTCCTCCAATCCCTACACTGGTCTCCATTCAGTGTCTGCCAACCCTCTCCTCCAATCCCTACACTGGTCTCCATTCAGTGTCCGCCAACCCTCTCCTCCAATCCCTACACTGGTCTCCATTCAGTGTCCGCCAACCCTCTCCTCCAATCCCTACACTGGTCTCCATTCAGTGTCTGCCAACCCTCTCCTCCAATCCCTACACTGGTCTCCATTCAGTGTCTGCCAACCCTCTCCTCCAATCCCTACACTGGTCTCCATTCAGTGTCTGCCAACCCTCTCCTCCAGTCCCTACACTGGTCTCCATTCAGTGTCTGCCAACCCTCTCCTCCAGTCCCTACACTGTTCTCCATTCAGTGTCTGCCAACCCTCTCCTCCAATCCCTACACTGACCTCCACTCAGTGTCTGCCAACCCTCTCCTCCAATCCCTACACTGGTCTCTATTCAGTGTCTGCCAACCCTCTCCTCCAATCCCTACACTGGTCTCCATTCAGTGTCTGCCAACCCTCTCCTCCAATCCCTACACTGGTCTCCATTCAGTGTCTGCCAACCCTCTCCTCCAATCCCTACACTGGTCTCCATTCAGTGTCTGCCAACCCTCTCCTCCAGTCCCTACACTGGTCTCCATTCAGTGTCTGCCAACCCTCTCCTCCAATCCCTACACTGACCTCCACTCAGTGTCTGCCAACCCTCTCCTCCAATCCCTACACTGGTCTCTATTCAGTGTCTGCCAACCCTCTCCTCCAATCCCTACACTGGTTTCCATTCAGTGTCTGCCAACCCTCTCCTCCAATCCCTACACTGGTCTCTATTCAGTGTCTGCCAACCCTCTCCTCCAATCCCTACACTGGTCTCCATTCAGTGTCTGCCAACCCTCTCCTCCAATCCCTACACTGGTCTCCATTCAGTGTCCGCCAACCCTCTCCTCCAATCCCTACACTGGTCTCCATTCAGTGTCTGCCAACCCTCTCCTCCAATCCCTACACTGGTCTCCATTCAGTGTCTGCCAACCCTCTCCTCCAATCCCTACACTGGTCTCCATTCAGTGTCTGCCAACCCTCTCCTCCAATCCCTACACTGGTCTCCATTCAGTGTCTGCCAACCCTCTCCTCCAATCCCTACACTGACCTCCATTCAGTGTCTGCCAACCCTCTCCTCCAATCCCTACACTGGTCTCCATTCAGTGTCTGCCAACCCTCTCCTCCAATCCCTACACTGGTCTGCATTCAGTGTCTGCCAACCCTCTCATCCAATCCCTACACTGGTCTCCATTCAGTGTCTGCCAACCCTCTCCTCCAATCCCTACACTGGTCTCCATTCAGTGTCTGCCAACCCTCTCCTCCAATCCCTACACTGGTCTCCATTCAGTGTCCGCCAACCCTCTCCTCCAATCCCTACACTGGTCTCCATTCAGTGTCTGCCAACCCTCTCCTCCAATCCCTACACTGGTCTCCATTCAGTGTCTGCCAACCCTCTCCTCCAATCCCTACACTGGTCTCCATTCAGTGTCTGCCAACCCTCTCCTCCAATCCCTACACTGATCTCCATTCAGTGTCTGCCAACCCTCCCCTCCAATCCCTACACTGGTCTCCATTCAGTGTCTGCCAACACTCTCCTCCAATCCCTACACTGGTCTCCATTCAGTGTCTGCCAACCCTCTCCTCCAATCCCTACACTGGTCTACATTCAGTGTCTGCCAACCCTCTCCTCCAGTCCCTACACTGGTCTCCATTCAGTGTCTGCCAACCCTCTCCTCCAATCCCTACACTGACCTCCACTCAGTGTCTGCCAACCCTCTCCTCCAATCCCTACACTGACCTCCACTCAGTGTCTGCCAACCCTCTCCTCCAATCCCTACACTGGTCTCTATTCAGTGTCTGCCAACCCTCTCCTCCAATCCCTACACTGGTCTCCATTCAGTGTCTGCCAACCCTCTCCTCCAATCCCTACACTGGTCTCCATTCAGTGTCTGCCAACCCTCTCCTCCAATCCCTACACTGGTCTCCATTCAGTGTCTGCCAACCCTCTCCTCCAGTCCCTACACTGGTCTCCATTCAGTGTCTGCCAACCCTCTCCTCCAATCCCTACACTGACCTCCACTCAGTGTCTGCCAACCCTCTCCTCCAATCCCTACACTGGTCTCTATTCAGTGTCTGCCAACCCTCTCCTCCAATCCCTACACTGGTCTCCATTCAGTGTCTGCCAACCCTCTCCTCCAATCCCTACACTGGTCTCTATTCAGTGTCTGCCAACCCTCTCCTCCAATCCCTACACTGGTCTCCATTCAGTGTCTGCCAACCCTCTCATCCAATCCCTACACTGGTCTCCATTCAGTGTCTGCCAAGCCTCTCCTCCAATCCCTAGACTGGTCTCCATTCAGTGTCTGCCAACCCTCTCCTCCAATCCCTACACTGGTCTCCATTCAGTGTCCACCAACCCTCTCCTCCAATCCCTACACTGGTCTCCATTCAGTGTCTGCCAACCCTCTCATCCAATCCCTACACTGGTCTCCATTCAGTGTCTGCCAACCCTCTCCTCCAATCCCTAGACTGGTCTCCATTCAGTGTCTGCCAACCCTCTCCTCCAATCCCTACACTGGTCTCCATTCAGTGTCTGCCAACCCTCTCCTCCAATCCCTACACTGATCTCCATTCAGTGTCTGCCAACCCTCTCCTCCAATCCCTACACTGGTCTCCATTCAGTGTCTGCCAACCCTCTCCTCCAATCCCTACACTGGTCTCCATTCAGTGTCTGCCAACCCTCTCCTCCAATCCCTACACTGGTCTCCATTCAGTGTCCACCAACCCTCTCCTCCAATCCCTACACTGGTCTCCATTCAGTGTCTGCCAACCCTCTCCTCCAATCCCTACACTGGTCTCCATTCAGTGTCTGCCAACCCTCTCCTCCAATCCTCACACTGGTCTCCATTCAGTGTCTGCCAACCCTCTCCTCCAATCCCTACACTGACCTCCATTCAGTGTCTGCCAACCCTCTCCTCCAATCCCTACACTGGTCTCCATTCAGTGTCTGCCAACCCTCTCCTCCAATCCCTACACTGGTCTCCATTCAGTGTCTGCCAACCCTCTCATCCAATCCCTACACTGGTCTCCATTCAGTGTCTGCCAACCCTCTCCTCCAATCCCTACACTGGTCTCCATTCAGTGTCTGCCAACCCTCCCCTCCAATCCCTACACTGGTCTCCATTCAGTGCCCGCCAACCCTCTCCTCCAATCCCTACACTGGTCTCCATTCAGTGTCTGCCAACCCTCTCCTCCAATCCCTACACTGGTCTCCATTCAGTGTCTGCCAACCCTCTCCTCCAATCCCTACACTGGTCTCCATTCAGTGTCTGCCAACCCTCTCCTCCAATCCCTACACTGGTCTCCATTCAGTGTCTGCCAACCCTCTCCTCCAATCCCTACACTGGTCTCCATTCAGTGTCTGCCAACCCTCTCCTCCAATCCCTACACTGACCTCCATTCAGTGTCTGCCAACCCTCTCCTCCAATCCCTACACTGGTCTCCATTCAGTGTCTGCCAACCCTCTCCTCCAATCCCTACACTGGTCTCCATTCAGTGTCTGCCAACCCTCTCATCCAATCCCTACACTGGTCTCCATTCAGTGTCTGCCAACCCTCTCCTCCAATCCCTACACTGGTCTCCATTCAGTGTCTGCCAACCCTCTCCTCCAATCCTCACACTGGTCTCCATTCAGTGTCTTCCAACCCTCTCCTCCAATCCCTACACTGACCTCCATTCAGTGTCTGCCAACCCTCTCCTCCAATCCCTACACTGGTCTCCATTTAGTGTCTGCCAACCCTCTCCTCCAATCCCTACACTGGTCTCCATTCAGTGTCTGCCAACCCTCTCCTCCAATCCCTACACTGGTCTCCATTCAGTGTCTGCCAGCCCTCCCTGCCAATCCCTACACTGGTCTCCATTCAGTGTCTGCCAACCCTCTCCTCCAATCCCTACACTGGTCTCCATTCAGTGTCTGCCAACCCTCTCCTCCAATCCCTACACTGGTCTCCATTCAGTGTCTGCCAACCCTCTCCTCCAATCCCTACACTGGTCTCCATTCAGTGTCTGCCAACCCTCTCCTCCAATCCCTACACTGGTCTCCATTCAGTGTCTGCCAACCCTCTCCTCCAATCCCTACACTGATCTCCATTCAGTGTCTGCCAACCCTCTCCTCCAATCCCTACACTGGTCTCCATTCAGTGTCTGCCAACCCTCTCATCCAATCCCTACACTGGTCTCCATTCAGTGTCTGCCAACCCTCTCCTCCAATCCCTACACTGGTCTCCATTCAGTGTCTGCCAACCCTCTCCTCCAATCCCTACACTGGTCTCCATTCAGTGTCTGCCAACCCTCTCCTCCAGTCCCTACACTGGTCTCCATTCAGTGTCTGCCAACCCTCTCCTCCAATCCCTACACTGACCTCCACTCAGTGTCTGCCAACCCTCTCCTCCAATCCCTACACTGACCTCCACTCAGTGTCTGCCAACCCTCTCCTCCAATCCCTACACTGGTCTCTATTCAGTGTCTGCCAACCCTCTCCTCCAATCCCTACACTGGTCTCCATTCAGTGTCTGCCAACCCTCTCCTCCAATCCCTACACTAGTCTCCATTCAGTGTCTGCCAACCCTCTCCTCCAGTCCCTACACTGGTCTCCATTCAGTGTCTGCCAACCCTCTCCTCCAATCCCTACACTGACCTCCACTCAGTGTCTGCCAACCCTCTCCTCCAGTCCCTACACTGGTCTCCATTCACTGTCTGCCAACCCTCTCCTCCAATCCCTACACTGGTCTCCATTCAGTGTCTGCCAACCCTCTCCTCTAATCCCTACACTGGTCTCCATTCAGTGTCTGCCAACCCTCTCCTCCAATCCCTACACTGGTCTCCATTCAGTGTCTGCCAACCCTCTCCTCCAATCCCTACACTGGTCTCCATTCAGTGTCTGCCAACCCTCTCCTCCAATCCCTACACTGTTCTCCATTCAGTGTCTGCCAACCCTCTCCTCCAATCCCTAAACTGACCTCCACTCAGTGTTTGCCAACCCTCTCCTCCAATCCCTACACTGGCTCCCAATCACCCAGCGAATTAAATTCAAAATACTAACCACAACATACAAAGCCATTCACAACTCTGCCCCGAGCTACATCACCAATCTTCTCTCCAAATATCACCCAAATTGTCCTGTCGGCTCTTCTCAAGACCTCCTCCTCTCAAGCTCTCTTGTCTCCTCCTCCCATGCTCGTCTCCAGGATTTCTCCAGAGCCTCTCCCCTCCTCTGGAACTCGCTACCTCCCCCTGTCCGGCTATCCCCTCTACTCTTCTACCTTCAGGCGATCCCTGAAAACTCATCTCTTCAGGAAAGCCGATCACGTCTCCAACTAATCTCCTACCACTTCCATCAACTCATTCCCCACAGATACAACCTTTTGTACCACCTGCCCCACCCTATTAGATTGTAAGCTCTTCTGAGCAGGGCCCTCTTAATCCTCTTCTATTTTATTGTATTATAACTGTATTGTCTCCCTTTTATATTGTAAAGTGCTGTGTAAACTGTTGGCGCTATATAAATCCTGCATAATAATAATCATCTTTTTGTAATTAACTAAACTGGGGGGGGCTCATCTGAACATCTTGAGACCAAACGTAGCCAGTGGGTAAAATAAGTACTGAACACGTCATCACTTCTTCTAGGTAAATAGAACAAGGGATAGGCAACCTCGGCACGCCAGCTGTTTTGAAAACTACAAACCCCATCATGCCTCTGCCTCTAGGAGTCGTGCCTGTGTGATTGTCAGGGTCTTGCAATGTCTCATGGGACTTGTAGTTTCACCACAGCTGGAGAGCCTGAGGTTGCCTTTTCCCTGCCCTAGAGAATAAAATGGCGGTCGTTGCAATACTTTTATGTCACACTGTATTCGCACAGCCATCTTACAAGCACAGTTTTTTGGAGGAAAAAATTTACTCTTTTTTTTTTTTTTTCAAATCTTTTTTATTCAATTTCTTAATTACCAACAAAACACAAAAAAAAAAAACACAACAAAACATCATACACATTGAACCAAATATATAATAGTACGATTTCCAAAATAAGAATTGTTGATCCAACAGGGAAGAAAAGAAGAAGAAGAAAAAAATTTAAAAAATAAATAAATAAATAAAAAATAAATTAATCAATACAGAAGGTAAACCTTGATTCCTTCTTTCGCCAATGACCCCAAACATTTCTCACATAAGAACGCACTTAGACAATAGCCCCCATGGGCGTTCGATGCTGTATACGGTTTGTCCAGCCGTATTTAGTAGGGCGGCCCCGATTCATACAAGTATCTCTATACAGTGGAAGATTATTATTTACCAATTGCTTCCAATATGAAACAAGACAACAGTAAAGTTAGCCCAATTTTTTTTCTATATTGTTCATTTTACGCCGAGTAAATTGATACCCAACATGTCACGCTTTAACATTGCGCCCCCGCTCGTGGAATGGGTGACAAACTTTGACCCTTAAAAAGGGGTCATTTACCGGCTCCTTCCTTTTCTGAAGGGACAGTGTCAGTGATCACTGACTGTCCATTCATAACTGAATGCTTCAGTTTATGAATGGAGAGGGGCCTCTGTCTCCTCTCCATTCATCTTCAGTGCAGCTGAGCACTCTTTGTAGTGTGAAACGCGTCAGATCTTTTTTGTATCGCTTTGCTGTGGCTTGTACTGTGTGATCCCAATTTTTCAATAAAAGGCAAAAGAAATTTTCTTTGGAGTGCGGCTGCCGGAATTTTCCATCCATCTTTATTAGCTACACGCGTTTTCCAGCACCTGGGGCTCTGGATATCTAGAGGAGAAGTTTTCGTTTCGGCTGACCTGCCTGAAGCGGTGGTTTCCCCCTCTAGCTGAGGCTGCAGAGAAAGGAACTGGGGAATCTCGGTCTCCGGGCACCTTTCCATGTCTCAAGTAAAAAATAATAAAAAAAATGAATTGTAAAAAATTTGTAACAAGAAGAAGAAAAAAAAAAAACGACTGACGCAGTCCACGCCTCATCAGTGCCCATCAGTGCTGCATATTAGTGCCACTGTCACATGACAAAAAAAAAAGTATCAGTATCGGCGAGTACGTGAAAAAACGTATTGGTACTTGTACTCGGTATTAAAAAGTGTTATCAGGACAACCCTACTTATAATTTGCCTCCACCAGGAAAGTATTTAAAATTCCCTTGTGCACCACGGTCCACCATCGGAACCAAACGATATTTTACCAAAATACTGGCTTATATATTGTGTGTGTTTTTGCATCTTTGCAAATTGATTAACCGTTTCCTGCCCGGCCCATAGCAGATGACGGCGGTTCAGTTATCCTGACTGGGCGTCATATGACGTCCAGCAGGATAACATGCCGCCACCGTGCGCCCGCGGGGGCGCGCATCGCGGCAATCAGTGGAGCAGTGTGTCAGTGTGACACACCGCTACACCGATCTTGGAAAAGAGCCTCCGGCAGAGGCTCTTTACCACGTGATCAGCCGTGTCCAATCAGGGCTGATCTTGATGTCAATAGGAAGAGCCGTTGATCGGCTTTTCCTCACTCGTGTCTGACAGACGCGAGTAGAGGAGAGCCGATCGGTGGCTCTCCTGGCAGGGAGGGTCTGCGCTGATTGTTTATCAGCTCAGTCCCCCCTCGGATGCCCACACTACACCACCAGAGAAGCCGCCAGGACCACCAGGGAGCCGGGCAACATGTGGATGGCCAGGTATGTACCCCATGGCCATCCACATGTGCCCAATGTGCCCAATCTGTGCCAATCAGTGCCCACAAATGGGCACTGACTGGCACCATTTTAAATCAGTGATGCCCAGCAATGCCACCCATCAATGTGATCAGTGCCACCAATCAGTGTCAACAGTGCCACCCATTAGTGTCCATCTGTGCCACCTATCACTGCCCATCTTTGTCCACCTATCAATGCCCATCAGTGCCAATCCGTGCCACCCATAAGTACCCATCAATGCCACCTACGAGTGCCCATCAGTGCCGCCTATGAGTGCCCATCGGTGCCACCTATGAGTGCCCATCAGTGCTGCATATCAGTGCCACCTATCAGTGCCCATCAGTGCCACCTATCAGTGCCCATCATCAGTGCCCGTCAGTGCCACCTCATCAGTGCCACCTCATTGGTGCCACGTCATCGGTGCCCATCAGTGCCGTCGTATCAGTGCCCGTCATTGAAGAAGAAAACATACTTATTTACAAAAAATGTTAACAGAAACAAAGAAAAACTTGTTTTTTTTTTCAAAATTTTTGGTCTTTTTTTATTTGTTGCGCAAAAAATAAAAACCGCAGAGGTGATCAAATACCACCAAAAGAAATCTCTATTTGTGGGAACAAAATGATAAAAAATTTGTTTGTGTACAGTGTAGCATGACCGCGCAATTGTCATTCAATTTGCGACAGCGCTGAAATCTGAAAATTGGCCTGGGCAGGAAGGTGTCTAAGTGCCCCCCGGTATTGAAGTGGTTAACCACTTACAGGAAACCGCCGTAGCCTAATGTAGGTACTTTGACGCTTAATTCCGTCATTATGGCAGCAGCTAGCTGCCAGAATCCTGTTTTTTTTTAGAAACGGCGGGCGGTTCTCTTTAGGTTAAAAGTGGTCTCAGTGGCGGATTCGCCGCTAGATCACTTTTATCAGGGGCGGGAGAGGGCCCCCCGCCGAGCCCCGTTTGCTCTCTGCCTCTTAGCGGAGCCGTCGGTAGCGGCGGGGACGATCGAATCCTCTTCCCTGACAGGCCTGGAGCCGAGTGAGGAAAAGAAGATGGCCTCCACTCGGCTTCATAATATTAGATGGCGGAAGCAACGTCACCCAATGGTCTTAAAGGGAAATTTCATTTTTATTTATTTTTTATTGCATTTTAGTGTAAATATGAGATGTGAGTTATTTTTGGCCCCCCAGATCTCATATTTAAGAGGACCTGTCATGCTTTTTTTCTATTACAAGGGATAATTACATTCCTTGTAATAGGAATAAAAGTGACACAAACATTTTTTTTTAAAAAAGACAGTGTAAAAATAAAAAGTAAAATATATAAGAAAAAAAAATAAAAAATTGAAAGCGCTCCGTCCTGCCAAGCTCGCCCGCTTATGAAAACGGTGTTCAAACCACACATGTGAGATATCGTAGCGATCGTTAGAGCGAGAGCAATAAGTCCTAGACCTCCTCTGTCACTCAAAACTGGTAACCTGTAGAAATTTTTTAACGTTGCCTATGGAGCTTTTTAAGGGTCAAAGTTTGTCGCCATTCCACGAGCGGGCGCAATTTTGAAGCGTGACATGTTGGGTATCAATTTACTCAACGTAACATTATCTTTCACAATATAAAAATAAAATTTGGGCTAACTTTACTGTTTGTCTTGTTTTTTAAGTCAAAAATGTGTATTTTTTCCAAAAAAATTGCAGTTGTAAGACCGCTGCGCAAATACAGTGTGACATAAAGTATTGCGACGACCGCCATTTTATTCTCTAGGGTGTCTGAATATATATATATTATTATACAGGATTTATATGGCGCCAACAGTTTACGCAGCGCTTTACAACATTAGGGAGGACAGTACAAGTACAATACAATTCAATACAGGAGGAATCAGAGGGCCCTGCTCGTATATATATATATATATATATATATATATATATATATATATTGTTTGGGGGTTCTAATTAATTTTCTAGCAAAAAAAAATATTATTTTAACTTGTAATAGGCTCTGTCCTTAAGTGGTTAAAGTGTATTTTCTCCAAAAAAAAAAAAAAAATAGTATTTGAAAAACCGCAAATACAGTGTGGCATGGAAAAAACTGTAACAAATGCCATTTTATTCTCTAGGGTTGCTGCTAAAGGAAAAAAAAAATATATATATATATATATATACACAGGGTTGGAGCAAGGATTTTTGACACCCTAGGCAAAACCTCACTTTTCCGCCCCCTGGCTCCACCCCTGACTCCACCCCTTTGCCCTGCCCATGTATATGGTTGAGGTGGAGATTTTTGTGGCGTCTCTCCACCTATTTCTTCAGCCGTGGTCCGTAGGCCCGCACCTGTGCCTCTGAAATAGGCCTGAAGACAAATAGTTGTGGAACACCAGCCGTGGTCTGCAGGTATATAGACAGGCTAGGGTAGTATATAGATGGGCTGAGGTAGTATATAGACAGGCTAGGGTAGTATATAGATGGGCTGAGGTAGTATATAGACAGGCTAGGGTAGTATATAGATAAGCTTAGGTAGTATATAGGTGGGCTGAGGTAGTATATAGATAAGCTGAGGTAGTATATAGGTGGTCTGAGGTAGTATATAGATGGGCTGAGGTAGTATATAGGTGGGCTGAGGTAGTATATAGGCGGGCTGAGGTAGTGTATAGATGGGCTGAGGTAGTATATAGATGGGCTGAAGTAGTATATAGGCAGGCTGATGTAGTTTATGAATGGGCTGAGGTAGTATATAGGCAGACTAGGGCAGTAGTATATAGACTGGCTGAGTGTGCTGGAGGTCCTGCCGATCAGGCTTGTTAGTCCCGGCAGGACAGTGAAGGTGTACGTAGGAGCGGAGTGGACATATGGCTGGATGGGTCCTCCTCTGATGTGGAGCGGACAGAGAGCGGGGAGGTCCTTCTACGAAGCAGCACTGCTTGTGAGTGGCAGTCGGGGGATTCAGGACAGACACAGAGCGGACTTCTACTTCCAAGTCCCGGAGGAATGGCCCCGGTCTGGCCGAGATGTGGATTTGATCTATGGTGATCTGTTGGGCTGTGTGTTGGGGCTCAGGATCCATAGCTGGGATCTGATGGGACTGTCAGATGCGGGGACCAGTCTGCTGCATTGAGTCCAGATACTCCGCTGTGCCGGTGATAAGGAGTATGGAGCCTTGTGGTGTGCAGGTCAGGAAGGAGCAGAGGGGCCCAGAGGGCGGTAGGAGGCTGAGGAGGGGCTTGAACAGCAGCCCCCAGTTTCACCTTCACAACTGAACTACCAGGCTTCCGTGCCCAAGAACGAGCCCCCGGGACCCGCTTGATCTCCGTGAGAGCCACCAATCAGGACCTGGGGGAGGTGGGCCTGCTGGAGTATTTCATGGAGGCTTTCCTTGACAGCCGCTTCTCCTGATGGTGACCCTGCTGGGGAACTTTGGCAGACCAGCGGCTGCACCTTAGGCGGCAGTGCGACCTAGGCGACTGCCTAGTTTGCCTAGTGGTAGCACCGGCTCTGTCTATACAGTCTAATGTTTGGGGGTTATAAGTCATTTTCTAGCAAAAAATACTGATTTTTACTTGTAAACAAAAAGTGTCAGAAAAGGCCGGGTCAGCAAATGGATAATGAAGGCATGTGAAGTCCTTTTAGTTTTGATAGACCTCAACAGGGGTGAAAGCCTTCTCTTTATGGCCAGGATTTTGAAGGCCATTGAGGAAGTCAAAAACCAGGTCCTAACCATAGAACTTCTTATCTTATGTCATCCGTTTATTACAGGAGGACTAGATCTGGTTCTTGTGCCAGGACTTGGGTTTGATAAGGACGGCCATCGCTTGGGACGGGGTAAAGGATATTACGACACATTCTTGGAACGCTACTATCAACAACTTTCTGCCAGGCCACACACCATCGCGTTGGCTTTCCAGGAGCAGATCTGTCCCTCCATCCCCGTCACCGACAGCGACTTTGTCATCGATGAGGTCCTATGTGCTGGAGATCTGGAAATAGTTAAAAACTAAAAAATGCAATGGACGGAGGTCATTCTAGGTTGCAGCAATAACATGAAATTCCAGGTAATTTATAAATCCAATCAGGTTGGCTACCTCAGGGTTATCATTTCTTTTGTAATATTTTGTAATATTTCTTGTCTGAGGTCTTCCTCTTCTTCCATTTCGTCTACCAAGAGAATAAAATTCATGGCAACTCCAGTCTCAAGAAAGGTTCTGATCCGTTCTTCAGTCAAAAATGTGATCTGCCTTTCTTGAGTCCATGGCCTAAAGACCTTCATCATCTCCCATTTCTATTTTTCATACCCGGGTGCCATTACCTACCAGGTGCAGCCTCTGCATCACTTTGTAATTTTGCATGTTTTAATGCTCAATAATAAAAATGGTGAGTTCTTTAATTGTTGTTGTGTTTATGTTGTATATTTATTGCTTGTTCTCCATCTCATCTTCATTCATGGAAACAACTAATAAGATGCCACCCACCCAGAGATATAGCTGAAGTGCAGAGAGATAAGATGTGTCTTCGAGTCTGGCTTCCCCCAGGCCCCGCCCCCAGTTACGCGTTTCACCCCACCCTACAGGGCTTAGGTGGGAGTGTACTACTGACGTTCAACCATTATTAGGTATTATGTTGTTTGCTTCACCCAAGGGTCCACTTATCCTCTTCCTCACCCAGCCCCTAACACATTGAATACCTAATTTTTACAGGATCCCACTTTTACCCCTCACTTCCTCAGTGCTCGCCGAAAACAAAGATGACATCAGTTTGGCCCTCCCTGCCCACAGCCTCCTGGGACATGTCACACATCCCAGGAGGCTGCAGAGCCAGTCTTACAGCTGACATCTTTGGGGGGATTATTATCTCAGTGGAAGTAGCAGTTTTATTGAGATCCTGCCAGGCCAGACTTCGTTTTAGGGCTTGTCGGGCCCACTTTTATTAACTGCCAGTGGATATAGATGGCCAGGTAGGTGCTCTCTAGTTCCAGGAGAACCTACCCCGTACATCCTCATTGGGCACGCAGCGGCGCGATCTGTGACCACTGTGTCCACCAGATACAGCATATCACAGTTGTTGGTATCGGGCTGCTGTGATTGTCATTGTACTGTCCTGGCATTTTAGGGCCTCCTGAGAGGCCCATCAACCTCCTGAGAGAAAAAACGTGGTGACATCACCATTGTAGGCTCCACCCTACGCGTTTCGTCATGATCGGCAGTCGTCTGGGGATTGGCCAGGAACTGGTGGAATCATCACGTTTTTCCTCTCAGGAGGTTGATGGGCAAACGGAATAGGAAGTGAAGGGGCCATGTCATTGTACTGTCCTGGCATTTTAGGGCCTCCTGAGAGGCCCATCAACCTCCTGAGAGGAAAAACGTGATGACGTCACCGTTGTAGGCTCCACCCTACGCGTTTCGTCACTATCGGCCGTCGCCTGGGGATTGGCCAGGAACTGGTGGAGTCATCACGTTTTTCCTCTCAGGAGGTTGATGGGCAAACAGAATAGGAAGTGAAGGGAAGCCTGAGGAGACGCTGCGGCCTCCATTACGAGACACATTGCTGTATCGCCTTTGAACGTTTTATATCCTGTAAGTGCAACCCACTGATTATATTAAATTCAATTTTAGAAAGTACTGCACTATGGAAGCATTTTCTTTTATATATTTTGAGTGGCATCGTCCTAGCTGTGGTTCCAGACATCTTTAAGGGTCTTGGAGAGACTGATTTCCCTGTGCTGGGTGAGACTACTGTTTTAGTAATCACGGATAGCTGGTAAGCAGGCTACTTACTCACCTGGGTGTGGAGTTGGATGCACATTCTTTAAAGGATCTTTCACAATTTCAATCTTTGCAATTTGCCACCGATATCTCACAATGGATGGATGTTTGCTTTACACTTTATTCATGGACTAAAATTTTCCACTGGGACTCTGCATTAGTTTTCCTTTTTACATATTTTTTCACTTCAAAATTTGAAAATATTGTTATGCTGTTATTTTATTAGCGCTGCACTTATTTTTTATATATTAATAATATCTCTCCTTCTCATTAGAGCATCCCATTAAAATCGCAGCCTGCGGACAAAAAAAATAGCCCCCCATAACTAGTTAATGACCGCCCTATTGTAGCTTTACTGCTATAGGGAGGCTGCTCTGTGCAGAATCACATACAGTATATACCGGTATATATATATTATTATTATTATTATTATACAGTATTTATATAGCGCCAACAGTTTACGTAGCGCTTTACAACTTGAGGGTAGACAGTACAAATACAATACAATTTGATAGAGTAGGAATCAGAGGGCCCTGCTCCTTAGAGCTTACAATCTAAGAGGGAAGGTCAAGAGATACAAGAGGTAATAACTGTGGGGGATGTGCTGATGGAGAAGATAAATGTACAGTTGTTAGGTGGGGGCCAGATAGGCTTCTCTGAAGAGATTTTTCAGGGATCGTCTGAAAGTGGATAAAGTAGGAGAAAATCGGACGGATTGGGGTAGAGCATTCCTGAGGATGGGGGAGGCTCTGGAGAAGTCCTGAAAGCGAGCATGGGATGAGGTGACAAGGAAGTTTGAGAGCAGGAGGTCTTGGGAGGAGCGGAGAGAACAATTAGGTTGGTATTTTGTGACTAGATAGAGATGTAGCTGGGGGCCAGGTTGTGGATGGCTTTGTAAGTTCTAGTTAGTATCTTGAATTTAATTCGGTGACTGAGTGGCAGCCAATGGAGGGATTGGCAGAGGAGTATAGCAGACGTTGAGCGGTTTGTGAGGTGGATGAGCCTGGCAGCAGCGTTCATGATGGATTGAAGTGGGGAGGAGCCTATTTAGAGGTAAACCAATGAGGAGGGAGTTGCAGTAGTCGAGGCGGGAGATGACCAGGGAGTGGATTAGAAGCTTTGTGGTGTCATTGGTTAGGAAGGGGCGTATCTTGGAGATGTTGCGAAGACTGAGGCGGCAAGCTTTGGATAGTGATAGAATGTGGGCTCGAAAGGTTAAGTTCAGAGTCCAGGATTACACCTTCGACCTTGGCGTGGGGAGATGGGTTGATAGTTGAGCCGTTGATATTGACAGAGAAATCAGGGGAAGTGGCACCTGAGGGAGGAAATATCATGAGCTCGGTTTTGGATAGGTTGAGTTTGCGGAAGTGATGTGACATTCAGGCTGATATGTCTGCTGGTAAGTTGGTAATGCGTGAGGAGACAGATGGAGAGAGCTGGGGGGTGGAGAGATAGATTTGGGTGTCATCAGCGTAGAGATGATATTGAAAGCCATGGGAGGCAATCAACTGACCCAAGGAGGTGGTGTAGATTGAGAAAAGGAGAGGTCCAAGAACAGAACCTTGGAGGACCCCAATGGAGAAAGGAAGAGGAGAGGAGGAAGTAGAGTTGTAAGTGACACTGAGGGAGCGGTGGGATAGGTAGGATGGGAACCAGCGAAGAGCACAGTCACGGAGACCAAAGGAGTGGCGTTTATTGAGGAGGAGGGGGTGGTCCACTGTGTCAAAGGCAGCAGAGAGATCCAGGAGAAGTAGTACAGAATAGTGTCCATTGGCTTTAGCCATTAGTAGGTCATTTGAGAGTTTAAGGAGAGCAGTTTCCGTGGAGTGTTGAGGGCGAAATCCGGACTGAAGGGGATCAAGAAGCTTATTCATGGTCAGATGGTCGCTTAGTCGATTGTAGACCAGTCTTTCAAGAAGTTATATATATATATATATATATATATATATATATATATATATGTGATTCTGCTGTTTTGGGTAGGGGGTGATTAGCCACAGCAGAAGCCGATCAGTGGGTTCCGGCCAAACGATGATCGCCGGCACCCACTGATCAGCAAGGAGATAGGCTGGATGAAGTTCTGCATAGAGAGGCCTTTCACACTGAGGCAGTTTTCAGGCGTTTTAGCACTAGAAACAGCGCCTGAAAACCGCCTCCCATTCCTCTTCACACTGTGGCGGTGCGCTTGCGGGACGTTAGGAAAAGTCCAGCAAGCAGCATTTTTGGGGCAGTTTGGGAGCGCTGTATACACCACTGTATACACCGCTCCTCCACCGCCTCTGCCCATTGAAATGAACGGGCAGCGCGTCAGAAGCGCCGCAACACGGGGCGTTTTTAACCCCTTCTTTGGGGTTAAAAGTACCCCGCTAGTGGCCGAAAAGCTAAAATGAGCGGCGCTTTACCGCTAATGTGCGGGCAGCCCCAGTGTGAAAGGAGTCTTACAGAGCTCCGTCCTGTCATCGGGGGGATGTGATGGATTTTGTTTCCCTGCAATGTACATCCCTTCGGCCCCTTTCACACCGAGGCGTTTTTCAGGCGTTTTAGCGCTATAAATAGCCTCTAAAAAAGCGCCTGAAAACTGCCTCCCGTTCTTTGCAATGGGTGCTTTCTTTGGGGCGGCTTGGGAGCGCTATAAATAGTGCTCCAAAAACACCCCTGTCCATTGCAATGAATGGGCAGCGCTTCCAAAGCGCCTTAAAATCGATTTCGAAAGCGCCGCAAAACAGAACTTTTTCTATTTTTGTTTTGCTCTTTTTCTTCTCTGTTCTCTTCTTTGTCACGTCACCTTAAAAAAATCTGCCCCACTAGCGCCTAAAAAAAAGCGCCGCAAAAACGGCCAGTGCTTTAACGCTGTTTTAGCGGCGCTGCAGTGTGAAAGGGACCTAAGTGAAAGCAGCACACAGTACACATAAACACTGGCTAGGCACACATTTAAAGTGGAGGTCCACCACAAAAAAAAAAAATTGCACCAAAAAAGTCCCTAAAAAATTGGAGGAAAAAAAATAAAAAATTTGTATCTCACCTGAAATGGCTGTTGCTAGGCAGTCTTCCTAATCTGCCTCTTCCTACGCCGCAGTGATGTTCTGTCTTCTCCTCCCCGCGTTGTCTTCTGGGAAATGGGGCGCGGTGTGTTATGGGAACTGTCTGTCCCACAACACATCGCGTACCATTCACAGAGCGCTGCGCGACTCGCGCATGCGCAGTAGGAAACAGGCAGTGAAGCCGCAAGGCTCCACTGCCTGTTTCCCTTAGTTAGGATGGCGGTGCCGGGACCCGAGAGCCTAGGGACGGGTCGGCCGACATCGCGGAGACCCGGGACAGGAAAGTGTGCTTATTTAAAGTCAGCAGCTACAGTATTTGTAGCTGCTGACTTTTACATTTTTTTTTCCCAGCCGGAACCCCCCTTTTAACCCTTTGAGCGCCCCTGATGTTAACCACCTCCCAGCCAGTGTCATTAGTACAGTGACAGTGCATATTTGAAAGGAAATTCCAATACCTATAATTTAATAGTTAGTTATTATTAGTTAGTTATTGTTTCAAATTTTACTGACTTTCTTTCCTTTTTTAAGATTTTCAAATTTCTGAATTTCCGAATTTTCGAATTCGTAAATTTGAAAATTCGTAAATTTCAAATTCGGAAATTTGAAAATTCGTAAATTTCAAATTCGGAAATTTGAAAATTCAGAAATTTGAAAATTCGGAAATTCGGAAAATTCTGAAATTTGAAAATTCCGAAATTCGGAAATTAGAAAATCTGAATTTTCGGATTTCCGAATTTCCGAATTTTTGAATTTCCGGAAAAAGCAAAAAAACAAACACATTTTTTGTCAGTGCACGTGTCTAATGGCCCACTTAACACCAGATAAAACGATAATTCTCCCGCTCTACAAGACTCTGGTCCGGCCGCACCTGGAGTATGCTGTCCAGTTCTGGGCACCAGTCCTCAGGAAGGATGTACTGGAAATGGAGCGAGTACAAAGAAGGGCAACAAAGCTAATAAAGGGTCTGGAGGATCTTAGTTATGAGGAAAGGTTGTGAGCTCTGAACTTATTCTCTCTGGAGAAGAGACGCTTGAGAGGGGATATGATTTCATTGTATAAATACCGGACTGGTGACCCCACAATATATAAATACCGGACTGGTGACCCCACAATATACAAATACAGGACTGGTGACCCCACAATATACAAATACCGGACTGGTGACCCCACAATATATAAATACCGGACTGGTGACCCCACAATATACAAATACCGGACTGGTGACCCCACAATATACAAATACCGGACTGGTGACCCCACAATATACAAATACCGGACTGGTGACCCCACAATATATAAATACCAGACTGGTGACCCCACAATATATAAATACCGGACTGGTGACCCCACAATATATAAATACCGGACTGGTGACCCCACAATATATAAATACCAGACTGGTGACCTCACAATATACAAATACCGGACTGGTGACCCCACAATATATAAATACCGGACTGGTGACCCCACAATATACAAATACCGGACTGGTGACCCCACAATATATAAATACCGGACTGGTGACCCCACAATATACAAATACCGGACTGGTGACCTCACAATATACAAATACCGGAACTGGTGACCCCACAATATATAAATCCTGGACTGGTGACCCCACAATATACAAATACCGGACTGGTGACCCCACAATATACAAATACTGTACTGGTGACCCCACAATATATAAATACCGGACTGGTGACCCCACAATATACAAATACCGGACTGGTGACCCCACAATATATAAATACTGTACTGGTGACCCCACAATAGGGAGAAAACTTTTTCGTGGAAGGGAGTTTAATAAGACTCGTGGCCACTCATTACAATTAGAAAAAAAAAGGTTTAACCTTAAACTACGTAGAGGGTTCTTTACTGTAAGAGCGGTAGGGATGTGGAATTCCCTTCCACAGGCGGTGGTCTCAGCGGGGGGCATTGATAGCTTCAAGAAACTATTAGATAATCACCTGAATGACCGCAATATACAGGGATATGTAATGTAATACTGACATATAATCACACACATAGGTTGGACTTGATGGACTTGTGTCTTTTTTCACCCTCACCTACTATGTAACTATGTAACTATGTAACACATCGCTGGATAGCAAAAAATGGTCCTGGTCATGGAGGGGGGAGGTAAACCACAGCAGTGAGGAACGATTACAGATCGATTCCATTACAATTGGAAATTGCTGTCCAATATGCAGCAAGTGTTATTGTTGTTCCCGGTGATTTGCCGGGATGGGGTGGCGGTCGCTCCGTTCCTGGAGCTCGATCATAGATTGTATAAGAGAACTCGTCTCTTCCTCGTGTTTCGGGGGATCTGTGATTTATGCATCTGGGACATCCACGCTTCTATTTTTCTTTTGAAGTTTTGTTTATGTCTTTATTATTTTATGCTCAGTAATTCCCCGGAGGTCCCGCTGTGAACAGCTTGGTGCGCGGATAACATAAATCCTGTTTATTAGTATATTCATCCTGTCCTAATAGCAGAGGCGCTATGCTGTATTCCACGTCACACCCTCCAACGAATGAAAAAGGGATTATGGGGCGATCAATGGCGGTTCGCAGCAACCCATAGCTAAGGATCAGCAATGAGAGTTTTAAGCCTGCTGAAAGCAATATTCTTTCTCTTTGGTTATTATATGTTACTGCGTATTAAACCCGAAACGAAACATTTCATGCATTGCAGCTCACCAATCATTAGAGGTGGTGGGCCCAGGGCCGGCTTTAACGCGGGGCAAAAGGGGCAGCTGCCCCGGGTCCAACCATTGTTGTAGGGGCCCAAAGCAGCTGCCCCTTAAGCCCCGCACTGCCCACAAATAGTTGGAATCAGGAGGGGCCCAAGAAAATGTTTACCCCAGGGTCCAATCAATATTAAAGACGGCCCTGGTGGTGGCTGCATTCGTTTTCTTTTTTAGTCTTTTTTGCCCTCTGTTTTTACCTGGTGATCTGGCTAGTAACACACCTTCTTTATTACAGCGCCCCCTGCTCCGGATAAAGGAGCACAGGGGGCATCTTTTGGACAGCGGAATTGTCTTTCTGGGAGGGGAAGTGTAAGGTGGACTAGCAGATTTACATACACTAACAAATTAAAGCCAAACTCCAGTTAACACTTTATAATTAGTTACATTAACAGTTTTGTTCCTTTTGGGATGAAGGATTTACATACAGCGCATATAGAAAAGAATCACCCCCCCCCCCCCCCCCACACCCTAAATAATCACATTTTGTTGCTTTGCAGCCTGAAATGAAGACAGACAAAGTTTTTGTTTTCTCCGGCTGTATTTACTTAGTGCAACTTATAACATCCAAGTGAAAGATACCGTATGTGACTCCAATCACGGAGAAGGAAGCAACTTAAAAAAGTCCAAAGTGGGAAGGGTTCAAACGGAAAATCCGGATGATAGTCCCACATGCCTTGATGGAAACTGGAAATCGCAGGACAGTCAAAACACGTTGGGAGGAGCCGGGTGACGTAACTTCCGGCCCTGGCCGAGGAGGGAGGTACAGTTGTTTTCTCTTTAGGATTGTGGAGATTTCCTATGCTGATTACTGTGATTTTAACTGTTACTACTATTCTAACCTCTGTGGGGCGCGCACGGCGCGCTCTGTGATCAGCGAGTCAATGAGACTGATCACAGACTCCGATCCCGGCCCCTTACCACGTGATTGGCTGACAGCCGATTACCGGCCGATGTCAGAGGGACAACCTCTGCTGCTGAACACTGCCCACCAGTGCCATCTACCAGTGCCCACCAGTGCCACCTATCAGTTTAGCCTATCAGTGTCACCTACCAGTACCTATCAGTGCCACCTAATAGTGCCCATCAGTGCCACCTATCAATGCCCACCAGTGCCACCTATCAGTTCTGCCTATCAGTGTCACCTACCAGTACCTATCAGTGCCACCTAATAGTGCCCATCAGTGCCACCTATCAATGCCCACCAGTGCCACCTACCAGTGCTCACCAGTGCCACCTATCAATGCCCACCAGTGCCACCTATCAGTTCTGCCTATCAGTGTCACCTACCAGTACTTATCAGTGCCACCTAATAGTGCCCATCAGTGCCACCTATCAATGCCCACCAGTGCCACCTACCAGTGCCACTTATCAATGCCCATCAGTGCCACCTATCAGTTCTGCCTATCAGTATCACCTACCAGTACCTATCAGTGCCACCTAATAGTGCCCATCAGTGCCACCTACCAGTGCTCACCAGTGCCACCTATCAATGCCCACCAGTGCCACCTATCAATTCCCCTCCAGTGCCACCTATCAGTTCTGCCTATCAGTGTCACCTACCAGTACTTATCAGTGCCACCTAATAGTGCCCATCAGTGCCACCTATCAATGCCCACCAGTGCCCATCAGTGCCACCTATCAGTTCTGCCTATCAGTATCACCTACCAGTACCTATCAGTGCCACCTAATAGTGCCCATCAGGGCCACCTACCAGTGCTCACCAGTGCCACCTATCAATGCCCACCAGTGCCACCTATCAGTTCTGCCTAGCAGTTTCACCTACCAGTGCCCATCTGTGCCGCCTTATCAGTGCCCATCAATGCAGCCACATCAGCGCACATCAATGAAGGAGAAAAATTACCTGTTTACAAATGTTTATAACAAACTATGAAACTTGTTTTTTGGGGGGGGGTTCAACATTTTCTGTCTTTTTTCATTTTTTTTAGCAAATTTGAGTACAGTGTAGCATGACCGCGCCATTGTCATTCACAGTGTGACGAAGCGCTGAAAGCTGGTAATTGGCCTGGGCAGGAAGGGGGGTTTAAGTGCCCGGTAGGCAAGTGGATAATAAACACTATGTTGCAAGTACTACACTATGGTTGTTTTTATGGTTACATACTGTGATTGTCCGGTGATAGAAGATTGAGCTGAAAGTGACGTCTCACTGGGAAGGACCGAAGATTGACTTTACAATCGCTGTATGACCTGCTAAGCGGCTCTGGTGCAGCAGCAGGCAAAATCAGTGGGGCTCATACAGAAGACTGAATGGATGGCTTGAAGATGTTAACAAAGGGTCCCTGGAAAGGTGTTCCCTACCTGGAGGTTTAGGAGGATGGTTCCATAACCCGGGACGCTGGCTTTGATGTTGTAAATAAAGTGCACATAGACCACTCTTAGCAAGGGGGTCACACATGTTCCAGTGTTGCAAGGCAACATGTTTTATTCCATAATACAAGATGTGTTTGAAACATGAAATCTGGATATACCAGGCCTCCGCATTCTTGGGGGCTGTCCGGACTGTAACAAGTCGCACATCAAAGCTTTGTAGCATATCAGAATCTTCATCTGAAAGAAGAGCAAGGCTGAGCAAAAGCTTGGCTCCTGGCCAACTGGTGTGATGGAACTCTGCAAGCAAGCTTCAAAAAGGACCAAGATGATTGATGAATGTCCTGCTACAGAAGATCAAAGGGCCAGCTAAGAACTGCCCCTGGAGGCCAATACAGCAGAAATATGATATATTGAAAGGACTACCTCTTGGCAATATCTCGTTGGACAGGAGGCTAGTGGGGTGTGGTTACGAGTGGGTCTGAATGAATGTGTAAAAAGTGAACACAGAAGGGAAATCGGCCCTTTTTCCGCTCTTGGCTCGTGCCTGATGGCTCTCGGAGCCTCATGGGTCTCTCTGTTACCACCTTGAGCCCAGCTGAGGAGACCGTGTCTAGGGGACAGCCTTGCGATAAGTATCTTTGATGTTCTTTTGTTATATGCTCTATAGTATTTTCATGTTAGCATTTTCCTATTGTCTTGGGAAATAAATAAGACGTTGTTTTATTAAGCAGTGCGTTTTCATAGCTAACCTTATATTATTGTGCTATCAACAGTAACATTATCGGAGTTTTAACCGGTTCCCGACCGGTGCACGCCGATGTACGTCGGCAGAATGGCACGGCTGGGCAAATGGACTTACAGGTACGTCCATTTGAATTCCCCGCCGTGCCATTGCGTGCGCGCCGGCCGGGAGCTCCGTGAGTCGGGTCGCGGGTCCCGCAGACTCGATCGCCGCGGGGATACCCGCGATCGCCTCACGGAGAGGACGAACGGGGAGATGCCGTTGTAAACAGCATCTCCCCGTTCTGCCTAGTGACAAGTGTCACTCGATCTCTGCTCCCTGTCATCGGAGCAGAGATCAGTGACGTCACACACACAGCCCATCCCCCTACAGTTAGTAATCACTCCCTTAGGACATACTTAACCCCTCCCCGCCCCCTAGTGGTTAACCCCTTCACTGACAGTGTCATTTACACAGGAATCAGTGCATTTTTAATCGCCGCCATTACTAGTAAAAAAAAAATTATTAATAAAAATGCCATAAAACTATCCCCTATAACTTTTGCGTAAACCAATCAATAAATGCTTATCGCGATTTTTTTTTACCAAAAATATGTAGAAGAATACGATCGGCCTAAACTGAAGAAAAAAAATGTTTTTTTATATATTTTGGGGGGATATTTATTATAGCAAAATGTAAAAAATAATGCGTTTTTTTTCAAAATTGTCGCTCTCATTTTGTTTATAGCGCAAAAAATAAAAATCGCAGAGGTGATCAAATACCACCAAAAGAAAGCTCTATTTGTGGGAAAAAAAGGACGTCAATTTTGTTTGGGAGCCACGTCGCACGACCGCGCAATTGTCAGTTAAAGCGGCGCAGTGCCGAATCGCAAAAAACGCTCTGGTCAGGAAGGGGGTAAAATCCTCCGGGGCTTAAGCGGTTAATAGACTAAATCTAACTATAGGAATAGACAAATTAATACAGATATGGAATAAATAGAGGGAATCTGTAACCACCCTCAGATAATATTTATTTTAGCATTTTATTTTAATTGGCACCCCAGATGGGACACGAACCCACAATCCCTGGCTTAGGAGCTTGGTTGGTGACACTTTGACTATTCTACGATTTCCAGTTTCCATCATGGCATGTGGGACTATCAACATGATGAACCGTTTGAACCCTTCTCACTTCGGATTTTTTTCGTTTCTTCCTTCTCAATGATCGGAGTGACATGTTTATTCATATTTTTCCACTCATTATTGGAACATTACTACCTCTTGCTGTTCCCTGCCTGATGTCTTCTCACTCTATAGTCCTGGCGCTAGCTTCCTATTCCTCAATATCTAAAAGAGGTAAGATCAGGGTTAGCAGAAGAGGAGGAAGAAGAAGCACATTAGCAAACAATGTAGACAAATGGCTGCTCTGTACTTGGGAGGATGAGGAAAAGAAAGGCTTTGTCAAACAGTCCACTACCTCTTCTACACCCTATAGGCGAATAGCGTGGCCATTCTGAGAGAGAAAAGGCAGACAACATGCCTTACCTCCAGACCAGTGGTCGCCAAACTGCCGCCTGGGGGGCCAGATGTGGCCCTTTGCTTGCTTTTATACGGCCCTTGGGGCAAAATTCCCCCCCAGTGACACCCAACAATGGGGCAAAATTCCCCCCAAGGACACCAATGATGGGGGAAAATTCTTCCCACTGACATTAAAGATTGGGTTCAATTCCTCCCACTGACACCATCGATGGGGCACTATTCCTCCCTCTGACACCATCGATGGGGCACAATTCCTCCCTCTTACACCAACGATGGGGCACTATTTCTCCCTCTGACACCAAGTATGGGACACTATTCCTCCCACTGATACCAATGATGGGGCACTATTTCTCCCTCTGACACCAAGTATGGGACACTATTCCTCCCACTGATACCAATGATGGGGCACTATTCCCCCCACTGACACCAATGATGGGGCACTATTCCTCCCACTGACACCAATGATGGGGCACTATTCCCCCCACTGACACCAATGATGGGGCACTATTCCTTCCACTGACACCAATGATGGGACACTATTCCTTCCACTGATACCAATGATGGGACACTATTCCTCCCACTGACACCAATGATGGGACACTATTCCCCCCACTGACACCAATGATGGGACACTATTCCTCCCACTGACACCAATGATGGGACACTATTCCCCCCACTGACACCAATGATGGGGCACTATTCCTCCCACTGACACCAATGATGGGGCACTATTCCTCCCACTGATACTAATATTGGGACACTATTCCTCCCACTGATACCAAAGTTGCTGCATTGTTTTTTCCCACTGACGTCTACTCTCAGTGGACACAGTCCAGCCCCTGTAAATTCTGAAGGACAGTGTAGCACCCTCTTGTAGTGTGTTAGAGAGGATTTGTAAATTTAAGCAGGCCTGGCTGGTTGATAGGCCTGCTTGTTTTCATTCTGGGCTGGGAGTGGCTCGGGTAGTGCTGGGTGACTCACAGGCGGCATCACTAGGACCTCCTACCTCTTTCTGGAATCTTCTAGTGTTTTCCAGAGAGGGAGAGACCAAAAACCAAATAAAATTGATACCGCTCACATGCCCAAATCTGTTATCCCACCTGACTGGCCACAATGTTTGCAGGTGCTGGTCAGGCTGAATGCTGGTTCATCAGACATTGAGGAATACAACAAAATGGCGCCTGTTCACACACACTGCCTCCACCTATAATTAGCTCCTCTTGGTAAAAAAAAAAAAAAATGGCTTCAGCTTGGTCTCCTACCCATGGGGAGAACGCCTCTAAAGTATTTCGCCCAATAAGGGCTTAATTGTAGGTGCTTCCATTATTAGGCCCCTATTCAGCTGAACATTGGAGGGGGTTCTCCTACTGGTAGGAGACCAAACTGAAGCTCACTAGGAAGCTCACCATATGCCGAGGGAGGGTGCCATTTTGTTGTAGTCCATTTTTTTGTGTCACCTTTAACCTCTTCCCGTCCGCGCTATAGCTGAAAGACAGCTACAGCACGGACCTACTTTGTCTATGGATGCCCTCCCGGGCTCGAGCAGCCTGCGCACGCCCTGCAGGGCGCGCACGGCGTGCTCTGTGATCAGCGATCCCGACCCCTTACCGCGTGATCAGCTGTCAGCCAATGACAGCTGATCATGTGATGTAAACAGAGCCGGTAATCGGCTATTTTTTCTTTGCTGGTAGCCTGAGGAGAGAAAAAAGGCGATCACCGGCGGCTGTGAGAGGGACATCAGTCCCGATCGTGGAGAGTCTCTGCAGAGGATTTTGTGCCACCTGTGACACCTACCAGTGCACAACAGTGCCAACTACCAGTGCCCACCAGCGCCACCTACCAGTGCCCACCAGCGCCACCTACCAGTGCACACCAGCGCCACCTACCAGTGCACAACAGTGCCAACTACCAGTGCCCACCAGCGCCACCTACCAGTGCCCACAGTGCCACCTATAAATGTCACCAATCAGTGCCTCGTCACCAGTGCCCATCAGTGCCACCTATCAGTGTCCATCAGTGCCACCCATCAGTGTCACTCATCAGTGCCACCTATCAGTGCCCATCAGTGCCACCCATCAGTGCCCATCAGTGCCGTCTTATCAGCACCTATCAGTGTAGCCTCATCAGCGGATATCAATGAAGGAGAAAAATTACCTGTTTGCAAAATTTTATAACAAACTATGAAACATGTTTTTTTATTTTTTTATTTTTATTTCTATCTTTTTTTGTTTGTTTAGCAAAAAATAACCCCCCCCCAGAGGTGATTAAATACCACCACAAGAAAGCTCCATTTGTGTGAAAAAAATGATAGCATGACCGCGCAATTGTCATTCAAAGTGTGACAGCGCTTAAAGATGAAAATTGGTCTGGGCAGGAGGGGGGTTTAGGTGCCCAGTAAGCAAGTGGTTAAAAAAAATTAAAAAAAACAAAAAAAAACCCCTTTCAGGTTGATTTACTAAAACTGGAAAGTGCAAAATCTGGGAGCGCGCCCGCGGGGTCCAGCGGACTCAATGTCCGCCGGCCGCCCCGCGATCTGCACAACGGGGGAACTGCCTTTGTAAACTAGGCGAATGCCCGTTCTCACAGGGGACATCTCAGAGATCTGCTGCTCCCAGTGATCGGGAACAGCGATCTCTATCATGCGCCTTGGCAGCCCATCCCCCCCCCCTACAGTTAGAACACGCTGGGGAAACAAAGTTAACCCTTTGTTCACCCCCCTAGTGTTAACACCTTCCCTGCCAGTGTCATTTATACATTGATCAGTGCATTTTTATAGCACTGATCAATGTTATAATGTCACTGGTCCCCAAAAAGTGTAATTTGGGGTCAGATTTGTCCGCCGCAATGTCGCAGTCCCGCTAAAAAAAAACGCAGATCGCCGCCATTACTAGTAAAAAAATTAAATAAAAGTCCATAAATCTATCCCCTATTTTGTAGACGCTGGAACTTTTGCGCAAACCAATCAATGCGATTTTTTTTTTGTACCAACAATATGTAGAAAAATATATATTATATATTTTTGGGGCTATGTATTATAACAGAAAGTATAAAATATTGTTGGTTTTTTTTTCTTCAAAATTGTCTGTCTTTTTTTTTTTTTTGTTTAAAATAATAACATTTTAATAAAAAAAATAAAAAATTTTAATAAATAAAATAATAAAATAATAATAAATAATAATTTGCGCAAAAAATAAAATAAAAGCCACAGAGGTGATCAAATACCACCAAAAGAAAGCTCTTATTTGTGGGGGAAAAAAAGGACATCAATTTTGTTTGTGTGCATCGTTGCACGACCGCGCAATTGTCAGTTAAAGCGACGTAGTGCCGTATCGCAAAAAATGGCCTGGTCATTAAGGGGGGTAAATCTTTCCAGGGGCTGAAGTGGTTAAAAAAAGTGCAAAATTAAAAAAGAAAAAAAAACCCTTTCAGGTTGATTTACTAAAACTGGAGAGTGCAAAATCTGGTGCAGCTCTGCATAGAAACCATTTTTATTCCACAGTAACATATTTTTTTAAAGGAACACTGGTCAAAAAGAGAAAAAAAAGGGCTTTTTTAGCTTTGCTAATTCTTTTTTGTCTAAGGATTTTTTGTCTATAATGTATTATATTATATAATGATTATGTATTATATAATAAAGCTATATAAGTACCGTAAATAAATAAATAAATTTAATGTATTACTCTGTAATTTAAAGCGGTTGTAAACCGCAGGTGATTAAAAAAATGAAAAAAGATAAAAAAAAAAAAATGCGTCGCATACTAGCACATTACGATAGACTTACCTGAGAACGAAGCCCTCCAGCGCCGCGCTGTCATTGCCGAGGCGGCTGCCATCTTCTTCCCCTGGTCTTCCTTCCGGGATTCGCGTCCTCCAGGCTACATAAGTGGCTTTTTTTTTTTTTTTCTTCAAAATTTTCAGTCTTTATTCGTTTATTTAGCAAAAAAAAACCCAGTGGTGATTAAATACCACCAAAATAAAAAGCTCTATTTGTGTGAAAAAAATTATAATTTAAAAAAAAATGTTTTTGGGGGGTACAGTGTTGTATGACCGCGCAATTGTCATTCAAAGTGTGACAGCGCTGAAAACTGGCCTGGGAAGGAAGGGGGTATAATTGCCCGGTAGGCAAATGGTTAAAGGGGGGGGGGGGGGGGGTTCTGTATGGCCATGCAATTTATGTCATACAGATAATAAAAGAGTGCGACAAAAACATTTGTGTAGGGTGCATAAAATCTATTGAGATTATATACTAAATAAGACATTTTTTAACCACTTTAAGCCCAACACATATGTGTGGCATCGAAAGGATGAGCTTTAACGCCTATTCGCTGCACATAGGTGTTTCTGGGTGGCCAGGGCCGCCATCAGGGGGGTACAGCCAGTACACATGTAAGGGGCCCTCGCATCAGAGGGCCATCTTTAATACGAGGCAGCTGCGGACCGGCTGCCAGGATGCAGGGGAGGGTGGAGAGGTGGGCAGATCCCTCGTGTGTGCAGGTTGGGGCCCTCTGTCAGGGGCTGTGCGGGGTGGGGGGAGGTCAGGTGCCAGGTCAGTGGGCCCCATGGAGGAGGACACCAGGGGGGAGGAGCCCCTCCCTGCTCTTTTGTGTTTGCAGGTCGGAGGGCCCCATGGAGGAGGAGGTCAGGTGGAGGTGCCCCCCCCCTCTTGTTCATGCAGGTCGGGCCTGCTGTCAGTCAGGGAGGCTCCGCTCTGGTACCAGTGTGTTCCGGGCTGTGCGGGGTGGGTGAGGCCAGTTGGTGCCAGCGGAGCACCCATGGAGGAGGAGGCCAGGGTGGAGAAGCCCCCCCCCCTTTTCTTGCAGATGCCACCAGAGATTCTGATGGAGATGGGACACAGGCTCAGCTACCCCTCCTGGCACTGCTGGACAGGTGAGAGCTGGGTGGACTGGTACTTCCCCAGGTGTGTGTGACACTGCCTCTCACCTGTGACACTGCCCCCCACCTGTCCTGCTGCCCCCTACCTGTGACACTGCCCCCCAACTGTTGTGCTGCCCCCTACCTGTGACAATGCCCCGCACCTGTCCCGCTACCCCCCCACCTGTCTCACTCCATCCCACTTGTCCCGCTGCCCCCCACCTTTCCCAACTGCCTCTCATCTGCCCCACTGTCCTCCACCTGAGGCACTGCCTCTAATCTGTGATGCTGCTCCCCCACTTTTCCTGTTCCCCCACCTTTCCCGCTGCCCCCTTCCATGACACTTCCCCCTCCTGTCCTGCTGCCCCCTTCCTGTCCAACTGACCTCCTCCCATGTCACTCCCCCCTCCAGTTCCCCTGTCCCGCTGCCCCCCTTTCATCCGGCTGTCCCCTCCTGTCACTCTGCTCTTCTCCTGTTACACTTCCCCCTCCAAAACCACTGCCCCCCCAACCCACTGCCGCCCACCTGTCACCCTGCTCCCTTCCTGTCTCCCTTCTCTCCTTCTGTGGTAGGAGGACATGAGGAGGAGGAGGAAATGGGATGGAGGAGATGGGACTGGAGTAGGAAATGGGATGGAGGAGATGGGACTGGAGGAGGAATGGGATGGAGAAGATGGGACTGGAGGAGGAAATGGGATGGAGGAGATGGGACTGGAGGAGGAATGGGATGGAAAAGATGGGACTGGAGGAGGAGGACGACATGGGATGGAGGACATTTGACTAGAGGAGGAGGACATGGCATGGAGGAGATAGAACTGGAGAAGGAGGACATAGTATGGAGGAGATGGGATTGCAGGAGGATGAAGAGGACATGGGATAGAGAACATGGGATGGAGAAGGGGGAGGACGTGGGATGGCCAGTGGGCGGATTCGATGGGACAGCCAGTGAGCGGGCCCTGGGGAATGTTGGAGGTCAGGCCCAGGGGGGGGCCCAGGCCTAAAGCTGTGTAAGGTGCCACACAATTTCTGATGGCTGCCCTGCGGGTGGCCAATGTTACGATGCTGAGAGCGCACTCACTGTACACTACCAGCACAGAGACCCACCTAGGAGAGGCAGCTCTTGGTCCCTGCTAACGATTGCTAAATGGCAGAACTGGCACCCAATCATGTGACCACTGTGACAGCCAATTACAGTGGTCACATGATTGGCCAATTTTTTTTCCCATCCCCTTGGAATTCAGAACTTTTTAAAGGGATGCTGGCAGACAGGAAAGGATTAATATAAAACATCAGTCATGCTTTTTTTTTTTTTAAGGAATGACCAGTACATACGTCTGTTTCAAATATATTTTAATTAAATAATATATTTCCTATACATTCATCTTGTCCAGAGATACTACACAATCTTTAGAAAGGTTCCATAAACAGTTCTCGGTAGGCATAATTGCAGATACCGCTTGCCTGATCTTCGGGGCAGGTACCGCTTGCCTGATCTTCGGGGCAGGTACCGCTTGCCTGATCTTCGGGGCAGGTACCCGCTTGCCTGATCTTTGGGGCAGGTACCCGCTTGCCTGATCTTCCAGGCAAGTAACTTCCAGGCAGGTACTACTTGCCTTTTCTTCCAGGCATGAACAGTCCCATCTCCTGCTGTCCTGCAAAGCTGAAGGCAACAAGGAGCTCTGCAGTTGGAGGACTATCAATCCAGCCTACCTTGCCTGAAGCACTGGCTCAGAGGATGTATAGTTTTATATATATACTTTTTTTTTATATATTTGTATATATATATATATATATATATATATATATATATATATATATATATATATATATATATATATTTCATGCTTATATTAATATAGAGTACAATGCATATTCTTATACATTCACATTATATATTTATATATGTATATATTTATACCATATATATTTGTCAACATTTTCTCAAAGCCCGTAAAGTCTTGCAAATATCAGAAACGATATTCTCTGCAGAATTTTTTTTTTTTATCATTTTTAAGGATCGTCCAGTGTAAGAAAATAGTTTTTGCCCTTTGAATCCATATGACTCCGTCTGGATACTATGAGGTGAGGCCTCCTATGAAAATGCCCGGAGTAGAACACTTATGAAAAAAATAGAAATACACATTTTTTTTTTTATGGTATTGCTTTAAATAATAAAATTTGATTCTGTGAAGCAGCCGATGATCGAAGTCTTGAGCAAAGTTGTGCCGGGGAGAGGGGTGAATGGTCCAGGTCACCTCTTATTTTTTTACTAATGAGGGGCCAGTCCTAGAAAACCTTTCTTTGCTGATGCACATATTCATCAGTGCGATTGTTCATGGTACGGTCCATGTGTTCAGACAGGAAGAAATAAGAGAGCTAAACCAACATGGCTTCTATCTCTGCATTCTGCATATTTTATACATATAGCTGGTGCTGCTCTATGATGCACCCCCCCTCCCCCATATACTTACCTGAGCCTGATCTCGATCTAGCCCTGTGCAGGAGAGCAGCGGCTCTTTTGGCTTTCTCTCTCATAAGCTCAGAGACAGCTCTGGGAGCCGTCGGCTCCCACTACTGTCAATTACAGCCAGTGAGGAGGGAGCAAAAGGTGGGGCCAAGCTGCGCTCTTTGGGTCTATGGACACACAGAGCCCAGCTCGGGAACGAGCCCACATGAGTGCCCCCATAGCAAGCGGCTTGCTATAGTGAGCACTCAGTGGGGAGGGGTGAAACCAGAAGCACCGGGGGGGGGGGGGGGACCTGAGAGTAGGAGGATCGGAGCTGCTCTATGCAAAACCATTGCATCGGCCAGGTAAGTATTACTAGAAAAAAATTTTAAGGGTTTGCAATCACTTTAAAAAGGAATACCAGGTATCAATAATTTTCCATGGTCCAGCTTGGACCAATGTAAGTAGACATGTGCAATACCTGTGGGATCCCTCTTGAACAGGGATATGCAATTAGCGGACCTCCAGCTGTTTCAAAAATACAAGTCCCATCATGCCTCTGCCTCTGGATGTCATGCTTGTGGCTGTCAGAGTCTTGCTATGCCTCATGGGACTTGTACGATCTCCAGTAGCTTCTGAGTCCCGTGCCGAGTGGCTGCCTTGCTGCATTATTGACACAGGAGGTTGGCCACTTGGCATGGGCACCATTCAGAGATCGCTTTGCATTTTCCTGAATGAATGTAATGTGTTCTCTGATTGGATGAGGTGGAATAGAAGGGTGGTAATGACACCTCCTGTGTTCACAATGCAGCAGGGCAGCTGCTTGGCATAGGGCCCGTAAGCTAGTGAAGTTCACTGGAGTAGACATTTCCAGCTGCTATAGCAGCCATTTTCAACCAAGGTTCCATGCAGCCCTAGGGTTCCTCTAGAGGTTACTAAGGGTTCCTTGAGCTGTGGCTGGTGATTAACCTCCCATCTGATGGTGCCAGCATAGTTCCAAGCTCAACGGCACTTGGCAAAGTCAACAGCATAACACCAATTATCTTTTTAACTATCTATAAGGGTGACATTCTGACCACAACGGCAAGGGTTGCATTATTCCTACTGACCACAAATGTAAGTGGTGTTTTTTGCCATTGACCCCCAATAAATTGGTTTTAGTAAGGGTTCCCCAATGCCTGAAAGTTATTTTAAGGGTTCCTCTGGGGTCGAGAAAGAGACTGTTCTAGAGGGATCCCACAAGTATGGTACAGTGGAACCTTGGATTACGAGCATAATCCATTCCAGGAGAATGCTTGCAATCCAAAGCACTCGCATATCAAAGCGAGTTTCCCCATAGAAGTCAATGGAAAGGAAGATAATTCGTTCCACATTGACTTCTATTGCATGCAATACCACATGTGGCCAGAGGTGGGTGGGAGGCGCCAGAGAGCCTCAGAAATACTCGGGGACAGCTTGGCTGAACTCGGAAAGGCTCGGACCCACTTGGGAGCGGAATATTCCGTTCTTCCAAACCGTTCCGAGTGTCACCAGCACCCCCGAATCTCTGACCAAATGCAGTACTGCACACCCCATTAGCTTGAATTCTGCTTGTTTTGCGAGACAACACCCGCAAACCGAGTCAGAATTAAAAAAAAAAAAGTTGCTCGTCTTTCAAAACGCTCGCTAACCAAGGTTCTACTGTTAATGCATAGTTGTAATGGTCCAAGTTAGACCAATCTAAATATGCAAGAATATCCATACCTGGAATTCTTCCTTAGAAACCTCAACTACAGAACTCTAAAACATTTTTATTTTTTGGTTTGGATAGAGTGAGGAAGAGTTAGAACTTCTAACGATGTTTTTTTATTGCTGCCTGTGCTGTCCTGTCCTGGTGCCACAAGAAAGGGAAGCAGAGGAAAATCTCCTCAGTGGTACAAACCTAATAGAACATTTTATTTCTTCCCCAATCTATCCCAATAATGTTTTGAGTTGACTGGAGTTAAGCTTTAGTGATTTTGTTGGTAAAAGAAAACGACAATAAATGGCTCCCTGCAAAGACGACATTACATTTTCACATCTCCTGCTGCCCACACCACTGATCTCTGCGGTGGTGAAGAGAAACTGCTTCCTTCCATTATTTCCAGGCGGATCGATTTCCTGGCCCCCCATTGTACTCTGTGGTTCATCCTACTCGCATCTACATCACTACAGGACACGGTTTTCAGAGATCACCTAAATGTGAACAGAATAGGAGAAAGCAGGACAGGCTGAGTTAAGGGGTTCTAGAGGATGGGAGAGTCTCTGGAGAAGTCCTGGAGATGAGCACAGGAGGAGGTGATGATGGATATAGAGAGCAGGAGCTCTTGGGAGGAGCGGAGGGGACAGTTTGGGTGATAAGTTGGGATGAGGTTGGTGATGTAGTTCAGGGCAGAGTTGTGGATGACTTTGTACGTTGTCAGTGTTTTGAATTTTATGCTTTGGGTGATCAGAGGCCAGTGGAGGGATTGGCAGAGAGAGGTGGAGGACGCTGAGAGGGTGGTAAGGTGGATGAGTCTGGTAGCAGCATTCATAATAGACTGAAGGAAGGATTCTTCTTCCAGCCTCTATTTCACTACAGGAACCACTGAACCCTGAGATGCAAAACCATTAGTATGACACCAAAGGTCTTTTTCCCAGTCTGTAAGGGTGGCATTCTGACCACCACTGTAAGGGTTGCATTCTTCCTACTGACCATCGAAGTAGTGGATGTTTTTTCCACTGACCCCGATGAATTGGTTTTAACAGGAGTTCCTAGAGACCTTAAAATTATTTGAGAGGTTCTCCTGAGGGTAAAAAATTTGAGAAAGGCTGATATAGACATTTCAGCCGTGACTGAAGATCTCTGTGGCCAACATCAGTCTTGGCTCCCATGCAGATGCTCATTATCCTATGCTTGTTAACCTCTGCTACTCAGACTGGTTGCACCTCTTGCAAGAATCCCAAAATATACAAATACCAGAAATATGTCACTTTCAGAATTGTCGAAATGTAGGATCTTCAGGCAGCAGTTTTCCTTTGGTACTGCAGAGATCGGGGGTCTGGGACAATGGAAGAGGTAATTATTTAATGTCTTTCTTTGCAGGGAGCCCTTTATTGTATGGTTTTATTTTAGCAACAGAGGTGCTTTAACTGTGAATACCCTACAAATCACAAATGACCATCCATCCACTGCCTGCAGGTTGTTTCATACCTGGGTTTTTAGATACAACATTCATTCTTTTGGGCTGTCTTTGGAAACAACATCTTGGATCCCAGACCAAAGCCAAAATGTAATGGTTGACACAATGACACTTAGAAATCAAGGTTTTTGCATCTCAGGGCTGGAGTAAATTGAGACCCTCTAGCAATTAAAGAATTACCCGTCCCATCATACCAAATCATAAAAGCCTGGATGGGTTTGCTAAGCTATTTAGCTCTGCAAAGGCTGGGAAGACCAAAGGTTGCCTAAGGCCAGCCATACTTATTAGCGCTTTCCCCTTGACAGAGGTGGGGATCTAACAACTGCCTACTCTGAGTCCTGAGGCTGCAAGTTGTCCAAGCCATAACTCCAATGATTCTGCACAGCTATTCTTTGTCAAGCTGAACTTATAGACCAAACAGTCTCAACCAGGGTTCCGTGGAACCCTAGATTTCCTCCAAAGGTTGCTAGGGGTTCATTAAAGTGGGAGTAAACCATCTTTTTTTTTTTTTTTAACTTGTACCTACAGGTAAGCCTATAATAAGGCTTACCTGTAGGTACAGCGACTATCTCCTAAACCTGCACAGTTTAGGAGATATCCACACTGCATGCAGCCGGTGATGTCACCGGCACATGCGCTCTGAAGGAACGGCAAATCCATGACTCCCGTGATGTTATCGCGGTGCGGCCAATCAGATGGCCGGAGGACGCGAACCCAGAAGGAAGACCGGGTGAAGATGGAAGCACTGACAGCGGTGACAGCGCACCGCTGGAGGGCTTTGTTCTAAGTTAAGTATTTTATATTGTGCTAATATCCAATGCATACTAGCACATTATGCAATTGTCTTGCAGGGTTTAAAAAAAAAAAAATTGTGGATGATTGGTGTTCGATTTGATGGTATCTGCTGTGTTCTAGGGCCAATGATATGTAATTCTCCACTTGCTGGAGAGTCTCAATTTACCTAGAAATGCCCGGAGATGCAAAGCCATTAGCATGACACCAATGGTCATTTTCGCTGTGTTTAAGGGTGGCATTCTGACCACCATTGTAAGGGTTGCATTCTTGCTACTGACCACCAAAGAAGTGGATGGTTTTTCCCACTGACCCCGATAAATTAGTTTTAACAGAAGTTCCTAGAGACCTTAAAATTATTTTAGAGGTTCTTCTGGGGTAAAAAGGTTGAGAAAGGCTGATATTGACATGTCAGCCTTGACTGAAGATGTCTGTGGCCAACATCAGTCTTGGCTCCCATGCAGATGCTCATTATCTTATGCTTGTGTTAACCTCTGCTACCCATACTGGTTGCATCTCTTGCAAGAATCACAAAATATACAAATTGCTCAAAATAATTAGATCAACATGAGCCCAGTGCGCGTTATTGAATCATTTCTGTGCATTGCAGTTTAGGAGTCCCATTCTTTCATTGTCATCATGCAACTGTTTCCTGAAATCCTTTTTTTTTTTATCAGACATAAGCAAGGTGCAAACTAGGGATGAGCGAACATCTACCCTATATCTTCTACAGAATGTGGGATTCAACAGAATACGGAAAGAGTTCACTGGACCTACCAATACTCTAAACAAGTGTCTTCATACTTTCCAGGAAGCACATTCTACTGACATTCGTTAAAAACATGGAATGCAGAAACTCAAGAAGTGCTGACAATGTTTCGAAGAAAGGCACAAAAGATGAAATGGTTTTGTATTGCTGTTGAAAGGATGCTGTGTCATCTCTTTGGCTGTTCATTTTTGTCCTCTACTCGTCCTGCTTTCTTTTTTTTTTTTCTTCCTTTGCTCGAGTACATGGTGAACCACGTCTTCGGGGACCATGTATGTGCGTCAGCCTTATTGTGTGATGACTGTCCAAGAGAGGGTCTCTGGAGGGAGGAGGATTTCTCTAATCCAGTTACATACAGAAAAGGGACAGACCATACTGGAATCCATACTTCTTTTATCTGAGTTCACAGAAAACGTTAGCATCGTATTGGTAATAATATGTGCGTTGTGTGTTTGTGTGGTGCTTTTATAGTAACATCATGTTGAGCCTTTGCTGCACCCACTATTCATATTGTAGGAAGATGTATGCATCTAAAAGTTAGCGTCTCTCAGATCTGCTCCTATTCACCGTGTACAGGATGCCTGGGGAACGCACGTAAGGATCTTCTGGTCATTGCTAAAAGTTAGGACTTCATGGTGCAAATGGGGACAACGATGACCAGAATGACTGTGCAGGCCGCCGCTGTGATGAGTGCCGCTATTTTACAGACCTTGGCTCGTCGGAACTCGGCTTCTTTTCTCTTTAGCAGAGAATCATAACCTGGAGTGTAGATGTCCTCCATCCAAAACTCCAAATTGTTGGGATTCAGGGATTCTTGAGCCTGTCAAATACAAGATGGATCATGACAATTCCACCAAATTGCTTTCAGTTGATTACAATTAAAAACACAACAGGATTTCTGTTATTATCCCCACAGATATTATTAGATGAATCTCATATGATAGTTTGTATTCAGTGTGGTGTGCTAAAGATGATGTATAGGGTGTGTACATATTTGCTTATTTGTTTATTATGATCAGGGTAAAAAAAAAATGTCATGTGAATATGAAATATCGACTATTGATATTATGCCGTCTTCTATCCAGCCAACAGGTGGCGATCTGGCCTGCTTTTTACATTAGTGTTCCTGAATACATTTCATTTGTGCTAAAAGATGCTGGTTATTTACTGTAAAGGTCATTACAGCAACGACTACTCCACCAGATGGTTGATTCTGAGGTTTCTTTAAGACAAAGTAGGCTGCAAAGCAAGCTGCTCTGCTACCTCTTTAGAAACCCATTATTCGTAAAACAAAGATTGTATAAAGATAATGAAAAAACAACAGAAATAATACAGCAGTAAAAAAAAACAAAAAACATATAAACATACATATCATGGGTGGGTGGTAGGGGGCATTTCCCTGTTTACCACAGCCAGATAGGTATTACTTTATTTCTCCTCTGTGCCCTGCATGGGCAAAGCACAGTTTAAGGTCCCAATCACACCACCCTGTGCTGCAACACTGTCAAGATGCTACCCAGACCAAAAGTTGCACATGCCCCGAAGTAAAGACCTGGCACCATTGCCAGTTCTCTACATGGCGACGCTCGTCTGTTCAGGAATGTGCACAGACACATAGGAAAAATACAAGGATGCATTAGGGATGCGCCGATCCCCACTTGCCCCAAACTGGCGCCAAACGCCCTTTATAAGGAGGACAGCAGCCTTCAGAGATTGTTGGTTAATCTTTGGCTCCCCAGTGCTCTTGTTCCTGTGTTTCCTGTGCTTCTTGGACTTCCTGTTACCATACAGACTTGCCTCTGGACCCGTGCTTTCTGGTTCTGACCTCTGCGTACTCTTACAGAATCTGCCTCCTCCAACCACCACTGCATGACCCTGGCCTTTCCTGTCCTCACGTCCGGCTCCTGTGCATGACCTGAGCTCTGTCTTGACTATATTCTTGCCACCTCATCTTCTTGAACCTCTGTTCTGCCATTCTGACCTGCTACCTGCCATAGGTGCCGCCTACCTTTTACTGCTGTTCTGGGTCTGCCTTACCATCTAGGGTTCCAGTACTATAGCTGACTACCTGGACGCCCTGTCTAGCAACCCTCCAGCCAGATGTCACCACGAGCAGTCTCCAGCAGGCAACCTGTGCATCTTTGTGCCCTGCATTGCCTGTCCTGACCTCCTGCAATACTCAGAGCTTAGCCTCAATGAAAGACATCTCGTCAGTTTGGCCTCCAACCAGGTAAGTAACAAACACACAGGTTTTCATGCATTGAGATGGAATGCAGCGCACTGCATTAGGTAGTCCACTAATTTTTAATGCAACTACCCAAAAGTATGAAAAAATAGTTAAACATAGTCAACATGGCCACATTTTCTGTGGATACTCAATAATCTGGCTTCTGGGCCAAAAGAGGGAGATATAGGGACATTTTTAGGCACCCTGTAGTGCCAGGTCGAAATTTAGGGAGTTTGTTGTATTCATCAGCCACTAAGCTAGGTATGGGCAGCATGGAGGTTTCCAGGTATTGTGTAATCCTGATCCAGGGGAGGGGGGATAAATAATTCATGTCTAGAGATGAAGTATATGACCACCTACCTGAAGATCTAGTGCAGTCAGCCGGCCTTTCTCCCCTGAGTTGTGTGTGTATTCCTCTATGGTCCATGAGGGTTGGGCCCGTTTTATCTCCGCCATCTCCGTCAGGCGCATGTCAGTGTAAATCGGATTGCTCTTCATGTGAGATTTGAGAGATGCTGGATATGGGTGAGGACTGAACACCTGCTCCACCATATACGAATCCCTGGATGACTTGGGAATTCTGTGCAAATGAGGTATTTCATGTTGGCGTTCGACCTGATCAGTGGGAGAACAACACAAAAAATAAACAAAACAGTGATTTGTAAATTGCGCAAAGTAAAAGCGTACAATGTCACGTTGTCATGCTTCTGTGTTTCTGTAAATGTATGTCTAGCTAAACTCATACATATAAATACAATTATGGGGGAACGTAAAAACGGCCTTTCCAAAGGTCTCCTATTATGGGAATAGGACTTGATAACACTGAGCATCAGATTATTGTTATGAACCCCAGGAGATTGGAAGGTTTTCTGGAAGACTTCAGGAAATTTTTTAATGTACTTTATTGAAGACTTTGATACAAGTAAACGTCCTGTCTTGCTGGACAGAAGGAAAGCTGGCTTCCATTGTTGCTTTTTAACTTCAGTTACTAGAGCTGTAAGGCGTGAGCAGAACTGGGTATCTGCTGTCAAAGCTTACCGCCATTAAGGAAAAAGGCCAACTATTCAGTGTCTATCACTTACTCTATGGGTCTCCAAACTTTTCAGTACAAGGGCCACATTGTATAGTCTTCAAATATGCATGGACCGAAAGAAAGCTCAGTTTTATAAATAAATGAATACATTTTACTTGGAGCTTAAATTCCAAATAAACCTGAGCCCATCAACTTTCCCCCTTACATCAGAGTCCCCATCAAAGTTCCCCCTTACATCAGTCTCCTCTAACATCAGAGCCTCCTGTTACATATGGGTCCCCATCAAAGTACTGGTTACATCAGAGACACCATCATATTATCAGGACTTGGATCACCTGCTGGTGGCACTATGCTTCCCAGAGCAGAGTGTTGTATTTCCAATGTCCACCAGTAGGTGTCTCCCAACAGCCACCAGATCCCAGTAAACATTTTCCACCTGATGCTGGCTGCTGAGAGGGTATTTAAGTTTTCCTCTTTTATCGCCTCTCGCTCCAGTGTTTTGCTCTGCTGCCAGAGACTCTGTGCCATTTATTCTGATCCTGCCCTGCATCCTGTGCCCTACTGCCTCTTATCTGCTCCTCTTGTTTCTGATCTCATTCTTGGTTCCCCCTTCCCAGTTTACCTGGTTGCTCTGTGTTCCCCATTTTGTATATATATTGTATATAGTCAGTTTGTTAGTTAGGCTTTCTTTTACTCTGTTAGGTTGCTTTTTAGATGTTTTTGTCATTGTGGTATGGTTCACTTATATCTGTATGTTTGCTGTGTTTTCTGTTTGCTGGTGTTTGCATGGATTTTGTTTCACTGTAAATAAATCTCACTTAAAGCATACACAGTCTGGTCTCAGTCACCTAAGTGTATCTACACAGGTTTGGCCATCCTTGCTGCTGATTCCTGACACATATTCACCCTTACATCAGTCACTATCATATTTCCCCCTTACATCAGAGTCCCCATCAGATTTCCTCCTTAAATCAGAGTTCCACTTACATCTGAGTCCGCCCTTATGTGAGAGTCCCGATCACAGTCCACCCTAACCTCACAGACGTACAGTGTAGCTGGGAGCTTGGAAAACCTAGGAGCTTGGCTTTAGCAGGTGGAGGCAGAGCAGGTCTGGACGGAGGAAGTGCCATCCTCCTGTCAATGCTGAGGCTAGTGCCAACAATGGCACAACAGTGTGCAGCCAGGGAAATCTGAGCTGGTGACCAGGGAAGGGAGGGGGAGCATTTGTGGATGTTGGCGAGAAACGTGTCAGGACCTGGATTACCTGCTGGTGGCACTGTGATATCCTGGGCAGAGGGTTGTAATTCCAGTGTCCACCAGCGGGTGTCTCCCAATAATCAGTTTCCACCTGATGCTGGCTGCTGGGAGGGTATTTACATCCTCCCCTATTAAGTGCCTTTTGCTCCAGTGTTATGCTGGCTGCCAGATACTACTAGCCATTATCCTGTTCCTACTTCTGCCCTGTTCACTGTGCCCTGTATCCTGCTGCTTTGTACCTGCTCCCCCTTGTTCCTGATCCCAGTTTTGTTTCCACTTTCCCATATGCTACCGGCACCTCCAGTTTTCCACTGCTTTCTGGTGTTTCCCATTTTGTGTATATATTCTATATAGTCGGTTGTTAGTTAGGCTTCTGTTTGTTAGGTAATAGTCAGGTACTTTGTTACTGGGTTTTTTGGTTCTTATATTTTCATGTTTGCTGTGTGCTGGTGTTTGGATGGATTTTGTTCCACTGTAAATAAATCTTACTTAAAGCATACACAGTCTGGTCCCAGTTTCCTGAGTGTAGCCATGTAGATCTGGCCATCCCTGCTGCTGATTACTGACACAGAGATCATAGCCTGAACTGAAGATCTGTGAGAGGCCAATGACCCTAGATAAAATCTTGCAGTAGGGTGGATTAGGCCCCGGGAGCCGTAGTTTGGAGACCCCTAGTTTACACCAACAGAAAGATATAGCACAGCCTCTTTCAACTGGGGCGGCGCGGCACCCTGGGGTGCCATCTGAGGTCCTCAGGGGTGCCACGGCATCCTGGTTTAAAAATGTCAGATCTGCCCGAACTCCCTCTCTGCTGAACATCAGCACAGCAGGAGCTCAGTCGGCACAGGGCAGTGCAAAGCAGGGGGAGGGGGAGGCAGCTTTTTGAATTCTGAGCTCTCCACCTCCCCCTGCAGGGCAGTGCCCAAGCCAGCACCACCCACAGCTGTGGGGATTGCAATAGAAGAAAGGTCCTGCCCAGAGGCTCTGGTGAGGAAAACAGGGGGTAGAGGGGATTCAAAAGGAGGGTGAGGGTTAGCTTGCAGAGTTTAGCAGAGAGAATGGAGTATATAGGTATGCTAACAGGGTTTTTGGGTGTGGAGGTGAGCAGAGAGGGGTGTGTGGAGGTGAGCAGAGAGGGGGTTTGGAGTACACTGGTGAGCAGTGAGGGGGCTGTGGAAGTGAGCGGGGGGGGTGTGGAGGTGAGCAGAGAGGGGGGTTGGGGTACACTGGAGAGCAGAGAGGGGGGTGTGGAGGTGAGAAAAGAGTGGTTTGGAGTATGGAGGGGAGCAGAGATGTGGTTTTGGGGTGTGGAGGTGAGCAGAGAGGGGGTTAGCGGTACACAGGTGAGCAGAGAGAGGGGTGTGTGGAGGTGAGCAGAGAGGGGGTTAGCGGTACATAGGTGAGCAGAGAGGGGGTGTGGAGGTGAGCAGAGAGGGGGTTAGGGGTACACAGGTGAGCAGAGAGGGGGTGTGGAAGTGAGCAGAGAGGGGGTTTGGGGTACAGAAGTGAGCAAAGATGTGGTTTTGGGGTATGCAGGTGAATAGAGAGGGGGGTTAAGAATACCAAAGTGAGCAAAGAGGGGGTTGGAGATGCAGAGGTGAGCAGAAGGGTTCTAGGGTTCAGAGATTAGCAGGGGGATTGGGGTCCAAAGGTGAGAAGACTGGGATTGAAGAGCAGAGGTTAGCAGAGAGGGGAACGTGCAGTGCAATTTTGCAGCCTATTCGTTTGAATGGGTTGCAAATCACACTGATTATCTAAGAGGAACCATTATGGAGAAGAAACTCAATTTGTTGCTGCCATCGTCCCAAATATAGTATATATAAATTAGTAAGTACCCCCCGGTACAAAGGGACTTTAAGGGCGAACTTTTAGAAGACACAATATTTTTAAAAGAGTAGAAAAATGTATTTCATAAAAACACTAGTGATCCAAGGTAACAATCATGCACAAAGTGATACATAATATCCATATATAATATATAAGCAGAAAACACTTCTCCTATAGCGCGACGAGTTTTGGGAGGGAGATTCAGGATAAATCCCTTCTTCAGTGAATGTAGTATTGAGCATCTCCAATTATTGTCTCCTTCATTTCCCTGAAGAAGGGATTTATCCTGAATCTCCCGAAACGAGCTGGGCTATAGGAGAAGTGCTTTCTGCTTATATACCATATATGGATATTATGTATCACTTTGTGCATGATTGTTACCTTTGATCACTACAGTGTTTTTATGAAAAACATTTTTTTACTCTTTTGAAAATATTGTGTGTTCTAAAAGTTCGCCCTTAAAGTCCCTTTGTACCTGGGGGTAATTACTTCTTTGCAAATCACACTGAAGCGCAGAAAAAATAGTGCATGTACTACCTTTAAAAAAAATGCTCTGCACCAAATGGCATGTTACTACAGTACCATGCACTCCGGTGCCTTCAAACACACTGCATTTGCGATGTGTATGGAGTGCAGTTAACAATGCATTGGCACCTGCATACAAATCTCCAAGGGCAGTGCAATCAACTGCAGTGCGGGAAACGCCTTTCCTACACTGCGTTCTGGTGTGAACCAGCCCTAGTCCCAAAACTGTTTTTTTTTTTTTACATCGTGCCACACCGAAAACGCACTGCATTTGCTAATGCATGGGTGTGCTATTAAGTATTAATGACACCCCTGTGCAATTGATAAAGAGACAGGTATTTGTGTGCGTGTTGGGAGTGCACGCGATTTTGCACGAGTTCCCCAACACGCAGTAACCTGAACCAAGGCTTAAATGGGGTGCCTCGAGAATGGGCATGCTGACTGGAAAAAGGTTGAGGTACAAATGATTTAGCAAAATGGCATGATGAATTATAAATCAGATATGATAGGCCGTAGAAAGAGTTTTTCAGGGAGAAAACCTGAATTATCAAAGAATATTAGTAACGGTAGCATCTGGGATTAGAAGGGCAGTGGATGCAATGAGTGCTAACATACTTTGTTCTAAAAGTTGTGAAAGCATATACTAAACAGAAGGAGAGGGTACAAATGCCACGTTCAGGACAGGAGATAGCTACATGCAATGAAGTCAATTTCCATTTAATAAAGTAAAATGGATATTCCAACTATATATATCATTTTAAAAAATGAATATATTTTGTTACCTCTTTGGATTTGCGGTGCCAGTCTCTGCTTGACCCCCCTTTATCTTTCTTTTCTTCCTCAGATATGCTAGACTGTTTGGGAAATCCCCAAGATCGACACTCATGTTGCAGGTTTCCTGGCTTGGTCTCAATTGTAGAAATATCCTCTGTCAACGAACGGACTGACCTTTGCGCGAACATATTTTTCTTCATGGCTTTAACTCGAAGACTTTCCGTGGCGCCGCTGTTACCATCGGGACAGCAACAGTCTGGCTTGTTCTCCGCATTCCCATTATGGGATGAGTTTTGATCTTGAAATGGACTTGGAGATGCCCTGGTGCTTGAATGGGCATCACTGTGGGATTGACCGTCAGGCTCTAATTTCCCCTTTTCAGGTGGCTGTATCCTCTCATCCAGCCTGTTAAGCTTGGCCAGCACCTGAGACACCTCATCCCGTACACCTGACAGGGACTCTAACTTCTTCTCGATTTCCCCAATCCTTTTAACTAGTTTTCTGACGCTGCTTTTCAGCTCTTCTTCCTCCACCGTCTCAGACCGTGGGCCCTTGGTTGGTTTGGTGTTAGACCTGTTGGCTACATGTTCTGGAGAACTTTCATTGTCTGCTCGTGAAACCTGAGCAAGGGAACCGCTACTGTTATAGCAGGAAGATTGTGGTATACCAGAAGACCCACAAAGGCTCATATCATCCAAAAATCGGAATATGTCACTTATATCGTCACTTATAATTTCAGAGTCTGCCTCAGATTGGTTCCGGGCTCTACCTTCCATAAAACGACTACAGTTAGAGGGGATATTTGGATCTTTTCCCTTTTTTGCGTCCACCTGCTCTGTCTGCGTACCAACACTCTCCGTCTTCTCAGTGCTGTACTGACAGGAAGGCGGTTTGGTAGTCTTCTCTCTGAACCTCCTTAGAGCCTCCTGCTTTTCCACATCTTGAGGCTCACAAAATTTTTTCCCATTATTTTTCAATGCCAGATCTGGTAAATAGGAATGATGTCGCTCTGGCATCGAAACAAAATTTGTTGTCTGCACCAAGCCGGTGCTGGGATAACACAGATTTTCTTCTTTTCGATTAAAAAACGAGCGTTCGAAATCTGGCACCTCCTCAGTGTTTAGACTCCAGCTTTTTACTGGCTTCCCTATGAGTGGTTTTGGTTTGCTTGCAAATCTTTTTTGCTCTTGCAGTCCAGGCCCAGCTGATGGGCCAAAGTACGTGGATGCTTGAAGATCGTCTAAGCTTTCGTGCTTTGATCGACGAAAGTCTTCAGAAGAAGAATAAGCCGTATTGAGATAGTGAGAGCTGTAAGGCATCTCAAAACTGTGATTGAAGAAAACCGTCTTGGGACTTATCTTTCCTTCATTCTTTTTCATGGTGAGGTTGGGAGACATTCTAACCATGCTGTGGAAATCATCTTTAAAAACATTTCTTCTCTGGCCAGTAGAGCTTGAAAGTCTAAAAGGTTCCTCACTGGGTGTAGGCGGCAGTGATTCCGGCTCAGATAACGGCTGACTAGGGAAATAGGTGCTTTGCATTTCACAAGACTGGGGAGATACCATGCCGTAAGAGTCCAAAGCCTGTAATCTATCAAGCGATCCAGCTCGCCCAGTGCCCTCTTCTTTAACGCCAAGGAGAAAATTTGGTTCAGGGAGGAATGTATGACGTCCCTCGCATTCTTCCTTGTGGCAGCTGGAGGATCTGGTGATAGAGTAGCTCCGACTGGTATCCCTTTTCTGTGTTTCCTTGTGAGGTGCGATATCTGTCCCTGCGAAAACATCATTATCGGACTCTATTGCCTCCTTCTCTTGAGTCTGCTGTTGAATCGGGATTTTTTCTTTGGCAGCCCCATCGTTCATTTGGATCAGGTTAAATATGGTGACTATATCAGCCGCCGCAATTATTTTTTTAGACTGTTGATTGTCCGCAGCGTTTCTCATCTTGTCTCGGAAGAGACTTGCTGGAAAGCTTGGGTCCTGGCACGCTGTGTAATATAGGAGGCTGCGCAACTTCGCTAGTTCAGGTAGATCGTAACGGGAACATAAAGACTTACAGAGGTCTTGGTAGGAAACAGAGTTTTGTTTGGAGTCCAAATCCTCCAAGATTTTTACAAGAAGGAAAGAAGAATCCTGAGCTTCTCCCATGATGATACAGTGTCCAAGCTCCTACCTGGGACAGGAGGGAAAAAATGGCTTACTTATTTATCATTTATAACAGGTATTTATATATCACTGACAATTTATCTTTTAAGAAATATCTGCAGTATGAAATCTATACTATGACACTTTAAAAATGCATTACAAATGTACACTGATCAGCCATAATAGTCTTACCATTGACAGGTAAAGTCAATAACATTGATTATCTCTTGACAATGGCAAAAAGTGGGTGGGATATAATAGGCAGCAAGTGAAATTGTTATCCCTGAAGTTGATGTGTTGAAAGTAGAAAAAAATGGGCAAGTGTAAGAGTTAAAGTGACTTTGACAAGGGCCAAATTGTAATGTCTAGACCAGTGGTTCTCAACCCTCTCTTCGGGTACCCCCAATACCAAGCCATTGACTCTGATTTAAAGCACCTGTGCAAAATAAAGGAAAACCTGCAAACATGGCCTGTTGGGGGTACTTGAGGACAGGGTTGATAACCACTGGTCTAGATGCCTGGGTCAGAGCAACTCCTAAACTGCAGTGGGATGTTCCTGGTCTGCAGTGGTCAGGACCGACCAAAAGTGGTCCAAGGAAGGAAAACTAGTGAACCAGCATCAGGGTGATGGGAGGTCAAGGCTCACTATTGCATGTGGGGAGGGAAGGCTCATCGATGCAGGTGAGCAGGGAAGGCTCATTGATAGAGGTGGGGAGGGAAGGCTCATTGATGGAGGTGGGAAGGGTAAGGCTCATTGATGGAGGTGGGGAGGGAAGGCTCATTGATGGAGGTGGGAGAGAAGGCTCATTGATAGAGGTGGGGAGGGAAGGCTCATTGATGGAGGTGGGGAGGGAAGGCTCATTGATGGAGGTGGGAGAGAAGGCTCATTGATGGAGGTGGGGAAGGAAGTCTCATTGATGGAGATGGGGAGGGAAGACTCATTGATGGAGGTGGGGAGGGAAGGCTCATTGATGGAGGTGGGGAGGGAAAGCTCATTGATGGAGGTGGGGAGGGAAGGCTCATTGTTGGAGGTGGGGAGGGAAGGCTTATTGATGGAGGTGGGGAGAAATGGCTCATTGGTGGAGGTGGAGAGGGAATGCTCATTAATGGAGGTGGGGAGGGAAGGCTCATTGGTGGAGGTGAGGAGGGAAGGCTCATTGATGGAGGTGGAGAGGGAAGTCTCGTTGGTGGAGGTGGGGGGAGGGAAGGCTCATTGATGGTGGTAGGAGGGAAGGCTCATTGATGGCGGTGGGGAGGGAAGGCTTATTGATGGAGGTGGGGAGAAATGGCTCATTGGTGGAGGTGGAGAGGGAATGCTCATTAATGGAGGTGGGGAGGGAAGGCTCATTGATGGAGAAGGGGAGGGAAGGTTCATTGATGGAGATGGAGATGGAGGGCTCATTGGTGGAGGTGGGGAGGGATGGCTCATTGATGGAGGTGGGGAAGGAAGGCTCATTGGTGGAGGTGGGGAGGGAAAGCTCATTGATGGAGGTGGGGAGAGATGGCTCATTAATGGAGGTGGGGAGGGAAGGCTCATTGATGTAGGTGGGCAGGGAAGGCTCTTTGATGGAAGTGGGGAGGGAAGGCTCATTGATGGAGGTGGGGATGGAAGGCTCATTGATGAAGGTGGGGAGGGAAAGCTCATTAATGGAAGTAGGGAGGGAAGGCTCATTGATGGCGGTGGGGGGGGGGGGCTCATTGATGTAGGTGGGGAGGGAAGGCTCATTGATGGAGGTGGGGAGAGATGGCTCATTAATGGAGGTGGGGAGGGAAGGCTCATTGATGTAGGTGGGCAGGGAAGGCTCTTTGATGGAAGTGGGGAGGGAAGGCTCATTGATGGAGGTGGGGATGGAAGACTCATTGATGAAGGTGGGGAGGGAAAGCTCATTAATGGAAGTAGGGAGGGAAGGCTCATTGATGGCGGTGGGGGGGGGGCTCATTGATGTAGGTGGGGAGGGAAGGCTCATTGATGGAGGTGGGGATCTAAGGCTCATTGGTGGAAGTGGGGGGAGGGTAGGCTCATTGATGGAGGTTGGGAGGAGGGTAGGCTCATTGATGGAGGTTGGGAGTGAAGACACATTGATGGAGGTTGGGAGTGAAGATACATTGATGGAGGTGGGGAGGGAAGGCTCATTGATGGTGGTGGGGGATGGCTCATTGATGGAGGTGGGGGGGAGGCTCATTGATAGAGGTGGGGAGGGAAGGCTGGCCTGTGTAGTCTGAACCAATAGGAGAGTTACTGTAGCTCAAATTGCTGAAAAAGTGAATGCTGGTTCTGATAGAAAGGTGTCAGAACACACAGAGCACCGCAGTTTGTTGTGTATGGGGTTGTGTAGAGGCAGACCGGTCAGGGTGCCCATGCTGACCTGTGTCAAAAGTTCCTACAATGGGCACATGAGCATCAGAACTGGACCAATGAGCAATAGAAGAAGGTGGCCTGGTCTGAAAAACTTAAGACTGATTTGAAGAACACAAGAACAAGTTTGAAGTGTTGACATGGCCTCCAAATTCTCCAGATCTCAATCCAATCAAGCATCTGTGGGATGTGCTGGAAAAACAAGTCTGATCCATGGATCCCTCACCTCGCAACGTACAGGACTTAAAGGATCTGCTACTGATTTGGTGGGTGCCAGATACCACAGCATACCTTTAGAGGTCCAGTGAAGTCCGTGCCTTGATGGCTCAGGGCTGTTTTGGTATTAAGTAGGCAGGACCTACTCAATATTAGGTGGGTGGTCATAATGTTATGGCTGATCGGTGTATATTTTTCCCCAAAGTAACTTAACACCGGCACACTACGGAAATCATAATTTTGCTGTTTGCTGGTTAGTGAGAAATTCCACAGGGAGATTTTGCATGAAAAGGATTATAAGGCAAAAATACGACTTATCATTTGCTCCATTCCCATTATACTATTAATCGAGATCCTAAACACATGGGCATTGTTTAATCTCTGCTTGTAAATGCCGGTGTAAAGATCATCAGCTTAGGCAAGGATTTGCAGAACATTTCACGTATTTCTGAGCAGCCATTGCGAAGCCTATAAACCCCCCTACATTTCCAGTCTGGGAATGGTGAATGCAGATCTTAAAGGATAACTGAAGTAATGATGGACAAGCTACAGACTTTTGAATCAGCGGTGACAATGCTGAAAGCCATGTCCCCTTGACCCCAATGACTAAGCCCTGCGGGAGGGACTAAACGCGTTAGTGCATGTCCTGTGTGGAGTCAGGCTGAAGCCGCTTTCATCATTTCTTGCCTGGGCTGTTTTTGCAGAGTGCAGCGTTCCATCTTTCCTTCTCAATGTGTGTATATAATGTCAGGACAGGCTCTCCCAACACCGGCACCTGCATCTAATATGCGTCACCAGAGTATTGCAGCATGATTACTTGGAGCAGGACCCAAAGCTTGTATAGTTCTTAGCCACGCCCCTGCAATATCTTCTTCTACTACCATAGTGCAAGCAGGCACAGCTTACATGAGAGTGACAACTCTGCTCTGATTTCCCGAGCAGTGCAGCATTGTTGTCACCCCATCACAGGAAGCTGCATTTGGTGAGAAATCTGTAAGTGCTGCAGCATATATGTTATATGGGATATACATAGTTACAGGTAGTGTAGAGGTGGGTCACAGCACACGCTTATAGTGTGTTGGCCCGGGTGCAATCCATGGGAAAAAGTACATAGAATATGGAGCAGACAGAAGGTGCACTCACGGGACTTACAGCAGGAGGGATTTTCTAATGTAATGTAATCAATGTCAGCGTTTCGGCTTAAGAGTCTTGAGAAAGTAGGGCTGTGCCCCACCGAAACTTCGACATTAATTAACCGCTTCCCATCCACGCTGTAGCCGTCATTCGGCTATAGCGCGGATGGGAAGTGGTTAATAGACGTCCTCCCGTGCATGAGCTGCCTGTGCACCCCTGCGGGGCACGCGCGGCACACTCTGTGATCATCGAGTTAGTGAGACTCGGCTGATCACACATCCGAGTAAGGGGCTAATCCCGGCCTTTTACCACGTGATCAGCTGTCAGCCAATGACAGCTGATCACGTGATGTAAACAAAAGATTGGTAATTGGCTTTTTTTTCTGCTTACGCTGACAGCGTGAGCAAAAAAAAAAGGCGATCACCGGCTTTTGTCAGAGGGACAGCGGTCCCAAAGAGGGTGAGACATACCCCAAGTATCGGTGCCCACCAGTGCCACCTACCAGTGCCCACCTGTGTCACCTATCAATGCCCATCAGTGCTGCCAAGCAGCGCCTCATCATCAGTGCTGCCTATCAGTGTCACCTAGCAGTGCCACCTATCAGAGCCACCTATCAATGCCCTTTAGTGCCGCCCATCAGTGCTGCCTACCAGTGCCCACCTTTGTCACCTATCAATGCCCATCAGTGCTGCCAATCAGTGCCTTATCATCAGTGACACCTATCAGTGCTGCCTATCAGTGACACCAACCAGTGCCCCCCTGTTTCACCTATCAATGCCCATCATTGCTGCCAATCTGTGCCTTACCATCAGTGACACCTATCAGTGCTGCCTATCAGTGCCACCTACCAGTGCCCACCTGTGTCACCTATCAATGCCCATCAGTGCCTTATCATCAGTGACACCTATCAGTGCTGCCTATCAGTGGCACCTATCAGTGCCCACCTGTGTCACCTATCAATGCCCATCAGTGCTGCCAATCCGTGCCTCATCATCAGTGAAACCTATCAGTGCCACGCAGCAGTGCCACCCATCAGTGCCACCTATCAATGCCCTTTAGTGCCGCTCATCAGTGCAGCCTCATCAGCGCACATCAATGAAGGAGAAAAATGACCTGTTTACAAAATTTTATAACAAACTATTAAACTGTTTTGGGTTTTTTTTTCTCAAAATTTTTGGTCTTTTTTATTTTTTATTTTTTGCAAAATTAATGCAAAATTAAAAATTAATTAACAAAAAAATAAAAAACGCAGAGGTGATTAAATACCAGCAAAAGAAGTTTCTATTTGTGAGGAAAATAATGATAAAAATGTCATATGGATACAGTGTTGCAATTGTCATTCAAAGAGTGACAGCGAATATTAGTCTGGGCAGGAAAGGGGTATAAGTGCCCAGTAAGCAAGTGGTTAAACTACGTTGGAAAATCCCTGCTGCTGTAAGTCCCGTTGGGTGCACCTTCTGTCTGCTCCAAATTTCACCTATCAATGCCCACCAGTGCTGCCAATCAGTGCCTCATTATCAGTGCCACCGATCAGTGCTGCCTATCAGTGCCACCTAGCAGTGCCCATCAGTGCCACCCATCAGTGATCATCAGTGCCACCTATTAGTGCCCTTCAGGGCTGCCAATTAGTGCCAACCATGAGTGCCCATCAGTGCAGCCTATCAGTGCCCATCAGTGCAGCCTCATCAGTGAAGGAGAAAAATTACCTGTTTTCCTTTCTTTCTTTCTTTTTTTCTGTCTTTTTTCGTTTTTTTAGCAAAAAAATAAAAAACCCAGCAGTGGATTAAATACCACCAAAAGAAAGCTCTATTTGTGTGAAAAAAAGGATAGAAATCTCATATGGGTACATTGTTGCGTGACCGCGCAATTGTCATTCAAATAGAGTTGTGAGAGCGCTGAAAGCTGAAAATTGGCGCCTGGGCGGGAAGGGGGTTTAAGTGCCCCGGCAAGCAAGCGATTAATACAACACAGAAAAAGAACGTTTTCCACTCGGGTTTGAATGGCCCCTCGTAAAAAATCGCTGAGCCAAGGAGTAAGATTGTGATTTCCCGTCCCCCGATTGGCCTTCATCCAATACCCGCGAGCGGAGTTCTGAATTATTTGCAATAAACGGTGATGGGGGGGGATTGAGATTTTTCCATTTTTCATTTTTGCGTCCTTTCCTAGAAAACGCCTAAACGGCGATATCCAAAGTAAGGATTTTGATGCAGGCAAGTCTCCTTCTAATAAAACCGTTTTTTGCATAACGACACAAATACTTTTCATCCGAATATTCCATAAAACATTCATCCCCGGGATGTGTCTGTATGGCGGCGGCGGCAGCGGCGGCGTTCACGCTCTGCGCCTCCCTGCTATTTTTATCTCTCCGAGTCGTTGGGTAAAGAGAGGCGCTAAAAGTAATCAAAACTACAAGATTGGAAGCCTAATTAACTGAAGAGGAAATATTAATTAAAACGGTGCGGCGCCGGGGTGAGCGCGGAGCGCCGCATTCAGGTCTAACCTCATTTATTTTATTTTTTTGGGAATGTCTCCTCAACTGAATTCTCTTCCTGCGGCATTGATCTTAAAGCGGACCGAAAAACCTTTACAACGAAAATAACTTGTTCCCCTCCCTCCGCCTCCTCTCTGACCTAAAAACCAGATCCCTCCGCTGGAATAACTTTTTATATAAAAAAAGACGATTTCTACTAAATGTGTCACATATGAGATGAGGGAAGAAAAATGTAATCGACCTTTTTAGTGAACGCCCTAAAATCTCCCGCAAACCATCCTGGTCCTTTGTATAAATGGTTCAAAATGAAGGTCATTGTCATAAGGAGGGAGGGGGAGGGGACGTATTTACTATAATAAACTGAAAGTAATTCATTATACAATTTTACTTTAGGACAGGGGTCCCTAAACTTTCTAAACGAAGGTCAAATGTCCTTCAGACTTGGGAGTAAAAATGTTCTGGTTTCAGTTGAAGTAAACAATGTCCCATTGTTGGTGTCAGTGGGAGGAAACGTGCCCCATCATTGGTATCAGTGGGGAGGAATAGTGCCCCATCATTGGAGTCAGTGGGAGGAATAGTGCCCCATCATTGGTGTCAGTGGGAGGAATAGTGCCCCATAATTGGTATCAGTGGGAGAAATAGTGTCCCATCATTGGTGTCAGTGGGAGGAATAGTGTCCCATCATTGGTATCAGTGGGAGGAATAGTGCACCATCATTGGAGTCAGGGGGAGGAATAGTGCCCCATCATTGGTGTCAATGGCCTTGAATGAACTTGTTATATGCATTGTATATGTTGATGGATTTTGTTGATTGTATTTCCCCCAGATGTATTAAGGTTTATGATTTAGTGCTACACTTTGTATAGAAAAATATCCAGTGAGCGGCAGTTGTGTGGAGGAAAATGCCTTGTTGGTGTCAGAGGTAGAGTTGCCACCTCATCCCATAAAACCGAACACAGGTTCTGAGGCTAATTTGATGCGGATAAGTGAGTTTAATTACCACCTTAATCTGCCTCAGAACCTGTGTAATTAATATGTGTTCGGTTTTAAAGGAATGAGGTGGCAACTCTAGTCAGAGGTCAGAGTAGAATGGGCAGACTGGTTCCAGATGGTAGAAAGGCAACAGTAACTCCAATAACCACCCCTTAAACCCAAGGTATGCAGAATACCATCTCTGAATGCACAACACATCCAACCTTGAAGCAGATGGGCTACAGCAGCAGAAGACCACACCGAGTGCCACTCCTGTCAGCTAAGAACAGGAAACTGAGGCTACAATTGGCACAGGATCACCAAAATTGGACAATAGAAGATTGGAAAAAAGTTGCCTGGTCTGATGAGTCTGGATTTCAGCTCCGACATTCAGATGGTGGGGTCAGAATTTGGCGCCTGGATCCGTCCTGCCTTGTATCACCGGTTCAGGCTGGTGGTGGGGGTGTAATGGTGTGGGGGATGGGGTATCACCGGTTCAGGCTGGTGGTGGGGTGTAATGGTGTTGGGGATGGGGTATCACTGGTTCAGGCTGGTGGTGGGGATGTCATGGTGTGGGGGATGGGATATCACCGGTTCAGGCTGGTGGTGGAGGTGTAATGGTGTGGGGGATGGGGTATCACCAGTTCAGGCTGGTGGTGGGGGTGTAATGGTGTGGGGGATGGAATATCACCGGTTCAGGCTGGTGGTGGGGGTGTAATGGTGTGGGGGATGGGATATCACCGGTTCAGGTTGGTGGTGGGGGTGTAATGGTGTGGGGGATGGGGTATCACCGGTTCAGGCTGGTGGTGGGGGTGTAATGGTGTGGGGGATGGGATATCACCGGTTCAGGCTGGTGGTGGGGGTGTAATGGTGTGGGGGATGGGGTATCACCGGTTCAGGCTGGTGGTGGGGGTGTAATGGTGTGGGGGATGGGATATCACCGGTTCAGGCTGGTGGTGGGGGTGTAATGGTGTGGGGGATGGGGTATCACCGGTTCAGGCTGGTGGTGGGGGTGTAATGGTGTGGGGGATGGGATATCACCGGTTCAGGCTGGTGGTGGGGGTGTAATGGTGTGGGGGATGGGGTATCACCGGTTCAGGCTGGTGGTGGGGGTGTAATGGTGTGGGGGATGGGGTATCACCGGTTCAGGCTGGTGGTGGGGGTGTAATGGTGTGGGGGATGGGGTATCACCGGTTCAGGCTGGTGGTGGGGGTGTAATGGTGTGGGGGATGGGATATCACTGGTTCAGGCTGGTGGTGGGGGTGTAATGGTGTGGGGGATGGGGTATCACCGGTTCAGGCTGGTGGTGGGGGTGTATTGGTGTGGGGGATGGGGTATCACCGGTTCAGGCTGGTGGTGGGGGTGTAATGGTGTGGGGGATGGGGTATCACCGGTTCAGGCTGGTGGTGGGGGTGTAATGGTGCGGGGGATGGGATATCACCGGTTCAGGCTGGTGGTGGGGGTGTAATGGTGTGGGGGATGGGATATCACCGGTTCAGGCTGGTGGTGGGGGTGTAATGGTGTGGAGGATGGGATATCACCGGTTCAGGCTGGTGGTGGGGGTGTAATGGTGTGGGGGATGGGATATCACCGGTTCAGGCTGGTGGTGGAGGTGTAATGGTGTGGGGGATGGGATATCACCGGTTCAGGCTGGTGGTGGGGGTGTAATGGTGTGGGGGATGGGATATCACTGGTTCAGGCTGGTGGTGGGGGTGTAATGGTGTGGAGGATGGGATATCACCGGTTCAGGCTGGTGGTGGGGGTGTAATGGTGTGGGGGATGGGATATCACCGGTTCAGGCTGGTGGTGGGGGGTGTAATGGTGTGGGGGATGGGATATCACTGGTTCAGGCTGGTGGTGGGGGTGTAATGGTGTGGGGGATGGGATATCACTGGTTCAGGCTGGTGGTGGGGGTGTAATGGTGTGGGGGATGGGCTATCACCGGTTCAGGCTGGTGGTGGGGGTGTAATGGTGTGGGGGATGGGATATCACTGGTTCAAGCTGGTGGTGGGGGTGTAATGGTGTGGGGGATGGGATATCACCGGTTCAGGCTGGTGGTGGGGGTGTAATGGTGCGGGGGATGGGATATCACCGGTTCAGGCTGGTGGTGGGGGTGTAATGGTGCGGGGGATGGGATATCACCGGTTCAGGCTGGTGGTGGGGGTGTAATGGTGCGGGGGATGGAATATCACCGGTTCAGGCTGGTGGTGGGGGTGTAATGGTGTGGGGGATGGGATATCACCGGTTCAGGCTGGTGGTGGGGGTGTAATGGTGCGGGGGATGGGATATCACCGGTTCAGGCTGGTGGTGGGGTGTAATGGTGCGGGGGATGGGGTATCACCGGTTCAGGCTGGTGGTGGGGGGTGTAATGGTGTGGGGGATGGGATATCACCGGTTCAGGCTGGTGGTGGGGGTGTAATGGTGTGGGGGATGGGATATCACCGGTTCAGGCTGGTGGTGGGGGTGTAATGGTGTGGGGGATGGGATATCACCGGTTCAGGCTGGTGGTGGGGGGTGTAATGGTGTGGGGGATGGGATATCACTGGTTCAGGCTGGTGGTGGGGGTGTAATGTGTGGGGGATGGGATATCACTGGTTCAGGCTGGTGGTGGGGGTGTAATGGTGTGGGGGGATGGGATATCACTGGTTCAGGCTGGTGGTGGGGGTGTAATGGTGTGGGGGATGGGCTATCACCGGTTCAGGCTGGTGGTGGGGGTGTAATGGTGTGGGGGATGGGATATCACTGGTTCAGGCTGGTGGTGGGGGTGTAATGGTATGGGGGGATGGGATATCACTGGTTCAGGCTGGTGGTGGGGGTGTAATGGTGTGGGGGATGGGCTATCACCGGTTCAGGCTGGTGGTGGGGGTGTAATGGTGTGGGGGATGGGATATCACCGGAGCTGCCTAATAAATTACTTATTATATATATATTATATATTATTACTTTAATCACTATTAAAAACCTGTGTACTGTAATTTATTTTTGACACTTTTTTTTTTAGGTGAATGGGTAGGGGTACAATGTACCCCATTCTCATTCACATAGGGTGGGGGGCCGGGATCTGGGGGGCTTCCAGATTCCAATAATCTCCCCGCCCGAAGACCCCCTACAACCAAAGGCCAGGGTTGTCAGGAAGAGGCCCTTTTCCTCATCAACATGGAGACCAGGTGCTTTGGGGTGGGGGGGGGACGCGGGGCCCCCCTGCCTCAAAGCACCCACCCCCCCATGTTAAGGGCATGCGGCCTGCTGACTCGTCCTCACCCCCTTTCCTGACCTGCCAGGCTGTGTGCTTGGATAAGGGTCTGGTATGGATTTTGGGGGGGACCCCCACGCTGTTTTTTCGGCGGTGGGGGTTCCCCTTAAATTCCATACCTGACCGAAGGGCTTGGTATGCTCTTGGAGGGGGAACCCATGCCGTTTTTTTTTTCTTATATTTGGCGTGGAGTTCCCCTTCAAGATCATCAGAGCACAAGTCGCATGCCAAAGTCGGATCAGTTAAGACGGCGATCCGACTTTGATCCATCTTCAATGGTATTCAATGGGCTGAAGTTGGATCAAAGTCGGACCAAAGTAGTGCAGGGACTACTTTGAAGTCGACATGACTTGAAGTCGTACTAATATGAATGGTAGTCATTGGAAATCATGGGGAACGACTTGTCATGCGACTTTGCAGTCCCAAATCTTAGTACAAGGGTGAAAGGGGCCTTAGGGTCACCAATCCAATTTAAAGTGTCATATTGTACTTTATGTACCATTTAAGTGTTGCCTCTGCTCTTGGGGGACATTCTCGGGTTTGGAATCCCCTGAAAGCAGCTTGAATATAGTATTGGGAGCTACAGTATATTGCTCTTAAATCTCAATTATTGCTCTCTAGTTGATTATCTGAATATATATTCTTACTGTCTGTTATTCGTCCACAGAAATATTGCAGTAAAGACAATTTCTGTGTTTTATTATAACGTGTGTGTTTCTCATTGGTCCCCACACTTACACTATTTCCAGGTGTGCCAGAGGGGGCTGAGGCTATTATTAGGGTTGAGTGACAGAGTAACGGACTGAACTAACTTAAGCAGCCCCTGCGGGGGGGTATCGCTACATCACAAAGCTCCAATCATCTCACCACTGGACAATGAGGTCCCTGTACTCCCTGTACAATGGCCTCCACACTCACCACATCTCCTCCAATAGAGCACCTTTGGGATGTGGTGGAAAGGGAGATTGGCATGATGGATGTGCAGCCGACAAATCTGCTATCATGTCACTATGGAGCAAAATCTCTGAGGAAAGTTTCCACACTTTGTTGTATCTATGCCACCAAGAATAAGGCAAAAGGGGGTCCAACCCGCTACTAGCAAGGTGTACCTAATAAAGTGGCCGGTGAGTGTAAATCGCCAGAAAGCATGTCTGTATTCGATCGTCGGGTGAGAACATTTAGTTGTAACTGGAGAGGTTACTCTATGACAGGGATAAATTACAATCCATGTCTTCACAGCGGAGTCATTAAATCCATTGACCAGAACCTGAGGCTATAAAAAGCCCATTGAGCTCAGCAGCGGGTCCCGCTGAAGGGGATAACAACCCGGTGATTGGAAATGAGCCACCCAACAGCTTAGGAAGAATAAATAACTGCCCTCCAGATGAGAGGCCGGGTACACAATGCATACATTCCGCGGACAGAGATCGATCTGTAATCCTTTAGCTAAGAGCAAAGAAGTCAAATAGAGAATCGGTCATTCAGGGTCAAACTGTTAAAGTGTCCGGTGATAGGTGGAGAATCTCAGGGGTGACAACAAGGATATAATATTGATGCACACATCCCAAAAACCATCCACCCGCCATCCATCCAGAGCATAAAGTCAAAGAAACTCTCCACGGGGAATAAAATATATGCATACCAATTTGCCTACTGAAAGTACATATACAGTATCTCACAAAAGTAAGTACACCCCTCACATTTTTGTAAATCTTTTCTTCTATCTTTTCATGTGACAATACTGAAGAAATGACACTTGTCTACAATGTAAAGTAGTGAGTGTACAGCTTGTATAACAGTGTAAATTTGCTGTCCCCTCAAAATAACTCAACACACATCCATTAATGTCTAAACCGCTGGCAACAAAAGTCAGTACACCCCTAAGTGAAAATCTCCAAATTAGGCCCAAAGTGTCAATATTTTGTGTGGCCTCCATTATTTTCCAGCACTGCCTTAACCCTCTTGGGCATGGAGGTCACCAGAGCTTCACAGGTTGTCACTGGAGTCCTCTTCCCCTCCTCCATGACGACATCATGGAGCTGGTGGATGTTAGAGACCTTGCACTCCTCCACCTTCCGTTTGAGGATGCCCCACAGATGATCAATAGGGTTTAGGTCTGGAGACATGCTTGGCCAGTCCATCACCTTTACCCTCTGCTTCTTTAGCAAGGCAGTGGTGGTCTTGGAGGTGTGTTTGGGGTGGTTATCATGTTGGAATACTGCCCTGCGGCCCAGTCTCTGAAGGGAGGGGATCATGCTCTGCTTCAGTATGTCACAGTACATGTTGGCATTCATGGTTCCCTCAATGATCTGTAGCCCCCCAGTGCCGGCAGCACCCATGCAGCCCCAGACCATGACATTCCCACCACCATGCTTGACTGTATACAAGACACACTTGTCTTTGTCCTCCTCACCTGGTTGCCCCCACACACGCTTGTCACCATCTGAACCAAATACGTTTATCTTGGTCTCATCAGACCACAGGACATGGTTCCAGTAATCCATGTCCTTAGTCTGCTTGTCTTCAGCAAACTGTTTGTGGACTTTCTTGTACATCATCTTTAGAAGAGGCTTCCTTCTGGGATGACAGCCATGCAGACCAATTTGATGCAGTGTGCGGCGTATGGTCTGAGCACTGACAGGCTGACCCCCCACCCCTACAACCTCTACAGCAATGCTGGCAGCACTCATACGTCTATTTCCCAAAGACAACCTCTGGATATGACGCTGATCACGTGACCTCAACTTCTTTGGACCATGGCGAGGCCTGTTCTGAGTGGAACCTGTCCTGTTATACCGCTGTATGGTCTTGGCCACCGTGCTGCAGATCAGTTTCAGGGTCTTGGCAATCTTCTTATAGCCTAGGCCATCTTTATGTAGAGCAACAATTCTTTTTTCAGATCCTCAGAGAGTTCTTTGCCATGAGGTGCCATGTTGAACTTCCAGTAACCAGTATAAAAGAGTGAGAGCGATAACACCAATTTTAACACACCTGCTCCCCACTCACACCTGAGACCTTGTAACACTAACAAGTCACATGACTCTGGGGAGGGAAAATGGCTAATTGGGCCCAATTTGGAGATTTTCACTTAGGGGTGTACTGACTTTTGTTGCCAGCGGTTTAGACATTAATGGCTGTGTGTTGAGTTATTTTGAGGGGACAGAAAATTTACACTGTTATACAAGCTGTACACTCACTACTTTACATTGTAGACAAGTGTCATTTCTTCAGTGTTGTCACATGAAAAGATAGAAGAAAAGATTTACACAAATGTCATTGAGGGGTGTACTTACTTTTGTGAGATACTGTACATCCGTTCTGTACAAATAAGGCAAAAAACAAAAGCAAAAGTAAAAAAAACCCAGAATGTTTTTAGGGTATTTCCTTTGCTGGATGAATATTTTTCATTTTTGATGTACAATGTTATGTTATGATATGTTAACCACTTCCTGCCCCACTATAGTCGAAATACGGCTATAGCGGGGGCTTATTTTGCCAGGAGGGCGTCCATGGACATCCTCCAGTGATCGCACTGCTTGCGCGCCCCCTTCAGACTCAGCTGATCACAGATTGGGGTAAAGGGCAAATCACAGCGGCCCTTTACCATGTGATCAGCTGTGTTCCAACAGGATCACGGGATGTTAACACAGGCTGGTTATCGGCTTTTCTTTCCTCACGCTGACGCATGAGAGGAGCGAAGAAGAGAGCCGATAACTGCCGTGTGTGAAAGGGACATTCACACACGGCACTGATAATCAGGGCACTTATGATCAGTGCAGTCCCATTAGTGCTCATCAGTGCCACCTATCAGTGCTCGTGCGTTTCACACACTAACAGGTGCGCTTATTCATTACAAAGATAAGTCAGCATTATTCTCCTTATATACACCTATCTAATATAGCAACAGGTGATACAGATCATTAAATTGTAGACATGTGCGCCGCCAATAAAATTGTTTAGTTTCCATATTTATACCTTGATAGCTTCCCCATATTTGCGATCAATGTTTTTTTATTGTGGGATTAGCTATAATAATACATATGTATTTACATATATATTTACATTATATTTATAATGGAGTATAGTAAACATACATTTATCTTTAACCATTGGGATATAAATAGGTTATAATGTTTTTATATTTGGCATGCTTCCTCTTTTATATATACACTTTTTATACATATTCGATATATACACACCGTTTCCTGTTTTCTCATAGCACATGAATTGTCTATATTGGTAGATCTTCATTACCACTATTCATTTTAATTTTAACCACTTGCCGCTCGCCATATAGCAGAATGACGGCGGCAAAGTGGTTTCAATAACCTGACTGGGCGTTATATGACGTCCTCAGGATATTAAGCCGCTGCGCGCCCCCGGGGGCGCACATCGCGGCAATCGTTGCGGGATGTCAGTCTGACACACCGCAACTCCGATCTAGGTAAAGAGTCTCTGACGGAGACTCTTTACCACGTGACCAGTCGTGTCCAATCACAGCTGATCACAATGTAAATAGGAAGAGCCGGTGATCGGCTTTTCCTCACTCGCATCTGACAGACGCGAGTAGAGGAGAGCCAATCGGCTGCTCTCCTAAAAGGGGGGGGTCTGTGCTGATTGTTTATCAGCACAGCTCCCCCTCGGATCTTGCCCAGGACCACCATCATGCCGCCCGGGACCACCAGGATGGCCATCCACACTGGACCACCAGGTATGCCCCCCCCTTGACCTCCAGGGAAATACTAATCTGTGCCCAGGCAGCTGCCAATCAGTGCCCACTCACAATGCCTACCACTGCCAGTGCCACCAGGAATGCCTATCAGTGCCTCATATCAGTGCCGCATATCAGTGCCCATCAGTGCCATGTATCAATGACCATCAGTGCTGCCTATCAGTGCTCAGCAGTGCCACCTATCAGTGCCACCCATAAGAACCCATCTTTGCAGCCTTTCAGTGCCCATCACTGCTACCCATGAGTGCCCATCAGTGCCGCCAATCATTGCCCATCAGTGCTTCATATCAGTGCCACCCATCAGTGCCGCATATCAGTGCCTTTCATCAGTGCCCATCAGTGCCCGCTCATTGGTGCCGCCCTATCAGTGCCCATCAGTGGAGGAGAAAACTTACTTTTTTCCAAAATTTTATAACAGAAACAAAAGCAAAACTTTCATTTTTTTCAACATTTTTGGTCTTTTTTTATTTGTTTAGCAAAAAATAAAAACCGCAGAGGTGATCAAATACCACCAAAAGAAAGCTCTATTTGTGGGAACAAAATGATAAAAATGTAGTTTGAGTACAGTGTAGCATGACCGTGCAATTGTCATTCAAACTGCGACAGCACTGAAAGCTGAAAATTGGTCTGGGCAGGAAGGTGTATAAGTGCCCCCCGGTATTGAAGTGGTTAAATAGCTATCCAAATATGTGTAAGTTTAGATGTCTGTCTTTCTCTTTCTTATTAATGTTTATGTGAATCACATGTGGCTAAAAATAAGTCTGCAATTTAATGATCTGTATCACCTGTTGCTATATTAGATACGTGTATATGAGGAGAACAATGCTGACTTATCTTTGTAATGAATAAGCGCACCTGTTAGTGTGTGAAACGCGTAGATACCATTTGAACTGTCTGTAACACTTGGGATGTTCGTCTATTAAATAAGAATGCAACCAATTCTTCAGTGTTGAGTGATTAAATCCCTTCAAAAAAAAATACTCTATTTGTGTGATAAAAATGATAAAAAATATCACCTGGATACAGTGTAGCATGACCGCGCAATTGTCATTCAAAGTGTGACAGCGCTGAACGCCAAAAATTCACCTGGGCAGGAAGGGGGGGAAAGTGCCCGGTAGGCAAGGGGTTAATGTACAATGTTTTCTTATGATATGTTGATGTACAATGTTGCAATTTTTAAACTCTGTTAACAATGATACAAAATATCCAATGTGCCCATCAACAAGATCACATCCTGAACCTCCATAAGGCTTCATTCCCACCAGGCGGATCCGCTGCCACGAAGTCCGCCTCAGTCCGCCAGCTCAGCGGGAGATCTCTCCGTTGATCTCCGCTGAGCCGGCGGATTTCAGGTCCCTCTCTGCTCTCTTAGCGGGGAGGGGCTTGTCGAGCGCCGCTGGTTGCTATGGAGAGATCGGACGAAAACGGACAGCATGTCCGTTTTCATCAGATCTCACCGAATCCGATCCTCCAGGGACAGATGTGAACGTAGGGCCATCTGTCTGATTTTAGCGGATCGGACCGGGTCGGATGTCAGCGGACATGTCACCGCTGACATCCGTCGCTCCATAGAATAGCATGGAGCGCCCGTTCAGGTCCGTCGACAAAACTGACAGGCGGACCTGAACGGTCCGACAGTATGAAAGGGGCCTAACACTTCATTGCACAATAAATAGAGTTGTCTATTCCGATAGAAATGATCTGTGGATAATATTCCAAACAAGACAATGTGACCCCCACATGTATCTGCATTCTCCGAATCCCATTTCAGCTCCTAATTAAGAGGAAAGGTCACAGAGCGCTCATTAAGTACAGATCCACGTCTCTCCTCGCTCTCCTGCATCTTCATACTCCGCACTTATTCTGCTCGGATGGTTATCCAGGTAAGACAGAACAGGAAGACGGCAGAAGGCGTCCATAGCGTACAATCATTAAATGTTTATTAAAAGTAGGGATGAGCCGAACACACCCCCGTCCAGAACATGCGAACAGACCGAAAGTTCGTGCGAACATTCGAACACCGTTATGGGACCCGAACGTGAAAAATCAAAAGTGCGAATTTTAAAGGCTTATATTCATGGTATTGTCCAAAAAAGTGTTTGGGGACCCGGGTCCTGCCCCAGGGGACATGTATCAATGCAAAAAAAAAGTTTTAAAAACAGACGTTTTTTTGGGAGTAGTGATTTTAATAATGCTTAAAGTGAAAAAATACAAGTGAAATATTCCTTTAAATATCGTACCTGGGGGGTGTCTATAGTATGCCTGTAAAGGGGCGCATGTTTTCCGTGTTTAGAACAGTCCGAGAGCAAAATGACATTTCTAAAGGAATAAAAGTCATTTAAAACTGCTTGCGGCTTTAATGTAATGTCGGGTCCTGGCAATATGGATGAAAATCAGTGAGAAAAACGGCATGGGTACCCCCCAGTCCATTACCAGGCCCTTTGGGTTTTGTATGGATATTAAGGGGAACCCCGCACCCAAATTAAAAAAAGAACAGGCCCTATATACTCTGAACAGCAGTATACAGGCGGTGCAAACAGGACAGGGACAGTAGGTTTGTTCTTAAGTTGAATCTGCTTGTAATTTGGAACACGTACATTTTGTAAGTGTAGCTCCAGCCAAAAAATCAATTTTTAAGCTTTTTGGAAAACATAGGGAAGGGTTATCACCCCTGTAACATTTGTTTTGCTGTCTGTGCCCCTGTTCAGAAGATTTCACCTCACCTGTCCCAATGACAATTGGATTTTGAAAATTTGGGGTTATTAGGGAAACAAGGATTGGTGATAAAGCATCAGTGGAGGAGACACCTTTTTCCCATATTAACTCCCTAATTTCCCTTCCTAGGGGTAGATTTCCTCTCACTTCCTGTTGTCTTTCTCCATTTGTAAGTAGGAGTCATTTGTAAGTTGGATATTTGAAAGTAGGGGACCGCCTGTATATACTATACAGCCTGCCCTATATACTCTGCAGAAATTTGGGCTTTAGGTGTTGGTGGTACCAGAACACTGTAAGCCCTCACAGTTACTCTTGGTGGGCACTGGAACGGGCCCTGCTATGAATTATTATATCAAGAATTTTAATTACATGCTCCTGTTGAACAGTGGCAGAAAAATTGGACCTTTGGTGGTGGTGTGGTGGTGGTGCCACAACACTGTAAAACCTCACAGTTACTCTTGGTGGGCGCAGGAACGGGCCCTGCTGTGAAACATTAGATCAAAAATTGTAATTACATGCCCCTGTTAAACAGGGGCAGAAAAATTGAGTCTTAGGCAGTGGTGGTGGTGCCACAAGACTGCAACCCCTCACAGATTCTGTTGAGCACAAGAACAAGCCCTGCTGTGAAATATTAGAGCAAATATTGTAATTACATGCCCCTGTTAAAGAGGGGCAGAAAAATTGGGCCTCAGGCAGTGGTGGTGGTGGTGGTGGCACAACACTGTAAAGCCTCACAGATACTCTTGTTGAGTGCAGGAATGGGCCCTGCTGTGAAATATTAGAGCAAATATTGTAATTACATGCCCCTGTTAAAGAGGGGCAGAAAAATTGGACCTTAGGCACTAGTGGTGGTGCCACAACACTGCAACCCCTCACAGATACTCTAGTTGAGCGCAGGAACGAGCCCTGCTGTGAAATATTAGCGCAAATATTGTAATTACATGCCCCTGTTAAACAGGGGCAGAAAAATTGGGCCTTAGGCACTGGTGGTGGTGCCACAACACTGCAACCCCTCACGGATACTCTAGTTGATTGCAGGAACGAGCCCTGCTGCAAAATATTACAGCAAAAATTGTAATTACACGCACTGGTGGTGGTGCCCTGAAACAAAAATGTTCTTAGAAGCTATCAACATGAACAATGAGGAGAAATATGATAGTCACTCAGCATAACAGGATAGTCACTCAGCATAGGCAGTCTTTAAGGGATCTCACATTCATAGAAAAATTCATCGGTTACATCAGCATCAGGAGCTTGGTAGCTGGTGATCCAAGACTGATTCATTTTTATGAAGGTGAGCCGATCAACTGAGTCTGTGGACAGGCGCACTCTGTGATCCGTTACAAAGCCTGCAGCAACACTGAATGTGCGTTCAGATAGAACGCTGGATGCAGGACAGGCCAGTAGCTCAATTGCATATTGTGCAAGCTCTGGCCAGTGATCCATCCTCAAGACCCAGTAACCCAGTGGATTTTTGTTTGGAAAGGTCTCCAAGTCTGATCTTGCCCCTAGGTATTCCTGCACCATGTAAATTAGACGCTGGTGATGGTTGCTGGAACCAATCAGACCTTGGGGCTGCGGACTAAAAAATTGTCTGAACACATCGGTCAGACAGCCACCTTCTCCACCGCTCCTTCTGTGACTGACCGAAGGCTCAGCAACACGTTGTCCAGGAGGACCAGGAAATTGTAACCTCCCAGGCTCTGGAAACGCATTGCACAAACCTTTCTGCAAGGTCTCCCGAAAGATGTTTCATCCTCTGCTCCCTCTGCGAAGGCTGGATAAATTCCGCAACCTTACCCTTGTAACGTGGATCAAGAAGGGTTGCCAGCCAGTAATGATTTCTCTCTATTATACCATTGTAACTGTGGGCACCTGGCTGTGGCTTCACAGCCGGGTACCCACTGCGCATGCGCGAGCCGCGCGCCGTGACTGGCCGCCCAATCATCTGGGACCTGTCACGTGTCCCAGATGATTGCCTAGAGGGAGGGGGGAGAGCTGATCTCCCTTCCTGCGCGGAGGGAAGTGATGTCAGGAACCCATGCGCTGAAGGAGGCAGATTACGAGGGACCCCCTAGCAACAGACATTAAAGAGGTGATTAAAAAAAAATATTTTTCTCCAAATGTTTTTTTATCTTTTTTTTTCATGCACATTAATCATTTTTTTTTTTTTGGGGTGGAACTCCACTTTAAAGAGGAGTTTATGTAACACCTTTCCAGACTGTGATAGGTTACAGTTTCAAGGAAAAGCTAATTTTGAGGTTTCTGTTGATCAGAAGAGGAGCGGTGGAGAAAGGGGTCGCCTCAGTGATGCATTTCAACATTTTTTTAGTCCTCGGGGCCCAGGGTTGTCAGCTTCCACATCCCATCGGCAACATCTGCATCATATGGTGGAAATTATTGAGGGCGAAAGCAGACATGGAGCGCTTTCCAGTCGATGATCCACTGGGTTACTGGGTCATGAGAATAGACCACTAGCCAGAACTTGCCCAGTATGCAATTGAGCTGCTGGGCTGCCCTGCATCCAGCGCGCTTTCCGAACAGGCATTCAGTGCTGCCAAATGTTTTGTGACAGATGAAAGAGCATGTTTGTCCACAGACTCCGTTGACTGGCTGACAATTATCAAAATGAATAATTCCAGGATTAGCAGCAGCTATCAAGCCCCTGATGTCGATGAACTGTTTTTGGGATGTGGAATCTGTGCAAGACTGTCTGGGCTACCTAGCTTTATCGGTGTTGATCTTATCTGGAATAAATCTTTTGGTGCAGGTTTCATGGGCACAATTAACCCAAGGACCAATTTTTCCACACCTGTTTGACAGGTGCATATCATTTCAATTTTTTACAGCAAGGCCAATTCTTGCTTTCATTAACAGTATCTCTATAGGATTATGGTGTGAAGGCGCCACCGACACCCAAAGACCAACTTTTCCACACCTGTTACCTCTAGCCAAAGTCTGCAAAAGAGACACCAGAATTTATCCATAAAATCTCTAATCTTGTTCCCGAGTGCACTACATTGTGGCCTCATCATACAGGCTGGCCCCCCAAGCCGTTGTTTACAAAATAAAGAAAGCCTGCAGGGAAAATCAGTTTAAATGTCATTTTTTTTCTTTATAAATATCAGTTTTGCTGCAGCAGGTTCTACAGTACAGAAGCAACACTTTACAGGCAGACTAAGGTGACACTATATTTAAAGGAATTTTTCTTTTTTATTGTTTCACTTTAAGCATCTGTAAATTACTGCTCCTTTAAAAATGATCTTTTTTAAAAACTTGTTTTACATTCATACATTTCCCTCCTGACCTCCATACCCTCTGTATGCCCAATAACTGGCATATAAGCCTTCAAAATGGACACTTTTGATTTTTCAAGTTCGGTCAGAGACTGAGAACATGATACAAGAGATGATCAGAGACTGGGGACATGGTACAAGAGATGGTCAGAGACTGAGGACATGATACAAGAGATGGTCAGAGACTGCAGACATGGTACAAGAGATGGTCAGAGATTGTGAACATGATACAAGAGATAGTCAGAGACCGCAGATGTGATATAAGAGATGGTCAGAGACTGCGGACATTAAACAAGAGATGTCAGAGACTGCAGATGTGATACAAGAGATGGTCAGACTGCAGATGTGAAACAAGAGATGGTCAGATAAGGCAGACATGATACAAGAGATGGTCAGAGACTGCAGACTTAATACAAGAGATGATCAGAGACTGCGGACATGACACAAGAGATGGTCAGAGACTGCGGACATAACACAAGAGATGGTCAGAGACTGCAGACACGATACAAGGGATGGTCAGAGACTGCAGATGTGATACAAGAGATGGTCACAGATTGCGGACATGATACAAGAGATGGTCACAGATTGCGGACATGATACAAGAGATGGTCAGAGACTGCAGACATGATAGAAGAGATGGTCAGAGATTGTGGACATAATACAAGAGATGGTCAGAGACTGCAGACATGATACAAGGGATGGTCAGAGACTGCAGACATGATACAAGGGATGGTCAGAGACTGCAGACATGATACAAGAGATTGTCAGAGACTGCATACATGATACAAGAGATGGTCATAGACTGCATACAAGATACAAGAGATGGTCAGAGACAGCAGACATGACACAAGAGATGGTCAGAGACTGCGGACATGACACAAGAGATGGTCAGATACTGCAGACATGACACAAGAGATGGTCAGAGACTGCAGCCATGATACAAGAGATGGTCAGAGACTGTGGACATGCTCCTGGAGACTGTCAGAGACTGTGAACATGCTATAGGAGCTGTTGGAAACTGGGGACATGCTTTAGGAGTTAGTTATAGACTGCAGACACATTACACGAGACTGCTAGACATCACTAATATAACAGGGCAATAGGAAAAAACAGATTAGTGTCTGGGGCTGCATAAAAAGTGCCTAAGGGCTGCATGCGGCTCCTGGACTGCAGGTTGGGTACCAGGGGTCTAGACTATACATGACCTGGTTGGACAAAGCATAAAGTTTGGGATATTTTGCTCTCTCAGCCTCTTCTTTACTGCTAAATAATGAACAGCGTTTTGTATTTTTGCAGAGAAATTAACATTTATTGGAAATGTGAGCGTTTTTGTGTCTTTAGATCATCCAACGCTTTTGTAAATTTTAAGATGGCATCTCTCGCACGAAGGTAAAGATGTGAGCGATAAATGGCCTTGGTAGACTCAGCACAGAGGTTTGGCGTGCGCTTACATCAGGTTGCTGTACACAATTATCAAATGTGACCTACATTGATGGATTCTACAGGGAACAATACGTTTTTGATGTCTCAGAATAATTGACGCTTCAGCTTCCAGTATAAAAAGAACAGTTGAGCCTAAAGGGTAACTCCACTTTGGTGGGGGAAAGAAAAAGCAAGTAAAAAAAAAATAATACAATTGTGACACAAGTCATACTGTAATTAAAAATGACCTTTCCTGTGCCCATGGACACAGAGAACAAACAGCTATTCCTTCAGAATAACAAAGGGTAGGAATCTGCAACATCAGATGGCCTATTTAAGGAACGGAGATGAAATAGGAAGTTGCTGAATGGTCTTCAGCTGTAACCTACGACTTGAACCTAGAAACTGTTTCTGAGATCTGCTCTCCTGATGCTGACCCATCTTGCCCTTGGCTCTACTTTTGTCAGGACCTATTTTATCAGCATATCCCAGTAATTAGTTTCTACCTGATGCTGGCTGCTGGGAAAGTATTGAGTCCCTCTTCTGTTGTTACACCTTGCTCCAATGTTTTGCCTTGCTTGCTGCCAGATACCTCTAGCCATTATCTTGTTCCTGCTCTTTGATCGTGCTCTCTGTTTAGTACCTTTATCCTGACCCTTGTTGCTTTGTTCTTACTCCCCCTTGTTCCTGATAAGAGTTATGGTTTCCCCTTCCTATATGTTCCCTGTATCTCCAGTTTACCTTGCTTTCCTGTGTTCCCCATTTGTATATATTGTATATTGTTAGTTCGATAGTTAGGATTTCTGTTATTCTGTTAGGTCATTTAGTTGTGTATTTTGTCAGGGGGTTGTTGGTTCACTTATATCTTTATGTTTGCTGCTTAGATACCTAAGCAGACACCTGGCCATAGGGTGCACCGGGCATTTGCCCAGTGGGCCGGGGCAACCTGGATAGGAGGGGCAGTATATATATAGAGGAACCGATCCGCTGGGTGCCCGCTTCCTCCTGCCATCGCTGAATGCCCGCTTCCCCTCCTCTCCATCCAGCAGGCATTCAGCCGTGGCAGGAGAGAAATGGACAGGTCGGTTCCTCTATATGTTGCTCCTGTCCTTTCTCCTGGTCCCCCTATCCCCCTATGTTGTCTTTGGGCCCCTGTGTGCCCCCTTCTGCCAGAAGCTGCGGGGGAACTGTCAGGGATGGAGAGCGAGGAAGGGGACAGTAAATGTGTCATTTACCAGCCCCTTCCTTGTCTGAATGGACAGTCAGTGATCAGTACCAATCACTGACTTTGTCCGTTCATAACTGAGGCATGGTAATTTGTGTTTTCTATACTTCAGTTTATGAATGAACGGAAAGCCTCTGTACAGAGCTATTCCTGTTCATTCATTCTGTGCAGCTGAGGCTGAAGAGAAGGAGATTGAGGACTGTGTCCTTAAAGGGGTTGTAAAGATTCATTTAGCAAGGTCTCTGGCCTTGTCCAGTCTAATGAGAACATTCCAAGCCAGAGATAGCTGACATCCTTCAATGTGTAGTGGGTTGTGAGGCATAGTGGGTGCAAAGATGGTGAAAGTCATTGGGTGCCAGACACTTCCTGGATCTAAAAGAGGTTTTATTTCTCTTAACAGTACTTTTTGTATTTTTGGGGGAAAGAGGGTTAGGGCCAGGAGATACTTAAGTAGTTGTAGATTCAATTGACAGACTCAGAGACTTCAATAGGAGGACAGCCGTGCAGGGAAAGGCCCCAGCAAGGCGCCACATCTGCACGTGCAGGAATGCTGTCTCCTATGGCAACAGTCTTTAACAGTTCCTAACTCAAACATATCAGTTCCTTCAGCTCCACTATAACTGCCTCTTGTAGTTCTTCAACACTGAGCTCCCGGTCTCTCACTAGACCCTCTGATTGACTGACTCTGAATGCCTTGAGCTCCTCCAATCTTTGCAGTGGTATCTCCCTCAAGGGTCAACCCCGTTTCCCTGCTGGGTCCCTAGCTTGGCACTCCAGATACTTCGCAAGCTTCAACCCTGCTAACCGGCTCGGTCCCTGGCTTGACTCACAAGGCTGCTCTGCAAGCGTCTCCTCCGCTGGTTGGGTCCCTGATTTGATCACTGCCTGAAATTTCCCGATTCTCCACCGTGCTGTTCGGTAAGAATATGGTTCCGGTACTTGCTTCAATTACTCACTCTGGTCCCTGGTAATAAGGTGGATGGTCCCTTAGTGGCGACAGCTTTCCCTTCTACCTCCGACCACGAAAAGTTCTCTGGCCGGCAGAACCGTCACTTCTGGTTGGATTGCAAACCACAGTCCCAACCCTGTGCTGCTCTCTTGCTTCTGGATAGGCCCTCAGACAGCCTGGCATCCAGGTGCCCCCGGGGTAGGCCCAATCTCTGGTCTAGCAGCCCGGGACACACATCCACGCAGACAGCCGTCCTTGTGGCACAGAACACAGATCACCTGACTCCACCTGAATATATAGGTTCTCCCAGCAGGCCAAGAGATTCAAGAAAACCCCTGCCCATTGGCTGAGATACCCCACATACCCATAACCTGACCTTGGGTTGCCCTTCTCATATCTAGTACAACCAAGTACCCGGCCACCTAGTGGTAGAAGAGAAAAGGGCAACAAGGCCAAATTTAGGGAGAAATCAATAGATCTCTATCAATCAGCCAGGATAACTACTCCTGGTAAGTACATTTGTAAGGAGCTCCCTGCCTAAACTCCAGGGTGCTACATTCATTAAAAAAACAAAAACAAAACAACAAACTGCCTACACTGCCTACTTTGCAGCTCCCTTTGTCTATGGTGGCTCATGGAATTCTGTAAGCTATGCGATTCTTTCTGCATTGTATCAGAGAAGATACATACAGTATCTCACAAAAGTGAGTACACCCCTCACATTATTGCAAATCTTTTCTTCTACCTTTTCATATGACAACACTGAAGAAATGACACTTGTCTACAATGTAAAGTAGTGAGTGTACAGCTTGTATAACAGTGTAAATTTGCTGTCCCCTCAAAATAACTCAACACACAGCCATTAATGTCTAAACCGCTGGCAACAAAAGTGAGTACACCCCTAAGTGAAAATGTCCAAATTGGGCCCAATTAGCCATTTTCCCTCTCCGGTGTCATGTGACTCGTTAGTGTTACAAGGTCTCAGGTGTGAATGGAGAGCAGGTGTGTTAAATTTGGTGTTATCGCTCTCACTCTCTCATACTGGTCACTGGAAGTTCAACATGGCACCTCATGGCAAAGAACTCTCTGAGGATCTGAAGAAAAGAATTGTTGCTCTACATAAAGATGGCCTAGGCTATAAGAAGATTGCCAAGACCCTGAAACTGAGCTGCAGCATGGTGGCCAAGACCATACAGCGGTATAACAGGACAGGTTCCACTCAGAACAGGCCTCGCCATGGTCCACCAAAGAAGTTGAGGTCACGTGCTCAGCGTCATATCCAGAGGTTGTCTTTTGGAAATAGACGTATGACGTCATCAAATTGGTCTGCATGGCTGTCATCCCAGAAGGAAGTCTTTTCTAAAAAAGATGCACAAGAAAGACTGCAAACAGTTTGCTGAAGACAAGCAGACTAAGGATATGGATTACTGGAACCATGTCCTGTGGTCTGAGACCAAGATAAACGTATTTGGTTTAGATGGTGACAAGCGTGTGTGGTGGCAACCAGGTGAGGAGTACAAAGACAAGTGTGTCTCTCCAGTCAAGCATGGTGGTAGGAGTGTCATGTTCTGGAGCTGCATGAGTGCTGCCGGCACTGGGGAGCTACAGTTCATTGAGGGAACCATGCATGGCAACATGTACTGTGACATACTGAAGCAGAGCATGATCCCCTCCCTTCAGAGACTGGGCCGCAGGGCAGTATTCCAACATGATAACCACTCCAAACACACCTCCAAGACCACCACTGCCTTGCTAAGGAAACTGAGGGTAAAGGTTATGGACTGGCCAAGCATGTCTCCAGACCTAAACCCTATTGATCATCTGTGGGACATCCTCAAACGGAAGGTGGAGGAGCGCAAGGTCTCCAACATCCACCAGCTCTGTGATGTCGTCATGGGGGAGGGGAAGAGGACTCCAGTGACAACCTGTGAAGCTCTGGTGACCTCCATGCCCAAGAGGGTTAAGGCAGTGCTGGAAAATATTGGTGGCCACACAAAATATTGACACTTTGGGCCCAATTTGGACATTTTCACTTAGGGGTGTACTGACTTTTGTTGCCAGCGGTTTAGACATTAATGGCTGTGTGTTGAGTTATTTTGAGGGGACAGCAAATTTACACTGTTATACAAGCTGTACACTCACTACTTTACATTGTAGCAAAGTGTCATTTCTTCAGTGTTGTCACATGAAAAGATAGAAGAAAAGATTTACAAAAATCTGAGGGGTGTACTTACTTTTGTGAGATACTGTAAATTGCAATGTTATATTTGAATAGGAATTCCACATTCCACCTGCTGCTCTAAAGAGTAACTAAAAGGATTATGCGCAATACATTATATCTACCTACAGCAAATGCGTTCTTTTATTTTAACATTTTTATTTTGCAAGTTCCCGACCATAATAAACAAAATAGAAAATCGCTACGCGTTCCCTTTATATTGTAGGTATCGGCCTCCGGGGGTAAATTAGACCCATAGAAATCTTCATATACAAAATTGCTCAGAAGAAGACTTCATGAGAGGAGAATAGTGGCTCAGTGATGGGAGTACGGAGAGTGATCACCCCCACACACACAATTCAAATCTTTTGGGTGAGATTTGCAGAGATTTCCCGGGGACTCGGCGCCGTGTAGTTGCTATGGTGAACGATGCACAAATTAATGAAATCTGTATAAATTGCAGTGCGGGAATGGCGAGAACAAATCCCGACGCAGCTCTTTGTACATCTCCCTCAATGATCCTTCAATGCAGTTTGAAGATGCCCCGGGTGCACATACCGTATATTTGTTTTCTGTGTAAAGTGTGGACAGACATTCATATTAGGTAGGACGCTGGTTTTAAATTAAATTTTAAGTGGATGAATCTTAGTTTGATAAAGAACCAGTGGCGGCCCGTCCATTAGTGGCGCCCGAGCTCCGCCCCCTCCGTGCTCCATCCACAACCACTACCAGCCTGGGCTCCTGATGCGGACAATGGGAGACCATGCATGCACAACGGGTGCTGGCATGGCTGCGTTGTTATCGAAACCATTAGACCTTAATTACGTTACCATGTTAAAGCTTGTATGAGATTTTAGTGATTGGAATGTACTCCAGGCAAAAATGGAGCATTTCTATTGGGGGTTATTATTGCATCCAGTGACACCGTGTGTATGTGGGGGGGGGGGGAGTCACTCTTTTTCTGGAACCCGCGAGGACCCAGCAATGGACAGCCAATAGGAGGTGTCCACATCACGCCCGGCAGTAATATGTACACCCAGAGAAGGACACCACCAGAACAAAACAGAAGAGGAGAAAATCATGAGGACCATGTCTGAGGGTTCAGATATACAAGAAGGATATTTAGAGTATTTTATTCCAGCAGTCAGCAAGAGCGGGGGGGGGGGTCTCCAAACGTTCTAAACAAGGGGCCAGTTTACTGTTCTTTAGACTTTAAGGAGGCCGGACTCTGGCCAGTGGGAGTAGACAATGTCCCAGGATCAGTGAAGGTAAAGTGTCCCATCATTGGTGTCAGTGGGAGGAATAGTGTCCCATCATTGGTATCAGTGGGAGGAATAGTGTCCCATCATTGGTGTCAGTGGGAGGAATTGTGGCCCATCATTGGTATCAGTGGGAGGAATAGTGCCCTTTCATTGGTGTCAGTGGGAGGAATAGTGCCCTTTCATTGGTGTCAGTGGGAGGAATAGTGCCCCATCATTGGTATCAGTGGGAGGAATAGTGCCCCATCATTGGTATCAGTGGGAGGAATAGTGCCCCATAATTGATGTCAGTGGGAGGAATAGTATCCCATCATTGGTGTCAATGGAAGGAATAGTGCCCCATCATTGGTATCAGTGGGAGGAATAGTGCCCCATCACTGGTGTCAGTGGGTGGGAGGAATTGTGGCCCATAATTGGTGACAGTGGGAGGAATAGTGCCCCATCATTGGTGTCAGTGGAAGGAAAAGTGCCCCATCATTGATATCAGTGGGAGGAATAGTGCCCCATCATTGGTGTCTGTGGGAGGAAAATTGTCCCATCATTGGTGTCAGTGGGAGGAATAGTGTCCATCATTGGTGTCAGTGGGAGGAATAGTGCCCCATCATTGGTATCAGTGGGAGGAATAGCGTCCATCATTGGTGTCAGTGGGAGGAATAGTGTCCCCTCATTGATATCAGTGGGAGGAATAGTGCCCCATCATTGGTATCAGTGAGAGGAATAGTACCCCATCATTGGTGCCAGTGAGAGAAATAGTGCCCCATCACTGGTATCAGTGGGAGGAATAGTGCCCCATCATTTGAGGCAGTTGTTTTTTCCTTGGAGTCGGGCTACAAGCGTTTGTGAAGCCTAAAATTTTGCCAGGTTTTAAAACCATCTGACTGCACTTGTTGGATATCGGGAAGTTTGTTTTTTTTAGCAGGCTGTCATGTTGGCTCCTCCAGCTGCCAAGCTGATAATAATGAATCCTGGCATGGACAGTCTAGAAGACATATGCTCCAACTTCGAATTGGGAAAAGCAGAAAGGAAAATCAGCACTTGCCATCTCAACAACTGGTAAACATATGTGAGTGCGTTTTTTGCCCAGAATGCTTTTCGGCAGATCCAGCGCCAAGGCTTCCCGTTGTCAGATTTATATCCAGTGATCAGACCAGCCTCTGTGAAACGGCCCCTTGATTGGGCCAGAAGCACTGAGGGCGATAGCTGCTCCCCGATCACATTATGTGAGAGTTACGTTAACACGCGCGTTGCGTCATGTCATAACATGCTTTGTGCTATGGCAGTTCATCCATTTTTTTAGTAAAGATATCACAATTCACATATAGACTTAGCAGAAGACAACAGGAGAGAATAGAACAAAGACGTAACCTTCTGGCCATAGTACAGACTGGTAATAGCACATCTGATTACAGAGTAAAGATTTATTTTAAGTTCTATCACTTGTATATACAGTATACTGCCAACTTTTACGTGAGCCACGCACCAGCTTTGCGATATTCTATGATTTACTATGTTTTCACTGTTGATGTTTTGGTAACAGGATGTGCCCTACCCCTGTGAGGGCCTGGGCACCCGGCTTTTGTACAAGGTTTTGGAAAACGCAAAAAAAAAAAAAAGTTTCAAGAGGAAAAAAAAAAAAAGGATTAATGGAAGTCATTCCCTGAGGCCCAAAATCAAAAACTCTGTGACTTCGCGGCACTTTTGGATTGGGATCTGAACCAATGGACTTCAACTGTGGGTAGGACTCAATTGGGAATCCACTGCACGGAGCAATACCAAAGTTCACACAATGGTCTTTAGCGGAACGTCAGAGAGGGCAACTCAAGTGGAGCAGTTTCAAATATTACCTTCTGAAGTAGAAGAGAACAAATAATAGAACAAGATAAAAAAAATGGCGGAGGAGGGGGGTAAAGATGGGAAATGAAGGAGGTGGGGGAGTTGGGGCGAGGTACATAAGCTGCTGTGAGTGGTGGAAGGGCCCCCACTATCTTCTTTACATGTTAGCAGAGTGTCTTTATTGAACAAGACTCAGACTCTAAAATAGGTTGCTTATTGCCGAAAAAGCCAAGAGGTCTCAAGAACTACCCATAGGAGCTCAGTAGTCTGGAGTGAATGTGAATCAAGTTTTACGGAAATGTTCCACTTTATGAATTGAAGTGGCAATGATGTCTTCTATTGTGAGATGTAAAGCTGCATATAGTGTGAGATGGAAGAGGAAGGCTGCAAGGTCCTCTCCTAGACAGACGACCTTTTGTTTGAAAGAGATATCCCTCACTTGGTCCCACGCGTCCAGAAAATGTGTATCAGGAACTTTCATGTCATTGGCACCTCCAGCAGTGAGATGAACATTGTGGAAAGATTTTGTGTCGGATCAAGGGGACTCTTTACCAGCCAGGTAGGATTTAAATCCTGTTTCCTGAATTCTGGAAGAGATGGATCCTCCAGCAGAACTTTGTTCTCCTACAACAACCATGATTGCATGATATTATGAGACTGGCCATGTCCAACACTTTGTTTTGGCTGGGGAACCCCTGTTCCTAAAATCGCCTGTGCTACTCTGAATGTCAAGAAAGGGTCTAACTGTCTCATGATAGTGGACCGCCAGCCCAATCAGCTGTGGCAACAGAATGCGGCTATGTTAGGTCAATGATGTCCCTAGCATTCCCACCACTTTATTATTTGTGGCTGCAGGGCAAAGATGCTGGTGACATCATTGACCCAATATGGCCTCATGACCATATTTGGATAATGACATTTTAACTATGTGGCCCATATTAGGTCAATGATGGGACCAGCACCCCCCACTCCTTTGTATGATTTGAAGTGGCAATGATGTCTTCTATTTTGAGATGTAAAGCTGCATTAAGTGTGAGATGGAAGAGGAAGGCTGCAGGGTCCTCTTCTAGACAAACGACCATTTGTTTGAAAGAGATATCTCTCACTTGGTCCCACGCGTCCAGAAAATGTGTATCAGGAACTTTCATGTCATTGGCACCTCCAGCAGTGAGATGAACATTGTGGAAGGATTTTGTGTAAGATCAAGGGGACTCTTTACCAGCCAAGTAGGATTTAAATCCTGGTTCCTGAATTCTGGAAGAGATGGATGCTCCAGCAGAACTTTGTTCTCCTAACAACCATGATTGCACAATATTATGAGACTGGCCATGTCCAACACTTTGTTTTGGCTGGGGAACCCCTGTTCTTAAAATTGCCCGTGTTACTCTGAATGTCAAGAAAGGGTCTAACTGTCTCATGATATGTGGACCGCCAGCCCAATCAGCTGTGGCAATAGAATGCGGCTATGTTAGGTCAATGATGTCCCTAGCATTCCCACCACTTTATTATTTGTGGCTGCAGGGCAAAGATGCTGGTTACATCATTGACCCAATATGGCCTCATGACCATATTTGGATAATGACATTTTAACTATGTGGCCCATATTAGGTCAATGATGGGACCAGCACCCCCCACTCCTTTGTATGATTTGAAGTGGCAATGATGTCTTCTATTTTGAGATGTAAAGCTGCATATAGTGTGAGATGGAAGAGGAAGGCTGCAAGGTCCTCTTCTAGACAGACGACCTTTTGTTTGAAAGAGATATCTCTCACTTGGTCCCACGGGTCCAGAAAATGTGTATCAGGAACTTTCATGTCATTGGCACCTCCAGCAGTGAGATGAACATTGTGGAAGGATTTTGTGTAGGATCAAGGGGACTCTTTACCAGCCAGGTAGGATTTAAATCCTGGTTCCTGAATTCTGGAAGAGATGGATGCTCCAGCAGAACTTTGTTCTCCTAACAACCATGATTGCATGATATTATGAGACTGGCCATGTCCAACACTTTTTTTTTTTTTGGCTGGGGAACCCCTGGTTTTAAAATTGTCTGTGTTACTCTGAATGTCAAGAAAGGGTCAAACTGTCTGTCATGTTAGCAGACCACCAGTCCAATCAGCTGTGGCAATAGAATGCGGCTATGTTGGGTCAATGATGTTAAATAGTAGGTGAGGTTGAAAAAAGACACAAGTCCATCAAGTCCAACCTATGTGTGTGATTATATGTCAGTATTACATTGTATATCCCTGTATGTTGCGGTCGTTCAGGTGTTTATCTAATAGTTTTTTTAAACTAATCGATGCCCCCCCGCTGAGACCACCGCCTGTGGAAGGGAATTCCACACCCTCCACATCCATGTCACCGGCATTCCCACCACTTTATTATTTGTGGCTGCAGGGCAAAGAAGCTGATGACATACTTGACCCAATATGGCATCATGGACCATATTTGAACAATGACATTTTAACTATGTGGCCATATTAGGTTAACGATGTCACCAGAACCCCCCCACTCCTTTGTTACATGCGGCTGCAGGAAGAGGGAAACCAAGACCGAAGCCGATTGGGCTGGCAACCTATTATCCTGTGACAGTTTTCCGCAGGAACCCACTTTAGGAACTGGCTTTAGCTCATCCCCAATCTCAGGATGCTTGGCTCCATGCCCTGTACTGTGCACCAGACTGTTAATTTGCAACTATGTAAACTTTAAAGTGGTTGTAAAATCAATGCCTCCAGAGTATGGGGTCCTGTTTTACAGTGCAGTGACCAATCCCAAACAACTAGGCACTAGTCAGTGGACACCTGGGGGTCTACGTATAAAAAGTTTGCTGTGTGGAAGTCTTCGTTATTCGCACATGCACAACAAACGATCACTGTATTATGATTATGTGATATGATTGTCAGCTCCATCTAGTGGCCATAATGCAGTATTGGTTTTTATCGAGTTATTTTAGAAAAATACCAAACTTTGGCCACTAGATGGAGCTGATGATCATAGGAAATAATCATAATACAAACAATGCAGTGATCATTTGTTGTGACATACACTGAAGACATCCAAATGGCACATTTTTTTTTTTTATATAGATATTTTTTAATCACATATTTCACATATTTTAGGAAACACACTTCTATTCTATACACATGAATAGATGCTCTCTGTTGTTCGGTGTTTTGGGTCTCTCTTTGTGCCTTACCAAGGGGAAAGAACTCTTGAGCATGGAGTCCAATGACGCTGACTTTGTCAGCTACTTCACTTAATAATTAATAGTTTTCAAATGTCAGAATGTGGAGACCTCCTTTGATATTATGAGCGCTAAATATAAAGCCATGTAAAGGGCAAGTCGTGTGCAAAATGTACCCCCCCCCCCCCCCCATTTTGCTGAATTGCATAGGGATACCATTTAAAGGAAATAATTTTTGCATATTCAATATGGAATAAAGGGGCGGAACTGTTGTATGTCCACATCGCAGCTCTTAAGACATTTGATAATGTTTGGATTTATTTTTCCATTTATCTTGAATATAAATTAAATGAAATAACAACATAAATGCAGTGCTAAATAAATGAATGTGTACCCCAACAAATACACATTAAATATAAATAAAATAACAAATGCAGTGCTAAATAAATGAATGCGTACCCCAACAAATAAACAATAAATATAAATAAAATAAAATAAGATAAATGCAGTGCTAAAAAAAAAAGGAATGCGTACCCCAAAGAAAAAACATAAAATATAAATAAATGCAGTGCTAAATAAATAAATGTGTACCCCAACAAACATCAATGCAGTGCTAAATAAATGTGTACCCCAACAAATAAACATTAAATATAAATAAAATAAAATAACATCAATGCAGTGCTAAATAAATTAATGTGTACCCCAACAAAAACATTAAATATAAATGAAATAAAACAACATAAATGCAGTGCTAAATAAATGAATGCGTACCCCAACAAATAAACATTAAATACCCATTATTCTTATAGTAAGTTAGGGGAAAAAAGTGCTAGAGTTATCCTAATAAATCAACATCGGCTGCTATTCAATATTATAAAGTAAAAAATAAATAAAAAATCCTTTAGATAAAAATAATGCAAAAATGGGCATGACTGTTTTTTTTTTTTATTAACCACTTAAGTTCTGGAAGGTTTTACTCCCTTCATGACCAGGTCATTTTTTGTTAATTAGCACTGCACTACTTTAACTGGCAACTGCGCCGTCATGCAACACTGTACACAAAAATAAATGTATGTCATTTTCACACAAATAGAGTTTGTTTTTTTTTGTTATATAAATGAAAAAAGACAATAAAAGAAAGAAAATAAAAATAAAATATATTTTCTGCTTTCTGCTATAACACATAACCAATTAAAAAACCACACATAGAAAAAATGCAAAAAAAAAATCGAATTTCTTCAAACATTTAGGCCAACGTGTATTTTGCTACATGTTTTTGGTAAAATAAAATTCCAATAACTGTATATTAACCACTTGCTGACCGCGCCGTTCTGTGCACAATCACTTGTATATATACAGTATCTCCCAAAAGTAAGTACACCCCTCAGTCACATTATTGTAAATATTTTCTTCTATCTTTTCATGTGACAACACTGAAGAAATGACACTTGTCTACAATGTAAAGTAGTGAGTGTACAGCTTGTATAACAGTGTAAATTTGCTGTCCCCTCAAAATAACTCAACACACAGCCATTAATGTCTAAACCGCTGGCAACAAAAGTCAGTACACCCCTAAGTGAAAATGTCCAAATTGGGCCCAATTAGCCATTTTCCCCCCTCGGTGTCATGTGACTCGTTAGTGTTACAAGGTCTCAGGTGTGAATGGGGAGCAGGTGTGTTAAATTTGGTGTTATCGCTCTCACTCTCTCATACTGGTCACTGGAAGTTCAACATGGCACCTCATGGCAAAGAACTCTCTGAGGATCTGGAAAAAAGAATTGTTGCTCTACATAAAGATGACCTAGGCTATAAGAAGATTGCCAAGACCCTGAAACTGAGCTGCAGCACGGTGGCCAAGACCATACAGCGGTATAACAGGACAGGTTCCACTCAGAACAGGCCTCGCCATGGTCCACCAAAGAAGTTGAGGTCACGTGCTCAGCGTCATATCCAGAGGTTGTCTTTTGGAAATAGACGTATGAGTGCTGCCAGCATTGCTGCAGTGACAGTACAGTACAGTGACAGTGCATATTGTTAGCACTGATCACTGTATTAGTGTCACTGGTTCTCACAAACAGTCCAAATTGTCTGCCGCACTATCGCAGTCCCGATTTAAGTCGCTGATTGCTGCCATTACTAGTATGAAAAAATAAAATAAATAAAAATCCCAGTATATATCCCATAGTTTGTAGACGCTATACTGTAACTTTTGTGTAAACCAATCAATATACACTTATTGGGATTTTTTAAGAAATGTAGCAGAATACATATTGGCCTAAATTGATGAAGAAATTAGATTTTTTACATTTTTTTTATATGTTTTATAGCAGAAAGTAAAAAAATATACCGGTATATATTTTTTTTCACAATTGTTTTTTTATTTTTTTGTTTATAGCGTAAAAAACAAAAACCACAGAGGTGATCAAATGCCATCTCAACACCACCTCTATTTGTGGGGGGGGAAAAAGGGACATCAATTTTATGTGGGGGCAGCGTCGCACGGCCGCGCAATTGTCAGTTAAAGTAACGCAGTTAGCAAAAAATGGCCTGGTCATGAAGGGGTAAATAATCTCCTGGAGGGAACAGAACAGGAAACCAGCACTGAAGACAAAGCACACAGTGGGAGACCATCAACGGTGACCACTGACTTGAATCGTCAGCGAGCGGACCAATTGATTGAGGCGGACAGATGAGTCACAGTGCCATACAGAAGATGGTGGAAGGGTATCGGAACGCGTGTACAAAGTGGGTGACCTCGGCAGGTGACACCAGGTTTGAAGGAGAGAAGGGTGGAAGTCCGCTCTGATTTGCTGGAAGTAGGGTTGCACCGATACCGTTTTTTCTTACCAACGAGTACGAGTACCGATTCTTTTGGCCAAGTACTTGCCAATACAGAGTACCATATGGGCACCGATATTGGTATTGGCGCAGCCCTAGTTTAAAGCCAACAAAGATTTGTTGCCAATCTGGTGACATGGGATGAAAAACATGAAGGTATCTTTATGATCTGACAAATAAGGAATCGGTCCATGGAGCGCCATCTTGGACACGCCCCCCCGGAATGGTGTCACACCTCTTCCCTGAGGCCTAAGAAGTTCAAGAACCAGCGATCAGCACAGAACATCAAGGTGACTATTTTTTGGGATGACAAGGGCGCCATTCTCCTTGATTTTTTGGGAACGTGGCCGTACCGTGACCAGCAAGTGGAACATCGAGACACTTAAGAAGCTTAGTCAAGCCATTAGGAGGAAGAGACCGAACAAGAATCTTAACCACTTGCCGACCACCCGCCGCAGATGTACTCCGGCAAGGCGGCTCGGCTGCGCAAATCGCCATACCGGTACGGCGAATCGTGCACTAGCTTTCGCGGGCTCCGATTGGCCAGCGGGGGGGAGCCAATCAGTGGGTCCGGCCGCCTCGATGTCCGCCAGCCACCTGCGATCGTTCACCGCAGAGACAAAACGGGGATCTGCTGAAGTAAACAAGGCAGATCTCCGTTCTATCAGGGGAGGACACTGAGATCTGTCTTTCTGCTATGCAGGAAGACAAATCTGTGTGTTTCCCCAGGCAGCCCATCCCCCATACAGTTAGAAAACACAAACTGGGAACACATTTAACCCCTTGATCGCCCCTGATGTTAACCCCTTCCCTGCCAGTGTCATTAGTACAATAACAGTGCATATCTTTTAGCACTGATCACTGTAATAATGTCAGTGGTTCCCAAAAAAAAAGTAAAAAATGTCAGTTAGGTGTCCGTTCTGTCAGCCGCAATGTCACAGTCCAGCTAAAAATCGCAGATCGCTGCCATTACTAGTAAAAATAAATAAATAAATAAAAATGCCATAAATCTATTCCCTATTTTGTAGAAGCTATAACTTTTGCATGAACCAATCAATATATGCTAGCTGCACGATTCTGGCCAAAATGAGAATGACGATTTTTTTTTAGAATAAAGATCACGATTCTCTCACGGCATAACATCATCTTTCATATTCTACAAAAAAAATAAAAAATTGGGCTAACTTTACTGTTTAGTTTTTTTTTTTAAATTCATTAAAGTGTATTTTTTTTCCCAAAAAAATTGCATTTGAAAGACCGCTGCGCAAATATAGTGTGACATAAAATATTGCAACAATTGCCATTTTATTCTCTAGGGTCTCTGCTAAAAAACAAAATAAATAAATAAATATGTTTGGGGGTTCTACCCTGTTTCCCCGAAAATAAGACCTAGCGTGATTGTCAGTGATGGCTGCAATATAAGCCCCACCCCCCCCAAATAAGCCCTACCCTGTTTCCCCAAAAATAAGCCCTACCCTGAAAATAAGACCTACTAAGACTTTAACTAGGGCTTATTTGGGGGGTAGGGCTTATATTGCAGCCATCACTGACATTCACGCTAGGTCTTATTTTCAGGGAAACAGGGTAAGTGATTTTCTAGCAAAAAATGCTGATTTTACAAGTGTCAGAAAATGATTAACCCGGCCGCTGCTGTCTCTCCAGTGTGAAAGCCCCGAGGGCTTTCACACTGGAGCGGTGCGCTAGCAGGACGGGAAAAAAGTCCTGCTAGCAGCATCTTCGGAGCGTTGACGCTCCTGCCCATTGAAATCAATGGGACAGCGCGGCTATACCGCCGGCAAAGCGCCTCTACAGAGGCGCTTTGCGGTGGTTTTCAACCCTTTCTCGGCCGCTAGCAGGGCGGTTTTACGCGCTAACAATAGCGGCACTTTACCACCGACGCCGCCCCTGTGTGAAAGGGGCCTTATTGTTTAAGTGGTTAAACTTCCCTCATCTACACACTAATCATTCCTTTGATCTATATCAATGGTCATCAAGCCTGTCCTCAGGGCCCACTAACAGGCCAGGTTTTATGTATTACCTCGGGGGAGATGCAGACTAGAATAATGCAATCACTGAGCAGCAAATGATATCACCTGTCATGTATTTCGGTTATCTTGCAAACCTGGCCTGTTAGTGGGCCCTGAGGACAGGAGTTGATGACCACTGCTCTAAAGGACAAAACGTTACAATGTTTATAGTTAGCTCAGCAGCTGAGGAATGTTGTGATACTTGGCAGACTGCCCGTTTTTTTTTTTTTTTTTGACAGCTGTCGACTTCAGCAGAGAATTCTCTGCATAGAAAGAATCGGGAAAATGCTTTGTCAAGATTACGTGGGAGAAAAGATCGCGATCTCGATTTTTAACGATTAATCGCACATCTCTAATATACGCTTATTGGGATTTTTTTTACCAAAAATATGTAAAAAAAATACATATTGGTCTAAATTGATGAATAAATTAGTTTTTTTAGATATTTTTTTTTTTGGATATGTATTATAGCAGAAAGTAAAAAATATTGTTTGTTTGTTTTTTTTCAAAATTGTCGGGTTTTGTCCGACTCTGAGTAAGAAAAGACCACTTTACTTGTCTTCCTCTTCTTCTTTTTCTTCCTCTTAAACTTCTCCCGCTCCTCTTTATCCGAATCCCCCTCAACAGAGGGTGAGACATGGGATATGGACACCCTTCCCTCAGCCCCACCCCCCATCCAGCACCCCTACACTCCCCTGACCACGTTTGCGCTGTTGAGGGACAGGGACTGGGGGCTGAGAGGGAAGATCCGCTAAACTTGCCCCCCCCCCCCCAGCAGCTTCTGCTAGTCTGGAGGATCTACGTACAGAAGGATTAGGGACCACCACATGGGGGACAGACTCAGGGACCACATTACTAGGGGAAACAAGATCCGAAACAACAGATGTAACAGACACAGGAGGGGCAATAACAGTTTCCTCCCTAACTTTAGCAGCCTCATCCTCCTTATCAAGCCTCTGCAGCTCAGCCTCCAGTCCCGGCAAGTTATGTAATGCCTCTGGGCACTGACTATAAGCATGACCGAGCTTCTGGCACAAATTACACCGAATCTCAATACAATCTTTGGCCAAATGGTCAAGATCCTGGCATAGTGAGAACTTCTTATAGGTTGATGCAAAATGGCCTTTTCCATATTTATTACAAACTTTAGGCTGACCCTGGTAGAAAATGATCAGCCTATTCCTCCCCAAAAAAGCTGAACAGGGCAAGTGCTGAACTACATTGCCCAGAGCCCCCAATTTTAGTGACACTGTCCAGGCCCCTGTCCATATTCCATGCTCATCAAGGACCTTCCGCAGTGGAGTGAGGACCTCGCCATATCGGCGTAGCCATACTATCAAATCAGCCTCTGGTATTGATTTGTTGCGCACCAGGATGGTCACAGATTTGACCAAAGGCTGCCTCGAATCCACCTTTGGCACCGAACCACTCGACTGCCAAAGGCCCCCGCACCTCCTATATCGCTCCCAAAACAGATCCAAACCTTCAGGTTTTACAAATGACAAATCAAATTCATAAATCCCTACTGGACAAATTAAAGCAGATACGTCCGAGGCTTTAAACCCCATTTCCAAAACCAGCTCAGCCACCCTCCCACTTACTGGTGGGTTTCCCTCCAGAACCCACCTCAACTGAACCACATTCCTCCTCCTGTACCCACCAACCATCCCACCACCAAACCTCCCCAAATGGTGACCGCTAACATTTACGAAATTCCCTCCACCCACCTTGGTGCGACTCCCCAGAACAGACGCATAACTGCCCACATTCTTCCCAGCAGAAAAAAACATTTGTGTGTTTGGAGGCATCTGAGACTTTAGCCGATATCGATTGCACAGATTTGGGATTAGTCCACACAATCGATGAGTCTTTCCTCTGTTGAGCAGGAGGAGAAATGTCATTTTTATTTTTTTCAGCAATATTAACCCCTTCACCACCACCAACCATATTCATTGCTTTAATATTATTGTCATTCTCAATACTTCCTGCAGTCTTCACAACAGTGTCAGTTCCCACTGCTGTGCTGGTGGAAGCTTCAGCTGCTTTTCTTTAAATGCTCCACTTCTGGCTTTCAACTTCCCCAACAATAAAGTTTGCTTCTTTACTTTTTCCTCCAATTCCTGTAACTCAGGCTTCATGGCTGTGCGATTTTTACCCCATTGTCTGGCAGTATTTGGCTCTGAAGTTCAGCCTTCAAAACATTAATTTTCTCCACAGCTCTTCCAATCACCCTAAAATGATCAATAATCTTCTGACTGAAGATATTCCCATCCTCACCAGGGCCTGGACCCACAGTCAGATCCTCCACCACCTCATCCTCCTCACTAGGCCCCGTGTCATCAGGGGGGTCTCTCCCAGGGCCTCCCCCAGGATCAGGCATTGTTCCTGGGCCAAGCTAGCAGGCAAGGCCCAGGCTTGAAAAACACTGGTTCTCAGAGAGAGCTCCTTTGGTGTGTCCTCCTCTTTCTTCCCACTGACCAGTGACCACCAATGTAAGGAACATTCTTCCCACTGGCCATCAATGTAAGGAACATTCTTCTCACTGATCACCAATGTAAGGAACATTCTTCCCACTGATCACCAATGTAAGGAACATTCTTCCCACTGATCACCAATGTAAGGAACATTCTTCCCACTGATCACCAATGTAAGGAACATTCTTCTCACTGATCACCAATGTAAGGAACATTCTTCTCACTGATCACCAATGTAAGGAACATTCTTCCCACTGATCACCAATGTAAGGGACATTCTTCTCACTGATCACCAATGTAAGGAACATTCTTCTGACTGATCACCAATGTAAGGAACATTCTTCTCACTGATCACCAATGTAAGGAACATTCTTCTCACTGATCACTAATGTAAGGGACATTCTTCTCACCGATCACCAATGTAAGGAACATTCTTCTCACTGATCACCAATGTAAGGAACATTCTTCCCACTGATCACCAATGTAAGGAACATTCTTCCCACTGATCACCAATGTAAGGAACATTCTTCCCACTGATCACCAATGTAAGGAACATTCTTCCCACCGATCACCAATGTAAGGAACATTCTTCCCACTGATCACCAATGTAAGGAACATTCTTCTCACTGATCACCAAGGTAAGGAACATTCTTCTCACTGATCACCAATGTAAGGAACATTCTTCTCACTGATCACCAATGTAAGGGACATTCTTCTCACTGATCACCAATGTAAGGAACATTCTTCTCACTGATCACCAATGTAAGGAACATTCTTCTCACTGACCACCAATGTAAGGAACATTCTTCTCACTGATCACCAATGTAAGGAACATTCTTCTCACTGATCACCAATGTAAGGAACATTCTTCTCACTGATCACCAATGTAAGGAACATTCTTCTCACTGATCACCAATGTAAGGAACATTCTTCTCACTGATCACCAATGTAAGGAACATTCTTCTCACTGATCACCAATGTAAGGAACATTCTTCTCACTGATCACCAATGTAAGGAACATTCTTCTCACTGATCACCAATGTAAGGAACATTCTTCTCACTGATCACCAATGTAAGGAACATTCTTCTCACTGATCACCAATGTAAGGAACATTCTTCTCACTGATCACCAATGTAAGGAACATTCTTCCCACTGATCACCAATGTAAGGAACATTCTTCTCACTGATCACCAATGTAAGGAACATTCTTCTCACTGATCAACAATGTAAGGAACATTCTTCTCACTGATCACCAATGTAAGGAACATTCTTCTCACTGATCACCAATGTAAGGAACATTCTTCTCACTGATCACCAATGTAAGGAACATTCTTCTCACTGATCACCAATGTAAGGAACATTCTTCCCACTGATCACCAATGTAAGGAACATTCTTCTCACTGATCACCAATGTAAGGAACATTCTTCCCACTGATCACCAATGTAAGGAACATTCTTCCCACTGATCACCGATGTAAGGAACATTCTTCTCACTGATCACCAATGTAAGGAACATTCTTCTCACTGATCACCAATGTAAGGAGCATTCTTCTCACTGACCACCAATGTAAGGGACATTCTTCTCACTGATCACCAATGTAAGGAACATTCTTCTCACTGATCACCAATGTAAGGGACATTCTTCCCACTGATCACCAATGTAAGGAACATTCTTCTCACTGATCACCAATGTAAGGAACATTCTTCCCACTGATCACCGATGTAAGGAACATTCTTCTCACTGATCACCAATGTAAGGAACATTCTTCTCACTGATCACCAATGTAAGGGACATTCTTCTCACCGATCACCAATGTAAGGAACATTCTTCTCACTGATCACCAATGTAAGGAACGTTCTTCCCACTGATCACCAATGTAAGGAACATTCTTCTCACCGATCACCAATGTAAGGAACATTCTTCTCACTGATCACCAATGTAAGGAACGTTCTTCTCACTGATCACCAATGTAAGGAACGTTCTTCCCACTGACCACCAATCTAAGGGACATTCTTCTCACTGATCACCAATCTAAGGGGCATTCTTCCCACTGACCTTCAATGTAATGATCATTCTTTCCAATTACTTGGTTTTAGTATGGGCTCCTCGAGACTCCTCGAGACCTGAAAATTATTTTAAGGGTTCCTCCTGGGTAAAAAATAATGGCTGCTCTAATCCATTACATGTTTACCCATAAAAAGCCATTAAAGCCTCTTTCACAAAAAGTAAAAAATGAAACGGATATCATTTTGTGTACAGTAGCCCCCTAAAACCCTCTCTCCTTCCATGAATATGTGGGACTTCATAATCTGTCTTCAGATGGATTATGAAAAAAATTCAATCAGCACAATAAGTTCTTGATGATTAAACCATCTCAGATAAAATTATCTTTGTAAGATGATCGAGCTCGGATTTGCATGTCAATTATTTTCCAAAGAATAATGAAGGAATTCAAGGTCAGTGATGCTAAAGGCTCGAAATGTAGCTTTATTTTCTATAAATAAATGGATAACAAATACATCATCGCTGTTTTTTTCAGTTTTTTCCAACAAATTTATTTAGAAAATAGATGTTGCCAGTGGCATACAGAGGGGTTTATCCAGTCTCAGCATGAAGCAGCGATATATAGACGATGTTCAGTCACCTACATTGATTCCTCAGAATCCCAGATAATAGAATGAACCGGTTTGTCCTTCCATGGTGTACAAGGACAAATATGAAATCTGTAGTATCAGAGGCGACTTCAGACCCCATGTAGAAGCTCTGTGAACGCGTCAATTGCATTACATGCAGAGAAGGCATTTTACAGCTCATGCCGCCAAGAGCTATACACACGGTTTTGTCCATATATCACACATGGCCATTACACTGAAAGAGTCAGCAAACCTGCGTTACATCATGATTGATATAATAAAATAATTGCGGTAAATCTGTATTGAATTATTCAACCCCAGAAGTTCTAAGGGTGTATTTATAAAAAAATAAAAAAAAAACTTGCAAAGCTATTTGCCCTGTGCTTGTATGTTCGGTGTGATTACCGGCAAAACCAAATATTACTAGGCTTTTTTTCTTTCTAGGGCGAATTGTTTAAAAAGAAGCACGACTCAGGAAAATACCACATTATGGCCACTAGACAGTGCTGACGACCAAAGTAGATTTAAAATAAGGGGCTGCCACATTTTTAAGTACGAGCACCGATACTTTTATTTCGTAGTCGCCGATACTAATTACTGATACGGCCCGCATCTGTTTTGTTTACACTTCAGCTGTCCTGGTACAAAGCATTGAAAAGTTATTTACAAATTAAATCTTTTTTTTAATTTTGCACTTTTTTCAATGTGAAACTTGTAAATATATGTTAAAGGTGTAAAAATAGTAATGAACAAAGCAAACAAAAAAACGTTTTAATTATTAATAGTTTATAAAATAGAAGTGAACAAAAAAAAATTCATTAGGAAAATAATAAATAAATGGAGAAGGATGATAAGGAGTTAAAAGAGTTGTAAAGGCAGAAGATTTTTTTTTATCTTAATGCATTCTATGCATTAAGATAAAAAAAACCTTTTGTGTGTAGCAGCCAACCCAGCACCCCCCCCCCAATTACTTACCTGAGCCTCATGTCTCTCCAGCGATGTCCACGAATGTCCATCCGGGACACTCCTCCTGATTGGCTGAGACACAGCAGCGGTGCCATTGGCTCCCGCGGCTGTAAAAGTCAGTCAGCCAATCATGGGAGAGAGGGGGCTGGGCCGGGTCGGGGCTCCGAGTCTGAATGGACACAGGGAGCTATGACTCGGCTCGGGTGCTCCCAATGGAAGCTGCTGACTGTGGGGGGCACTCGATAGGAGGCAGGGGCCAGGAGCAGCGAAGAGGGACCCGAGAAGAGGAGGAGGATCCAGGCTGCTCTGTGCAAAACCAACTGCACAGAGGAGGTAAGTATAACATGTTTGTTTTTTTTTAATCAAGACTTCACAATCACTTTATTTAAGGCTGGTTAGAGTAAATTAAAGGTTAATAAGGGGTTAAACAGAAGAACATTTAAAAAAACTAAAAAATTAAAACAATTTTTACTTGACAGGTTGCTTCACTGACTTCATCTGCAGATTGAAGTTGATCCCTTTGATCTGTAGATGAGTAAACAGAAAGATACAAAAAGAAACAATGTTTTCTTTTTATCTTTTTGTTTTAGGGGCTGAGCAATGTTGTTGATAAACATTGCCTGGCTGTTTTCTTTTTCTTTTTTGACAGCTGCAATTGCCGTCTCTTTGTTTACATTTCAGCTGTCAACAGGGGAACTCCACTTACAGCTGCATGAGTCATCAGTTGTTAAGGACGCGGCGGCCCCCGCTTTTTAACAACCAATAATTCAGCTGTCAGTGGGGGAATCCAAAGAAAGAAAGAACCAAGCCTGAAAGTATCGGTTTCAGGTATGGGAGCATTTGCACAAGTACAATACCTGAGCAAATGCTTAGTATTGGCACCGGCATCGGTGCAACTCTAGTTAAAATAGCATATGCACATGCAGATCAAAAAAGTACGCAACGTGATCCCAACCAAATGCTTCATGATGGATCTCCGTGGACAATACTGCGTTGTGGCTACTAGGTGGAGATAAACAACAATTTTCTTTGGAGCAAAAATTGAGAGCATGCTATATTATTTCCCTTAAAAAGTTCAATATATGAGAACAGTCACTTTTGGGATGACTGCAGCTCTTCTTCACACAGATTTTGGATAGATCCTCTGGACATTAATATTGAAGAAGAAGGAAAGACAGAGGGTGTGACCATATAAGTGTAGATTTATTAAAACAGGGTTAGCATAGCATATGCATGTAAGTAGATTGGAAAGTGCTAGCTAGCTGCTACCTGGCAGGGAGGGAAAGGGTTAACATATCTCCCAGTCTTTTCACTTGGCTGGCTGCTGCTTGGCTCTGCCCCTTCCCTGTCCATATAAATCAGGGGAGAGCCGTGCTCAGAGGGTTCCAGCCACGTGGGAGCAAGGACAGGCTGACGGCTGCTATGTAACTCCATAACTTGATCCTCCAGCACTCCACCAGCCCTGCTCATCCCTGCTTCAGCTATCTTCTCATCCATCTGTCCTCACTGGAGATTGCCTGCCTAAGGATCCTGCCGACATTCCTGGGGCTGCTGAGACCTGTAGTCCCCCAACACACCGTCTGCTGCATGGGGAGGGAAGACACCCAGCCAGCGAAGGTGTGGGAGAGTGCTTCTGTTCCTGATTCCAGGGCTTCTACAAACCCGGAGCCTTCCAAATGTTGGGGGATTGCTGGGACTTGCAGTTCTCCCAGAAGATGTCAGCCATGGACTCTTTTCTTAAGAAGGTATGCCAGGGGCAGGCAGAAGCCTGTAGTTAGGGACTAGGGGTGTCAGGAAAATACTTTGCTACAGTATCTGACAAAAGTGAGTACACCCCCAGTCACATTTGTGTAAATCTTTTCTTGTATCTTTTCATGTGACAACACTGAAGAAATGACACTTGTCTACAATGTAAAGTAGTGAGTGTACAGCTTGTATAACAGTGTAAATTTGCTGTCTCCTCAAAATAACTCAACACACAGCCATTAATGTCTAAACCGCTGGCAACAAAAGTTATTACACCCCTAAGTGAAAATCTCCAAATTGGGCCCAATTAGCCATTTTCCCTCCCCGGTGTCATGTGACTCGTTAGTGTTACAAGGTCTCAGGTGTGAATGGGGAGCAGGTGTGTTAAATTTGGTGTTATCGCTCTCACTCTCTCATACTGGTCACTGGAAGTTCAACATGGCACCTCATGGCAAAGAACTCTCTGAGGATCTGAAAATAAGAATTGTTGCTCTACATAAAGATGGCCTAGGCTATAAGAAGATTGCCAAGACCCTGAAACTGAGCTGCAGCACGGTGGCCAAGACCATACAGCGGTATAACAGGACAGGTTCCACTCAGTACAGGCCTCACCATGGTAGACCAAAGGAGTTGAGGTCACGTGCTCAGCGTCATATCCAGAGGTTGTCTTTGGGAAATAGACGTATGAGTGCTGCCAGCATTGCTGCAGAGGTTGTAGGGGTGGGGGAGTCAGCCTGTCAGTGCTCAGACCATACGCCGCACACTGCATCAAATTGGTCTGCATGGCTGTCATCCCAGAAGGAAGCCTCTTCTAAAGATGATGCACAAGAAAGCCCACAAACAGTTTGCTGAAGACAAGCAGACTAAGGACACGGATTACTGGAACCATGTCCTGTGGTCTGATGAGACCAAGATAAACGTATTTGGTTCAGATGGTGACAAGCGTGTGTGGCGGCAACCAGGTGAGGAGGACAAAGACAAGTGTGTCTTGTCTACAGTCAAGCGTGGTGGTGGGAGTGTCATGGTCTGGGGCTGCATGAGTGCTGCCGGCACTGGGGGGCTACAGATCATTGAGGGAACCATGAATGCCAACATGTATTGTGACATACTGAAGCAGAGCATGATCCCCTCCCTTCAGAGACTGGACCGCAGGGCAGTATTCCAACATGATAACGATCCTAAACAAAAGACATTAAAGGCTAATTTACACTGTTATACAAGCTGTACACTCACTATTTTACATTGTAGCAAAGTGTCATTTCTTCAGTGTTGTCACACATGAAAAGATAGAAGAAAAGATTTACAAAAATGCGAGGGGTGTACTTACTTCTGTGAGATATTGTATATGACGCACTGTTATCTTGTGATTCTTATCATGCCACCTGGTTCCAGTAAAGCTTTTGAAACATTGTCATGCCTGGCCTGAAGTTACTTAATGGAGTGCATGGTGGAAATGGCGTATGGAAGAACAGGGCCTGTAATGCACACACATGGGGTGAAAAGGTGACAAGCTGTTGCCAGGGGCAACAAGTACAAGAGAAGGTTGATATGACAGCCAGACCGTGGGATAGCAGTACCGTCAGGAGTGACAGGCAGGGCAATTTTAATGCATGGACACCACTGAGCACTGCCCAGGGGCCCCAGGTGCGTGGGGGCCCCATCAGAACTGGAGCTAGGGGGTGCTTTTGTGGGCTTGGGTAAAGGAATCACTTTTTTTTTTTTTTTTTAATCAGTCCGCTAACTAAATAAAAAAAAAAGATTACTCCTATGGGCCTCATTACTCCTGCACTCTATATACAGTATGTACATATAGTACATTACATAGCCCTGACCAAAGTGTTCATTATCATCAAAAGTTACTGCTTTTAATACAATTCTTCTTTAAGTTAGGCGGAGTTAGACAAAATGATATCTTTCTGTCTGCAGTAAAGCATATGTAAATGAAAGTTTTAATTTTTTTAAATGGTCCTTTGTACTGGGGTTTATGCGTGTTCCTGAGACTGTCACTTGTGGCACAGTAATTAGGAGTATTTTATAGGGTATAAGGACTTTGTCATATGTATAGAGTGTATACAGGGACTAGGCTCAGGTTCTGTTGAATCACACCCCCCCCCCTCCCCTTTAAGCCATACCTACTGTTAGGCCCAACCTGACCATAACCACCACTCTCACGCATGGGGTCTGTGCTGGTTCCCGGCCGGAAGATTGGTGGCAAAGTCTATCTGGACTGGTGGAACAGGACACTGCAATGTGGTGTCTACTTCAAAATGTTTCATTCTGAGCAGGCGTAAGTATGGTGGGAGTGGGAGGCACCTGTACTCAGCAAAGAGAGCGCAAGGTCCCGGGGGGACCAAACAAGTCAGCCCCGCCCACATGCACTCACATGTAGCTCAAAAAAGCAGGTGGAGAAGCAGAGATCCATCTTGAAGCCTTTGGTTGGAATGATGTGCCTACTTTTTTGAGCTACATGTGAGTGCATTTGCTATTTTCCGGGCATTGCCTAAGAAGAATTTCTTTTTTTTGTTTTTTTGCAAATTTCACGGGCGCACGCCATTTTAAGGCTTCACATGTTTGGTATCCGTTAACTCGGCACAACCCCGTCTTTTATAAATTACCACTCTATCCCAAAAAAGTTTTGCATCCAGTTATACTTTACAAAAACTCTCTGACAATGTTAGCGTCCTTTAATCCTCCATAAATAAATCCGCTATGAATCCAACAGTGGGAGCTTGCTGACAAGGAGGAGAGAGCGGAGTGATGCGTGGAGTTGCTTGTTTACTGCTCAATCAGCAGGCTGGAGGCGGGTTTGCGACCATGCTTTATCGCTTAACAGCATGAAAAGCATTGAGGTCACTGATTCAGCTCTGCTGCCTGACATCGTCCATCGTCATCAGCAGTCACAAAATTGGGCAGCACCGTGGCTCAGTGGTTAACATTCCTGCCTTGCAGCACTAGTGTTCTCAATTCAAGTCCCAGTCTACCTGCATGAAGTGTGCATGTCCTCCCGGGGCTTCCGTGGGTACTGCCACGCTCCAAACACATGCTGGTGGGTTAATTGGCTCCCGTCTAATTTGGCCCTAGGATGTGTATGTGCGCTATGAGATAGGGGCCTTAGATTGTAAGCTCCTCGGGGGCAGGGAGTGATGTAGATGTTCAATATGTCAAGCACTGCGTGCCTTGTCAGCGCTATATAAATAACTGTATAATAAATAAATACATAAATAAATACCTGTATAATAAATAAATAAATACCTGTATGATAAATAAAATAAACACCTGTATAATAAATAAATAAATACCTGTACGATAAATAAATAAATACCTGTATGATAAATAAAATAAACACGTGTATAATAAACAAAATACATAAATATCTGTATAATAAATAAATAAATACCTGTATGATAAATAAATAAATACCTGTATGATAAATAAAATAAACACCTGTATAACAAATAAATACACAAATATCTGTATAATAAATAAATAAATAAATACCTGTATGATAAATAAAATAAACACCTGTAAAATAAAAAAAACATAAATATCTGTATAATAAATTAATAAATACCTGTATGATAAATAAAATAAACACCTGTATAATAAATAAATAAATACCCGTATGATAAATAAATAAATACCTGTATGATAAATAAAATAAACACCTGTATAATAAATAAATACATAAATATATGTATAATAAATAAATAAATACCTGTATAATAAATAAATAAATAAATACCTGTATGATAAATAAAATAAACACCTGTATAACAAATAAATACACAAATATCTGTATAATAAATAAATAAATAAATACCTGTATGATAAATAAAATAAACATCTGTAAAATAAAAAAAACATAAATATCTGTATAATAAATTAATAAATACCTGTATGATAAATAAAATAAACACCTGTATAATAAAAAATACATAAATATCTGTATAATAAATAAATAAATACCTGTATGATAAATAAAATAAATAAATACATGTATGATAAAAAAAATAAATACCTGTACAATAAATAAATACATAAAAAATAAATACCTTGTATAAATAAATAAAATAAATAAATCCTGTGGCACACTTTTAATAGAGTAATACATGGCACCTGTAAGGAGGTTGGGTTGTGGAAAGTGTTTGGCATCGCTCATGTTTTCTAATGCCGGATGACATGAACTTGTCATGACTTACTGCTCACTAACAACAGATGCATGGGATTTAGGGAAAATCAATGCACGTGCAATTTAGATACCATTCAAATGACCTGAAAGGGGAAAATTGAGGTAAATTGAGCAAATATGGCCATGGCACACAAACTCATCTCTTGCTGGTACATATAAGATTCTCTTTTTTAGAAGAATGTTGTTTTTATGTACGGCAAATTAAAAAAAAAAAGTCCAATATAAAGAGCCCGTGTTCTCCGTTGGTCTATTCTAATTGTGCATTTACGGTAAGAGGTGCAGCGATACCCTTGAAGGAACCGCTATGATTCACTGGTTCCTTCCCACACAGTGCAGAGGCAGCCAGGGAAACAGCAAAAGTCCATTCACTACGGCTCATTGAACAATCCATGGGTTTGTCTTCTTGCAGTTTATTTGCTGGTGGAAACTTGTGAGGGAATTCAGGGTGAAATGAGATACTCCAAAATGATTGACAAATAGCAGTTAGAGGACAATCTCCTTAAGTGAATGTGAATATTGATCTGTCTATTCCCTAATAGCTGGGGACCATGAGGTGGTACACAGAACAGGTATAGCTAGTCAAGTTCATGACTGAGGACCATGAAGTAGCTTACCACAAACACAGCCAGTAGGGCTCATGGCTTTGGACTTTGAAGGAGCTTAGCACAAATACAGCGAGTAGGGCTAATGGCTGAAGACCATGAAGGAGCATAGCACAAATACAGCTAGTAGGGCTAATGGCTGAAGACCATGAAGGAGCATAGCACAAATACAGCTAGTAGGGCTCATGGCTTTGGACGTTGAAGGAGCTTAGCACAAATATAGATAGTAGGGCTCATGGCTGAGGACCATGAAGTAGCTTAGCACAAACACAGCCAGTAGGGCTAACGGCTGGGGACCATAAAGCAACTTAGCCCAAATATAGTAGTAGAGCTCATGGCTGAAGACCATGAAGGAGCTTAGCACAAATACAGCTAGTAGGGCTCACGGCTGGGGACCATGAAGTAGCTTATCACAAATACAGCTAGAAGGGCTCACTGCTGGTCACCATGAAGTAGCTTAGCACAAATATAGCTAGTAGGGCTCACGGCTAAGGACCATGAGAAAGCTTCTCACAAATACAGCTAGTAGGGTTCATGGCTGAAGACCGTGAAGAAGCTTCACACAAATATAGCTAGTAGGGCTCACGGGTGGGGACCACGAAGTAGCTTATAACAAATACAGCTAGTAGGGCTCATGGCTGAGGACCATGAAATAGCTTATCGCAAATACAGTAAGTAGGGCTCATGGCTGAGGACCATAAAGAGCTTAGCACAAATACAGCTAGTAGGGCTCATTGCTGAGGACCATGAGGAAGCTTAGCACAAATATAGCTAGTAGGGCTCATGACTGAGGACCATAAAGAGCTTAGCACAAATACAGCCAGTAGGGCTCACTGCTGGGGACCATGAAGTAGCTTAGCACAAATATATCTAGTAGGGCTCACAGCTGAGGACCATGAAGTAGACTAGCACAAATACAGCTTGTAGGGCTGATGGCTGAGGACCGTGAAGTAGCTTTAAGGTGCAGCACAGATAGGAGGCTTTACTCACGTAGTCCTGGTATAGGCTCAGTCCATAGGTGCTGCCCCTTGTAGAGTAATTCAGCATCCCATCCCTGGACTCCAGAGGCAAGCAGCCCCTGTCCTCCTCAGCTCAGCAATCCATCCCCAAAGGGGGAAGAAGAGACAATCTCCTCAGGGCTCCACACTATTTCTGGCATTATCTTGCTGGATTTGGGCTGTGCGGCTGGTCCTTTGATCTCTCCCTTGATACAGGTATTCCTTCTTTGCCTCAGTATATTCCTTTGGCCAGACCGCTGCCGTGGAGTGCATGAGGGACCCTTACCCTTTCCGGGTCCCCTTGGATATTCATATCCTACCTCTCCCCGCTTAGACCATCCGAATACACACTTTTTTGAGCCCATGACAGTTTAATTACCAGTCTGAAATTTGATGCTATTCCAATTGCAAGCTTTTATGGAAATCAATGGAACATTGTTAAACCACTCTATCAATCAACCATATACAAATTTCTTCTAAGTCTCCACACCCCTGAAGAAGGACTAGACACACATACCGAAACGCGTTGGGTGTAAGGAGAATTTGCTCTTTATAGCATTATATATGTATTGTATGGACCAATTAATGTCTCGTTGCAACTGTTTTTAATGTATTTTCAATAAAATTTATGTAGTCTTTTTATATACTCTCGTATATTGCATTACTATTTTGAGTGCCTTAAAAGTCCACTTAGGGGAACCTTTCCGCATTTCTTGATTCATTTTGTATGGGCTCAAAGCGCACTGCAAAGGTATTGGTTTCAAGTATTCGGAGCATTTGCACGAGTACGAGTACAATATTGGCACCGCTACCGGCATCTGTGCAACCCTAAAACATTTCTTCTCTGGCTACAGCAGGAGCCCAACATGAAATTTGCCTAGCAGAATAACTAGGAAGGTTCTACACAGGGAATTGGTATGGAGGCCCAAAGAACAAGAGTAGGCCTTAAAGAGAAGCTTCTGAAAATACATTGTACACAATTTCTTTGGTTTTTCCAAAAGATACCAAAACCTTCATGACTTGTAAACCAAGATACACATTCTATAAATTTCTCACAAAGCATTGTATTTACTCCTAAATGACAAGTGCGCTTTAAATGTCGCTCTTCAGAACCGTGTGTCATATGTAATGTCAGGAGTCGTACACATGGGACTTGTAGACATCCATTCTTCGGTGTCATCTGGTCCTCGTAGTCTGTTGCTGACATTGTCAAATTTTGCAAGTCAATGCCTTCGTCTGTAATCAGCAGCCGTGCCCTTTTCCGGCCCTGTCACACTTGTCTAATAAACCCACAGCGTCTGGATTATATTCTGCAGCTGCCTCCTGCACCTGCTGAGCTTAAGAACTCTGGAGAGATCTTCATACACTTCAGCTTCCCTTCATGCAGCATTCAGCTCTGTGCCTGTACAAGCCAGTAATAGTCGTGGAAGAGCACTAGATGATGTGTGCTACAGCTGCCCGACTTGTCCATCTTACCAACTGCTCAGTACCTGCCGCCCTTCTCTGTCCCTCCAACGGCCTGCAATCACCCAACGTATACAATTCCAAATACTGTCACAACTTCCAAAGCCACCCACAACTCTGCCCCAAACTACATCATCAACCTCATCTCAACATATCACCCAAACCGTTCTCTCTGCTCCTCCCAAGAGCTCCTGCTCTCTAAATTCCTTGTCTCCCTCTCCTATGCTCACCTTCAGGACTTGTGCAGAGCCTCTCCCATCCCCTTCCAACCTCTGGAACTCCATAACCTAATCTGTCTGGCTATCTTCTATCTCTACACAGACGATCCCCCCTTCAGTCTATCATGAATGCTGCTGCCAGACTCATCAACCTTACCAACCACTCAATGTTCTTGACCCCTCTCTGCTAATCTCTCCACAGGTCCTCGTTCAGTGTCCTCCACCCCTCTCTGCCAATCCCTTCACTGGCCTCCACTCAGTGGCCTCAAACCCCTCTCTTCCAATCTCTCCACAGGCCCCCGCTAAGTGTCCTCCACCCCTCTCTGCCAATCCCTCCAATGGCCTTCATTCAGTGTCCTCCACCCCTCTCTGCCAATCCTTCCAACGGCCTCCACCCCTCTCTACCAATCTCTCCACTGGCCTTCCGCTCAGTGTCCTCCACCCCTCTCTTCCAATCTTTCCACTGGCATCCGCTTAGTGTCCTCCACCCCTCTTTACCAATCTCTCCACTGGCCTCCGCTTAGTGTCCTCCACCCCTCTCTGCCAATCTCTCCACTGGCATCCGCTTAGTGTCCTCCACCCCTCTTTACCAATCTCTCCACTGGCCTCCGCTCAGTGTCCTCCACCCCTCTCTACCAATCTCTCCACTGGCATCCGCTTAGTGTCCTCCACCCCTCTTTACCAATCTCTCCACTGGCCTCCGCTTAGTGTCCTCCACCCCTCTCTGCCAATCCCTCCATTGGTCTCCACTCAGTGTCCTCCACCCCTCTCAACCAATCCCTCCACTGGCCCCTGCTCAGTGTCCTCCACCCCTCCCAGCCAATCCCTTCTCTGACCTCCGATCGCCCAATGTATAACATTCAAAATGCTAAGAACATACACAGCCATCCACAACTCTGCCTGAAGCTACATCACCAATCTCATCCCAAAATATCACCCAAATAGTCCTCTCTGCTCCTCCCAAGTCTTCCAGCTCCCTCTAGACTTCCTCCCATGCTCATGTCCAGGACTTCTCTAGAGCTTCCACCATCCTCTGGAAATCCCTACCCCAATCTCTCCAACTATCTCCTACCTCTATACAGACCATCCTCCCTTCCAGTCTATCATGAGTGCTGCTGTCAGACTCATTAACCTTACTAACCACTCAGGGTCCTCCACCCCCTCAGCCAATCACTCCAGAGGCCCCTGCTTAGTGTCCTTCATTCTTCTCTGCCAATCCCTCTACCGATCGCCACTCAATGTCCTCCACCTCTCTCTGCCAATCCTTTCACTGACCTCCACTCAGTGTCCTCCACCTCTCTCTGTCAATCCTTCCACTGACCTCCACTCAGTGTCCTCCACCCCTCTCTGCCAATCCCTCCACTGGCCTCTGCTTAATGTCCTCCTCCCCTCTCTACCAATCCCTCCACTGGCCTCGGCTTAGTGTCCTCCACCTCTCTCTGCCAATCCTTCCACTGGCCTCTGCTTAATGTCCTACTCCCCTCTCTACCAATACCTCCACTGGCCTCCGCTCAGTGTCCTCCACCTCTCTCTGCCAATCCTTCCACTGGCCTCTGCTTAATGTCCTACTCCCCTCTCTACCAATACTCCACTGGCCTCCGCTCAGTGTCTTCCACCTCTCTCTGCCAATCCTTCCACTGGCCTCTGCTTAATGTCCTACTCCCCTCTCTACCAAACCCTCCACTGGCCTCCGCTTAGTGTCCTCCACCCCCTCAGCCAATCCCTGCACTGGCCTCTGCTTAATATCCTCCTCCCCTCTCTGCCAATATTGCAACTTACTTCTGTTCTCCAAACATACAAAATTCACAACAAAGACTGTAGTACATATAATTCAAAAAAGAAAGCAGCACTCACGGGTCTTGGAAAGGTGAACGCACAATGTATATCGGAGGTTTTATTTCAACATTTCAATGAGGCACAAGCTCATCTTCCTCAGGACAACAAACAAGTGAAGCAACACAACATATATACCCTAAATATATATATATATATATATATATCTTTATTATCTTTATATATAGATATATATCTTTATTGTTATTATTAGTAATATGATTATTATTATAAAAATATATATTATTATTATTGTTATTATTATTATTATCAATAATAATAATAATATTGTATTATTATTATCATTATTGTTGTTATTATAAATGTGATGATGATTATGCTTATTAATAATAAAAATAATATTATTATTTAATGTGATCAATACATATTTTATTAAATCTTAATATATTTGTTTATAGTTTTAGATATGCTTTAAATTGGACATTTTGTGTCGGGGAGGCGGTGATGAGTGATGTTCTCATATACATGAACTATGATCATCTGAATGACACCATTTTACATGTGAATATACGAGTCTATATGAAATATTTATGATGGTTTTAGAATTTCAGACTGGAGACTGGACTAGTAGGCTTTGCAAGGCACACTTGCAGCTGTTGGAAGTCGTGACCCTGGATGATTTACGTCACTGTCTGCCAGGAGAGAAGTGTTTTTCTTGGTGTCACATGTCACCTGTCAGCTTTCGGACACAGAAATCACAAGCGAAGCCAATACCTGTCAGGAAAAAAAGAGCTTGTAATGTCAGCCAAACCCTTCAAGAAGAAGCTCTGAGATTGTAAATGCCAATCGTAGATAGTAATTGAAGCATTCTCAGATTGAGTCTCTTGCCAATGAATGATATGACAGTCATTGGAGGAGAAGAAGGCCTCATCCATGTGTGGGCTGCCATGCTGGATCAGCGCTATCTTAGCCCCTGACCATAAACACAGCTTATCCAGTACGCGTCTGCAGATTGTCCCCAGAAAAAAAGATCTTGGGGTTCCTAACTGAAAGCCGTTTGCCCAGCTGGACCCAGAGAGCACCAGAGCAAAGAAGGACCAATGATCTGAGAGTCCAAAAACGTTTCATGTTGAAGTTCTTTCAGCAAGACAATAAAGAGCATTAAGATGTTTTGGGGGTTAGAAGGTATCCCTCTGTAGTGCTACCCCAGCAGGGGCAGCTGGTAATAGCTGGTTCTTCGCTAATAGTACAGAGGTTGCCCACCACCACAAGTACCAGGTTATTCACTCTGGCTCCAATAACACAGTCTAGGGCCCTCGGGCCATGGACCAGTGGCCTGCAGGGAGTCGGGCCCCATGGCGGGGGTTGGCGGCAGGCAGAGCGAGCCAGCACAACCTCACTGCCACCCTCCAATCACCAGGGGGCATGCTTCTTCTAAGGGACCGCTTCTCACCGCTACTCCCTTTCCTTCTCTGTGGTCACGAGAAGGAGAAAAAAGGTGGGAGGAGACCCAGGCCTGGGACAGGATCCCCGATGAGCCCCCCCCCCCAATGAGGTGCACCTCCAACACCCCCATTTCACCCCAGGTGACAGGCTGCAACCAACCCCCCCCCCCCATCCCCACTGGTCCATGGAGGGGTTGACTTCCACAGGATAGGGGTTAGGGATTAGGGCATGAAACACTCAAAAAAAAACAATTAGTAACAGCAATGAGAAGACAATTTTCTCTCTATACTCCATGGAGGTAACTGGGGACAACGGACATATAAGGCCTCACAGCTGTAGACCATAAGACATTTTCTAGGCAGGTAGAGGTTACAGCTATCCCAGTGAGAAGTTAGGGGTTAACTGTAACTCCGGGGTTTTTCTTGGCAGGTTTTTTTGGGTCTGACCCTCCAGTCCTCTGTGCCATAAAAGGGACAAGGGCTGCACCCATTGGGAGCGGGGGGATGCTACACAAACAAGTGTTCTGCAGAATGATGGTCTGGATGGCCTGTACCCTTGCCAAAGCCGGAGCTAAACCCCAGACAAGGACTCAACCAATGTTGAACTGTTATTTGAGCAGGTATGCTGGGGCAGCCACAAGCCTGTAGTTTGGGACTAGGAATATGAGGAAATGTTTGCATCTTGGACTGTCACATGTGTCTGTCGTCACGTTAACTCATTCTTCAAGTAAAATGTTTGCAACGTTTCCTTCGCCTGGTCTGAAGTTACTTTAGGGGATTGTAAAGTCAGAAGTTTTTTTTATCTTAATACATTCTATGCATTAAGATTAGGGATGAGCTTCGAGTTTGAGTCAAACTTAAGTTGGACTCGAACATCGGGTGTTCACTCGTTCGCCGAACAGCGAATTTTATGGGGCGTTCGCAGCAAATTCGAGGGCCCCATAATGCACTGCAAGACCGCAGTGCATTGCTGTATGATGATTGGCCAAAGCATTGAGCTAGATTAGACAGGCAGGTTATTCAGTTAGCGGCAGTGTATTATATATATATATATATATATATATATATATATATATATATATACACTCTGCATTCAGTGTAGCCTATATATATACAGTGTAAACTCTATATTCAGTCGGTACAGGCAGTGTGTTTGATATATACCGTATTTATCGGCGTATAACACGCACCGGCGTATAACACGCACCCCAATTTAAGAGGGAATTTTAAGGAAAAAAAAACTTTTAGGAGGGAAGTTGAAGGGAAAAAAAACTTCCATTTAAACGCCCATCATTGCAGCCTTGTCAGTGCAGCCTTGTCAGTGCAGCCTTGTCAGTGCAGCCATGTCAGTGCAGCCTTGTCAGTGCAGCCATGTCAGTGCAGCCATGTCAGTGCAGCCTTGTCAGTGCAGCCTTGTCAGTGCAGCCTTGTCAGTGCAGCCATGTCAGTGCAGCCTTGTCAGTGCAGACTTCCCCAGTGCAGCCTTGTCAATGCAGCCTTCCCCAGTGCAGACTTCCCAAGTGCAGCCTTGTCAGTGCAGACTTCCCCAGTGCAGCCTTCCCCAGTGCAGTCTTCCCCAGTGCAGCTTTACCCAGTGCAGCCTTCCCCAGTCCAGTCTTCCCCAGTGCAGCTTTCCCCAGTGCAGCCTTCCCCAGTGCAGCCTTCCCCCAGTGATCCCAGCCATTCTGGGCTTCAAAATCGCCGATCGGGACTACGAGTGGAGCCGAAAATGAACGACAGCCGCCGGAAAGAGCCGAGGACCGGCTCTGTGTATTTCGGCGCCGGCGGCGCCATTTTCAAATCGCGATCGGCGATTTTGAAAATATGACAGGTCGGGATCGCAGGGGATCGGCGTATAACACGCACCTGCGACTTTCCCCTGATTTTAAGGGGAAAAAAGTGCATGTTATACGCCGATAAATATGGTATATATATTTATATATATATATATACAGTCAGACTAAATATATATATATATATAAATATATATATAAATATAAATATATATATATATATATATATATATATATATATATATATATATATATATACTCTCCTTTTAGCATAGCCTATATATACAGTGCATTCGGCAGTGTACAGTTTCTAATACAGTGCAGGCGGTGTACACAGTATATAATACAGTGTAGTGTATGCCCAAATACCCATCATGTCTGGAAGGCCTCCAAGGAGAGGCAGACACTCACAGGTCACTAAAAGAGGGCAAGCAGCCTCTGAAATAATATTTAACAACAGGGACCATTCATGCGCCCAATAAGAGTAACTGTGAGGGGTTACTGTGTTCTGCCACCACCAACACCTAAGGCCCGATTTTTCAGCAGAATTTATAGTGCAGTCCGTATAGTATATATACTGCAGTTCAGAGTATATTGTGCCCTCAGTGTAGTATATATAATACAGTGCAGTGTACAATGTATAATATAGTGTATTGAAGTGGTTAAGGGGAGCCCTATGACAGAATTAAGAAAAACGGCATGGGTTCCCCCCCCCATCCATTTCCAGGCCTTTGGGTCTGGTATGGATTTTGGGGGGGGACCCCCACGCCATTTTAAAAAATGTTTTTGGCGTGGACTTCATCTTAATATACGTACCAGACCCAACGGGCCTGGTATGGACTGGGGGGGAACCCACGCTATTTTTTAAAATGATTTTTTTTATGTATATTGCCGGGATCTGGCAATACATTACAGCCGTGAGCAATTTTAGCTTACATTTTTTCCTTTAGAAATGTAATTTTGTAATTTTGTAATTTTTCTAAACATGGAAAAATGGGCTACTTTACAGACAGACTAAGGGGACCCCCCATGCAAGATATTAGAAGGAATATTTTATTTTTATTGTTTCACTTTAAGCATTCTTAAAATCACTGTTCCTGAAAAAGCATTTTCAAAACTTTTTTTTGCATTGATACATGTCCCCTGATTTTTCACGTTCGAGTCCCGTAGACTTTAACGGTGTTCGCACAAATATTTTGTCTCTTTGCAAGTTCTGGTGTGAACCAAACCGAGGGGGGGGGGGGGTTCGGCTCATCCCTAATTAACTCCTTCCCGCCGAGCGTACGTACATGTGCGTACTTGGCTTTTGGAGGTTATACCGGGATGATGCCCGCAGCTGCAGGCATCATCCCGGTACTGTTTTTTAGAGCCGGTGATCGGCTATCCAGGTATAACAACCGATGCGGCTGAAGGGCGCTCGGCTGTTATACCGGAGGAGCGGGAGGGGACACCCCCCCCCCTCCCGCCACCTCCGGCCGCTCTTACCGGGCCTCCCGTTCCAGGCCCGATGACCAATCCTCTCCAGAGATTGGCCAAAGCATGATAAACATTCAGACAGGTTAGTTGAATCTCCCTCCCTAAATTCTGGAAGCTTCTCCCAGAGGCAGGGAGAGGCAATCAAACTGCCTGTGAAACCCCGAACAGACCAGAACAAACAATGCGCGCTCCCTTGACTACAGAAGGCAGCAAAAACTAAATTTGCCCAGCATCCTACGCTAGGAGGGTGCTACATACCTCTTTCAGGGCTCAGATGTTGCAAAAAAACGGGAAGGACTCAAAATGGCAGAATAACCATAATTGTGGTTGTTCTGTTTATACGATAAGCCCTGAAGAAGGAGGATACTTTTGAACCCTCCGAAATACATTGGCTGTTTTGCATTGTCTTGCTGAATAAACTCCAATATTACATGTTTTTGGACTCACAGCTCATTGGTCTGGTGCGCTGTTTAGACTATGTATATGGAGCTTCCAAACTTGAGGTCCCATGTTTATAGGAGCACCTTGCTTGTATTTAAGGGCAACCCCACCAGAGACATCGTGCCCCATATCACTTTGTTAGATCTTCAGCAGTCATGATCCATTGATGAGTTGAATCCAGCACCTCACACATATGCCAGATACTGAGATGACAATGTCGGCATTGGGCACCGACTTGGTCATTATTCATTCCTAGGTATGATGATCCTACACGCATGTTGTTCCTGTGTATATCTTCCAACTTTCTGAGGGAAACATGTTAGTACAAAGTATGAAGGACAAGGCACCAAGGGCCTGGGTTGTTAACGTTTCCAGGCCAGGTGCATAGATTGCAGCTCTGCAGGGGTGAAGCGCCTTGACCACATCCCACCTCACCAGCTCTATATATACGTGAACAGGTTCTAGATGCTTCTTGGCATAAGTCCTGTTTCAATGTCATTAGGTCAGTGACCATGTGGCCATATTAGGTCAATGATGTCACAAGCATCCTTTCAGCTGCAAGGTGGGGAATGCTCTGGCCACAGTTGATTGGGTTGAAGTGGGCAGAGGTGACACCTTCATTCCGGGTTCAGTCTGGACCCAAGTTCAGACCAATCCTAAACTCATCACCCGGCCAGAAGCAACAATTCTAGACTTTACATTCTCAAGGCCTTGGTTTCACCATTGGTTTCAAGTATGGCCCTAGGCGAACCCTGTGCCCTCTAAGAGGACCACATTATGCCCATCACCCCCCTGTACACACCCCTTATAAAAAGTGCAGTGTAGGGCGAGCACGCGTGTGCCACACATGTGAAATATTGTCACAAACGTCAGATTGAGAGCAATAATTCTAGGGCCATAATTCATGGTTAACTCTAAACTAATAACCAGTAAAGCATTTTTAAAAGCGTCGCCTACAGAGGGCTTTGGGTACCATAATTTTTTTGCGATTCCACAGGCGTCCACAATTTTGAGACTTGACATGGTATCTTTTTACGCAACGCAACCCAATCTTTTCTATTTTACCAAAAATGTCTGTATAATATTGTGTTTGTCTATACTAAAATTCATTTTAGTGTATAATTTCCTGAAAGTATGCAGTTGATAAATAACTGTGCAAATATTGTGCAACATAAAAGATTGCAACTACCATCATTTTATTCTCCAGGGTCTCTGCTTTTCAGAAATAACACTCACTGGCCACGTTTTTAGGTCCCCCTTGCTAGTACCGAGTTGGACCCCCTTTGGCCTTCATTCTTTGTGGCATAGGTACAACAAGGTGTTGGAAACGTTCCTCAGAGATTTTGCTCCATAGTGACATGATAACATCACACAGTTGCTGCAGATTTGTCGGCTGTACATCCATGATGCCAATCTCCCTTTCCCACATCCCTATTGGATGAGATGTGGTGAGTGTGGTGGCCACTGGAGGACAGGGACCTCATTGTCCAGTGGTGAGAAGATTGGAGCTTTGTGACATGGTGCATTATCCTGCTGGAAGGAGCCATCAGAAGATGGGGACACTGTAGTCATAAAGGGATGGACATGGTCAGCAACAATACTCAGGTAGGCCGTGGTGATTAAACCATGATCAATTGGTACTAAGGGGCCCAAAGTGTGCCAAGAAAATATCCCCCCCACCATTACACCCCCACCACCAGCCTGAACCGGTGATATCCCATTCCCCACACCATTACACCCCCACCACCAGCCTGAACCGGTGATACCCCATCCTCCACACCATCACACCCCCACCACCAGCCTGAACCGGTGATACCCCATCCCCCCACACCATTACACCCCCACCACCAGCCTGAACCGGTGATATCCCATCCCCCACACCATTACATCCCCACCACCAGCCTGAACCGGTGATACCCCATCCTCCACACCATTACACCCCCACCACCAGCCTGAACCGGTGATACCCCATCCCCCCACACCATTACACCCCCCACCACCAGCCTGAACCGGTGATTCCCCATCCCCCACACCATTACACCCCCACCACCAGCCTGAACCGGTGATACCCCATCCCCCACACCATTACACCCCCACCACCAGCCTGAACCGGTGATATCCCATCCCCCACACCATTACACCCCCACCACCAGCCTGAACCGGTGATACCCCATCCCCCACACCATTACACCCCCACCACCAGCCTGAACCGGTGATACCCCATCCCCCACACCATTACACCTCCACCACCAGCCTGAACCGGTGATATCCCATCCCCCACACCATTACACCCCCACCACCAGCCTGAACCGGTGATACCCCATCCCCCACACCATTACACCTCCACCACCAGCCCGAACCGGTGATACCCCATCCCCCACACCATTACACCTCCCACCACCAGCCTGAACCGGTGATACCCCATCCCCCACACCATTACACCCCCACCACCAGCCTGAACCTGTGATACCCCATCCCCCACACCATTACACCCCCACCACCAGCCTGAACTGGTGATATCCCATCCCCCACACCATTACACCCCCACCACCAGCCTGAACCAGTGATATCCCATCCCCCACACCATTACACCCCCACCACCAGCCTGAACCTGTGATACCCCATCCCCCACACCATTACACCCCCACCACCAGCCTGAACCGGTGATACCCCATCCCCCACACCATTACACCCCCACCACCAGCCTGAACCGGTGATACCCCATCCCCCACACCATTACACCCCCACCACCAGCCTGAACCTGTGATACCCCATCCCCCACACCATTACACCCCCACCACCAGCCTGAACCGGTGATACCCCATCCCCCACACCATTACACCCCCACCACCAGCCTGAACCTGTGATACCCCATCCCCCACACCATTACACCCCCACCACCAGCCTGAACCTGTGATACCCCATCCCCCACACCATTACACCCCCACCACCAGCCTGAACCGGTGATACCCCATCCCCCACACCATTACACCCCCACCACCAGCCTGAACCTGTGATATCCCATCCCCCACACCATTACACCCCCACCACCAGCCTGAACCGGTGATATCCCATCCCCCACACCATTACACCCCCACCACCAGCCTGAACCGGTGACATCCCATCCCCCACACCATTAAACCCCCACCACCAGCCTAAACCGGTGATACCCCATCCCCCACACCATTACACCCCACCACCAGCCTGAACCGGTGATATCCCATCCCCCACACCATTACACCCCCACCACCAGCCTGAACCGGTGATATCCCATCCCCCACACCATTACACCCCCACCACCAGCCTGAACCGGTGATACCCCATCCCCCACACCATTACACCCCCACCACAAGCCTGAACCGGTGATATCCCATCCCCCACACCATTACACCCCACCCCCAGCCTGAACCGGTGATATCCCATCCCCCGCACCATTACACCCCCACCACCAGCCTGAACCAGTGATATCCCATCCCCCACACCATTACACCCCCACCACCAGCCTGAACCGGTGATACCCCATCCCCCACACCATTACTCCCCCACCACCAGCCTGAACCGGTGATACCCCATCCCCCACACCATTACACCTCCACCACCAGCCTGAACCGGTGATATCCCATCCCCCACACCATTACACCCCCACCACCAGCCTGAACCGGTGATACCCCATCCCCCACACCATTACACCCCCACCACCAGCCTGAACCGGTGATATCCCATCCCCCACACCATTACTCCCCCACCACCAGCCTGAACTGGTGATATCCCATCCCCCACACCATTACACCCCCACCACCAGCCTGAACCGGTGATATCCCATCCCCCACACCATTACTCCCCCACCACCAGCCTGAACCGGTGATATCCCATCCCCCACACCATTAAACCCCCACCACCAGCCTGAACCGGTGATACCCCATCCCCCACACCATTACACCCCCACCACCAACCTGAACCGGTGATACCCCATCCCCCACACCATTACACCCCCACCACCAGCCTAAACCGGTGATACCCCATCCCCCACACCAGTACACCCCACCACCAGCCTGAACCGGTGATATCCCATCCCCCACACCATTACACCCCACCACCAGCCTGAACCGGTGATATCCCATCCCCCACACCATTACACCCCCACCACCAGCCTGAACCGGTGATATCCCATCCCCCACACCATTACACCCCCACCACCAGCCTGAACCAGTGATACCCCATCCCCCACACCATTACACCCCCACCACAAGCCTGAACCGGTGATATCCCATCCCCCACACCATTACACCCCACCCCCAGCCTGAACCGGTGATACCCCATCCCCCACACCATTACACCCCCACCACCAGCCTGAACCGGTGATACCCCATCCCCCACACCATTACACCCCCACCACCAGCCTGAACCGGTGATATCCCATCCCCCACACCATTACACCCCTACCACCAGCCTGAACCGGTGATATCCCATCCCCCACACCATTACACCCCTACCACCAGCCTGAACCAGTGATATCCCATCCCCCACACCATTACACCCCACCACCAGCCTGAACCAGTGATATCCCATCCCCCACACCATTACACCCCCACCACCAGCCTGAACCGGTGATACCCCATCCCCCACACCATTACACCCCCACCACCAGCCTGAACCGGTGATATCCCATCCCCCACACCATTACACCCCCACCACCAGCCTGAACCGGTGATACCCCATCCCCCACACCATTACACCCCCACCACCAGCCCGAACCGGTGATATCCCATCCCCCACACCATTACACCCCCACCACCAGCCTGAACCGGTGATACCCCATCCCCCACACCATTACACCCCCACCACCAGCCCGAACCGGTGATATCCCATCCCCCACACCATTACACCCCCACCACCAGCCTCAACCGGTGATATCCCATCCCCCACACCATTACACCCCCACCACCAGCCTGAACCGGTGATACCCCATCCCCCACACCATTACACCCCCACCACCAGCCTGAACCAGTGATATCCCATCCCCCACACCATTACACCCCCACCACCAGCCTGAACCGGTGATACCCCATCCCCCACACCATTACACCCCCACCACAAGCCTGAACCGGTGATATCCCATCCCCCACACCATTACACCCCACCCCCAGCCTGAACCGGTGATACCCCATCCCCCACACCATTACACCCCCACCACCAGCCTGAACCGGTGATACAAGGCAGGATGGATCCATGTGCCAAATTGTGATCCCACCATCTGAATGTCGCAGCTGAAATCCAGACTCATCAGACCAGACAACGTTTTTCCAATCTTCTATTATCCAATTTTGGTGATCCTGTGCCGATTGTAGCCTCAGTTTCCTGTTCAGGAGCGGTGCCCAGTGTGGTCTTGTGCTGGTGTAGCCCATCTGCTTCAAGGTTGGATGTGTTGTGTGTTTAGAGATGGTATTCTGCATACCTTGGATATAACGAGTGGTTATTTGAGTTACTGTTGCCTTTCTATTATCTGGAACCAGTCTCCCCATTCTTCTCTGACCTCAGGCATTTTCCTCCACACAACTGCCGCTCACTGGATATTTTCTCTTTCCCCACCATTCTCTGTAAACCCTGAGAGATGGTTGTGTGTGAAAATCCCAGAAATACTCAGACCAGCCCGTCTGCCACCAACAACCACGCCACGTCCGAAGTCACTTCAATCCCCTTTCTTCCCCATTCTGATGCTCGGTTTGAACTTCAGCAAGTCGTCTTCATCACATCTAGATGCCAAAATGCTGGCATGTGATTGGCTGATTAGCAATTTGTGTTACCAAGCAATTGATCAGATGTACCTAATAAAGTGGCCGGCGAGTGTATATACTTTTTGGGGGGTTTACAGTGATTCCTAGCAAAAAAAAATGTAAAAATGCAGGTTTTTAACACGGTTAAAACATTTTGTATCAGTAAATTCCCAAGCAGAGAAAAATTTCTTGGTGCATATTTATAGGAAGGTAGGCAGGTAGGTACCTCCACTTTCTCCTTTTATTTTTGCCAGCTGTAATATATTCCTTTTAGCCCGTCACTTTAGATGCAGAGGAGTTGATTTTTGGTGCACCGTCGTTTTTCTATAGCTGCACTCCGTACATTAGAACAGAACCCGACTTTACTTGTTCTTATGGCCTCCGAAGACTTACAATACTGTCAGCGATTCTGCCAGAATGACTTTGGGCCATGTATTTTTTTTTTTTTCTTTTCATGTATCAAACTAAAGACATAAAATTAAAAATGATAAAAATTATTCTATCGCTCGTCATTTAAACAGATTGTGTAAGTATCCGGGGCGAAGTTATTTAAAATATATCCAATCTCAAATTCATTAATAAAACATACACAATTATAATGGAGCTGCTTGAGGCGAAGATTAAAATGAACCAGCTGCAGTACCGCGCGAAAAGTCAAGCAAGCAAATTATTTGCTGTGAGCTACATCTAGAAGTCGGTCATACAGAACAACGCTTAACCTGATTTCCCCTGACCTTCCTCTGAGCGGAGAGGGGACTTACTGCGGGAGCAGATGCTGACTGCAGCGCTAGAGACAGGGAGGCCGCCATATACAGCCTGATATCTGCAAGTAATGCAGTCACTTCAAGCAAGGCAGTGATGATCAGACCATGTCGGACTTGCTAACCCCTTTTCTTTTTTTTTTCCATTTTGTATAGATGTAGCGCCCTCCTAGTGGGGCTGCTAGGCAGGTTTTTTTTTTTTGTTGGCTCCTTCTGTGATGAAGGGAGCAGTGATTGTTTGATCTGGTCTGTTCAGGGCTTTACAGGCTGAGAGTTTGATTGCTTCCCCCTGCCTCTAGAAGATGTTTCTGGAGCTTAGGGAGGGGTGTGCCCAGATGGTGGCTGGGATGCTGTTAAATAGTCTGGATCCCTGAGGAGTTTGTCTTTTTCCCTACGGAGGGAATGGATCTGTGAGCTGAAATGAGGGGGGGGTTTGGACTTTTCTACTAGAAGCTGCACCTATAGACTGATGCTGTTCAAGGATTCTGTGAGTGGAGCCTCCTTTCTGTGTTGCACCTCAATTCATGGTCCCAAACCGTGAACATATAGACTGTTCCAGTCTACCTTTACCTACCTTTACCTGTTCTCAAATATACTCCATGGTTATGGTAGAAGCTGCACCTATGGACTTATCCTGTTCCAGGATTCTCTGAGTAGAGCCTCCTTTCTGTGTTGCACCTCAATTCATGGCCCCAAGCTGTAAACCTGTGGATTGCTCCAGTCTATCTTTGTATGTTCTAAAACCTGTTTCATGGTCCCCAACTGTGAATCTATAGACTTTTCCAGTCTATCTTTCCTTGCTCTAAAATCTTTTTCATTGTCCCCAGCCATGAACCTATAGACTGTTCCAGTCTATCTTCGCCTGTTCTAAAACCCACTTCATGGTCCCCAGCCCTGAACCCATAGACCGTTCCAGTCTATCTTTGCCTGGTATAAAACCCACTTCATGGTCCCCAGCTGTGAATCTATAGACTTTTCCAGTCTATCTTTCCTTGCTCTAAAATCTTTTTCATTGTCCCCAGCCATGAACCTATAGACTGTTCCAGTCTATCTTCGCCTGTTCTAAAACCCACTTCATGGTCCCCAGCCCTGAACCCATAGACCGTTCCAGTCTATCTTTGCCTGGTATAAAACCCACTTCATGGTCCCCAGCTGTGAACCCATAGACTGTTCCAGTCTATCTTTGCTTGCTCTTAAACCTATTTCATAGTCCCTAGCCATCAACCTATAGACTATTCCAGTCTATCTTTTCCTGTTCTAAAACCCACTTCATGGTTCACTTCCCAGCCGTGAACCCATAGACCGCTCTAGTATATCTTTGGCTGGTATAAAACCCATTTCATGGTCCCCGGCTGTGAACCTATAGACTTTTCCAGTCTATCTTTGCATGTTTTAAAACCTGTTTCCTGATCCTCAGCTGTGAATCTATAGACTGTTCCAATCTATCTTTGCCTGTTCTAAAACCCATTTCATGGTCCTCAGCCATGAACCTATAGACCAGTGATGGCGAACCTTGACACCCCAGATGTTTAGAAGCTACATTTCCCATGATGCTCAGCTAAATGGCAAAGTGCATGAGCATCATGGGAAATGTAGTTCCAAAACATCTGGTGTGCCAAGGTTTGCCAGCACTGCTATAGACTGTTCCAGTCTATCTTTGCCTGTTCTAAAACCAATTTCATGGTCCCCAGCCTCGAACATATAGACTGTTCCAGTCTATCTTTACCTGTTCTAAAACGTACTTCATGGTCCCCAGCCGTGAGGATAAAAACTGTTCTAGTCTACCTGTTATTTGTGCTGCTCTTACTGAGCGAGAACATTTTGCAGTTTCCCATACTTTTCCAGTTTATCTTTGCCTGTTCTAAAACTTGTTTCATAGTCCCCAGCTGTGAATCTAGAAACTGTTCCAATTTATCTTTGCTTATTCTAAAAACTTACTTCATGTTCCCCAGCCGTGAACCTTTAGACTGTTCCCGTCTGTTTTTGCCTGTTCTAAAGCCTATTTCATGGTCCCCAACTGTGAGGATAAAGACTGTTCCAGTCTACCTGTTACTTGTGCTGCTGTTGCTAAGAACATTTTGGAGTATACCATACCATTCTAACCCCCCCTTTCTGTTACCAGTTCTACAAGCAAATAAACTTTAAAAAGACATCCCCTAGAGCAGTGATGACAAATCTTGGACCCAGATGTTTTGGAACTACATTTCCCATGATGCTCATGCACTCTGCAGTGTAGTTGAGCATCAAGGGAAATGTAGTTCCGAAACATCTGGGGGTGCCAAGGTTTCCAATCACTGCCCTAGACAATGAGCCAGTGTGGATGGACTGTGGCTGTGTGCCTGGCTGCCTTTGCACTGTCTCGGGAAAGAACCTGTTAAACTACAGTGGCCCCTAAGGGGGTAGCTCTACACAGGGGAGGAGAGAGATAAAACCATTGTCAGTTTTTGTTCCCATGTATGTCTCAGAGGAATTTCCCATCACTTCCTGTCTTGTAGACTCAACAAGAAGTGAGGGAATATCTTTCCAATGTGACCGATGTCCTCTCCTAGACAGTTGTCACAGGAACAAGCATCGCCGGCCATGCGCATCGGGTCCCCGCTATGCAGCGGGCGTGCGCCTGCCATGGCTCTAAAAGGAGCCGACGTACAGGTACGGTGATTCGCGGGAAAGTACCGACTTCCTGCCGTATAATGATGGCAGCTGGTCGGCAAGTGGTTGAGGGAAACCCCTGATATAGTGACGTGGGTTGGACTATCTCTATATTGTCAACATATAATGTACCCGGTCACTGTGCCCATGAATGCAGCTTTATTGTGCCCATAAATGCAGCCTCACTGCCCATGAATGCAGCCTCACTGTGCTCATAAATGCAGCCTCACTGCCCATGAATGCAGCCTCACTGTGCCCATGAATGCAGCCTCACTGTGCCCATGAATACAGCCTCACTGTGCCCATGAATGCAGCCTCACTGCCCTTGAATACAGTCTCACTATGCCCATGAATGCAGCTCACTCTGCCCACAAATACAGCCTCACTGCCCATAACTGCAGCCTCGCTGTGCCCATAAATGAGGCTGCTGCCCTCCGAGACAGACTACTACTACGTGGTTATTCTCATAAGTCCCTTAAAAGAGCCTTTCGTAAAGCCAATAGCAAACCTAGGCAAACACTTCTTCATTCTACCAAACAACAAAAAGATTCTTACCCACTTAGTATCATTACAACATACCATCAACAACATCGCCAAACCAAAAAAATAATTGAAAAATATTGGCATCTATTGGCCCTAGACCCCAGTCTAGGCCATCTAGTCCCAGAAAAGCCCTACTTCACCTTTAAAAGAGCTACCTCCATTGGTGACCAGATCACCAAAAGTGAGTTCAGACCATCGACAATCCACTGTAAATACAGGGGCACCTTTGCCTGTGGCTCATGCCACTATTGTGGTTACATGCTTACCCAAAAAAACCCGACTCTCCCAAACGGTAAACCTTTCTTCCCCAAACACTTCGCAAACTGCAGAACCACTGGAGTGGTTTATCTACTCCAGTGCAACTGCGGCTGCTTCTATATAGGAAAGACCAAGCTTGAATTTTGGCAACGAGCCTACAGGCACATTGTGGCTATGAAAACAGCAGACCCCGATTTACCCCTCGGCCGACATGTAATATTGGTATATGGAGGCAAATTTCCCTCCATCAAATTTTTAATTCTGGACCGCATACACCCTAACCCCAGAGGGGGGGACTGGAATAAAATCCTACTCCAAAGAGAACTCAAATGGATCCATTTACTTAAGGCCACTATACCCCCAGGCCTCAATGAAGCGGTTTGTTTTAAACCCTTCCTACAAGGCTTCAATTCCGGAGGTATGGAGAAATAGGGTCACTTTTCACGGTCACTTTCAATTATGTTATCTTGATAATTCATCGATCTGTGGCAATTGCCTGTTTCTGATTATTTTGTACACCAGGCTGCATGTCTGCCATATATATGCTCCCCCCTCCCCCCTTCCCTTCCCCTCACCCCTTACCCCCCCCCCCCCTGTTCTCTTCTCCCCTCCCCTTCCCCTTCCCTCACCTTCTTCCACCCATTTTGGATTTACTGGCCCACGGTCTATATATGTTTCCCTATACAGTTTTCAGTTGGTACCACAGGGGACCATGTATTTTGACGCACAATCAGCCTGGTCATTTTCCCTTGTAAAACTAATCAGTCCAAAAATCCCTTCCTTTCTTGTTTTGCTCCCTTCTTTGGCTCTTATACTGGTTTTGTATATGATGTATTCATGTCCGCCATTCCTTTTAACCATCATGTACTTATATCCGTTATACATGTTCTATTGTTATTTGTACTTGTTTGCTCCCTAAAGTTTAAAAGTTCTTTTGCTGTCAATGAGTATCCCACTGTATAAGGTAATGTTTACTGTCCCATGTATCAATTCATAATCCCATTCCCCAAATAATATTTTAGCCCCCCGCTCATTCGGCCAGTATTTTTTTATTTCGATTTGGTATAGGTTGTTTTTGCAAGTTGGGAGATATAGAAACATCCATGATCTACTACTAGCCACTCCATCTTATTGGTTTGTGACTCCTCATATGTCTTATACCATCTTCTGGGACACAATCTCCCTTTCCCCGCCCCCCCGAGGCGCTGGTGGCCAGAGCGGCTGCCCGGCACGGAAAGCCGCCACAAGATTTCCTTGGGCGGCGTTTAGGGAGGTATCTGGGCGTTCTCCATCTTACGCCCACTACCTCCATGTTGCCACTCCGGCGGGCATGCGCAGTCCGCCGGAGTGGTACTTCCGTGCCGGTGGGGCGGGTGTGCGCGACGCTGTTCCAAACGCCGTGACGTCCGCGCATGCGCGGTTGGGGCGGCGCCGCGCACCCCCGCCTCGGGGGGTCAATACAGCACGTCTCTGCCTACGCCTGCTCACACAACAGCTGTGCCTCATTCTGACGCCAGCTGATTGAGCACTATATCAACAAGCCCCTCTCACTTCCCAGCAGGACACTACACTTGCTGGATGTTTGGCTGTGAGGTTGCGGTTTTACACTCCTATCTCCATCTAAGGTATGACTTCTTAATCATTTGTTTTCTTTTTACTTGAGCATCTCAATCTCAGATACATTCATTACTCCTCCACTCTGTTGTATTAACCATACATTCTTCACCTTAAGCTTGCTCTGACTCTGAGCTCTGCTGTTTATTTTATATATACTATAACAGGCCCTGTAACATTACATTTGTACTACCTACTATGTATATACTATGGTCATGCTTTCCATTGTACTTTCTCACTGGTTACCTTATACTTTTTCAGTATGCATACATATTACATTTACTCTGGGGCTTGTAACTGTGTACCTACTCTTAGTATATATTATGTATCCCATATATATACACAGTTGTACTCCGCCACTATAATATAGGGTGAATTGGATCCCCCTTTTATTAGTCCTTTTTTAGTCCTTATTTTATGCATTGTAACTACATACATACTATGCCCTATAGTTTCATTCTGATCAATTTATATATCTATACAATTACCCCACCCTCTCTACCTATACATTTTGGACCCTCTCCTAAGGTCCTTTCTACATTTTCTTATCTTCCAGAGACGCCTTCCTGTGACCTCAGCACGCCGCTCTGGCTTGCACGCGCCTGGGTTGGGCGGGACGGGAGTACTGTCACACCTCCCTACGGTGACTGCAGCCTACCACCCTGCACATCTCACCATCTAAATATGTAGATCTATACTGGCTATAATACCTATACGTATTGCCACATCCTGTCCCCCTTTTGTGCCCTGTTTGTTTTTGTTTTTATAAACTTTCACAAGCAATTAATCGCATTTTCAGGTAGGTGATCAATTGATCATCCCAATCTCCCATATATTATTATCTAAGGTTTGACCAATCACCTGACCTTCTCTTTTCCATTCCCTTTCTAATTAGCATAGATGAAACCTTCTCTCCTAGTTTTGCCCCTGAAGAAGGACCGTACAGATATGTAGTACCCCGAAACGCGTCGGGCTTGAGAAGAGCTTTTTCATCATATATTGCTTTTTGTTCATCATAGCTACTATGTAGTTTTCATTGTGTTACTATGTACATTTATTGCTTGTTTTTTATTCGATGTATTTTCCTATACGAATAAAATTATACCTTTTATCATTATACAAATGCCCTTTACTTTGAACACACCCTACCTGTTTGCCTTTGCAAGTGCCGGAAAAGTCCACCTAGGGGAACCCTTTGTTTTGTGCCCATAAATGAAGGCTCACTGTGCCCACGAATGCAACTTACTCTGCCCATGAATGCAGCTCACTGTGCCAAAAAATGCAGCCTCACCCGCCCGCCCCGTGTCCTGCCGAAAAAGGTCCCCCGGTGCATGATTGCTCACTCACCAGCCTGTCTGTTCACTCGCTTACCCACCGGCCTGCTCACTCACCCGCTCATTATTTTCTCGGGGGGAGCAATTGCCCTGTTGCCCCCAACCCCTGGATCCGCCCCTGGCTCCCTGTCAGAGTGACTGGAAAGCAGTAAAGAGAGTGATGCAATACCTCAAAGGAACAAATCACATGAAGTTATGGCTATGTCAGGGCTGGGCTCAGCCCTTGCTTCTCTGAGCTGGCCGCTCAGCTGTCGGCTAATTGCCAGCTCCTATCTCTCCACAGTTACTCAGCTGTTGATGATATCCTGCTCGTCAGTCCTGCCTACTTAAGCCGTCAAGTCCAGGAGGCTTTGTGACATGCTAATGATAGGTATAGACTCCATGCTGACCGCAGACGCCTGCCCGTGCATTCCTACCAGGTTGGGGACAGGGTCTGGCTGTCATCTCGCAACCTCCAACTTCGTGTTCCCTCACTGAACTTCGCACCTCGCTTTATTGGGCCTTTCCGTATTCTTCACAGGATTAACCCAGTGGCTTACGCATTAGACCTTCCTTCTAATATGTGTATTTTGAATGTATTTCATGTCTCCTTATTAAAAACTTTGGTCAACATCACAGAATCTCCTGCGATCCAGTTCAAGACTTGCTTTGCTGACATCCCTTCTGGCTCCAGATCCTGCTTGCTGTTCCCCTACTTTGATCCCTGACTTCTGGCTTGGCCGACTATCTGTTGCAGTTACTGAACTTTGGCTATGTTTTGACTACATTTGTCCTTTTTACTTTTATTGTTAAACAAGTGTGATTTAACTGTACTTCTGTCTTGGCCTGATTTCATGGTTTCTGACAGGCTACCAGCAACATTTAATCCAAAACTGGTCGGGTATGTGGATGCTGATTAGGCCGGGGACTGCACAGACCGCAAATCCACAAGTGGAGTTATCTTCCAGCATGGGTAACGTACCATAAGTTGGTCTAGTCTAAAGCAAGCGACTGTCACTCTATCTTCATATGAAGCAGAACACATTGCAGCAGCACACACGTTTCAAGAAGCAATATGGATTTGTCAACTTTTTGTGGACATTGGAATAGACATGTCAAAACCAATTCCCATTTTTGAAGACAACCAGGGTTGTATAAAGCTTGCGCAGTCACAAAGGGTCAAACCTAAGACCAAACACATGTCAAGTGACAATCAAGAGCAAAGTTTTATTGACATTCAATATTGTCCATCAGAGGAGATGACTGCTGATGCACTCACCAAGCCTTTGTTGAAGGAACGTCATAGTTATATCCAGAAGAAGCTGAATGTAATTTAGCAAAGCGCATGCTGTTGAGAAGGGGTGTTGGAAGAACAACAGCATAGTAGCTTTATATAGTATGAACTATACATATGCATTATACCTATCTATCCAGCAGGTGGCACCGTAGTGTGTGTCTATGACCAGAATAAAATATGGAGCAGCGCTAAATGTATATATTATTATAATAATAAAGATGAAATTAAACATAATATCTCCTCAAAAACAACTCATTAACCACTTCAATACCAGGCACTTAGACACATTCCTTCTCAGGCCAATTTTCAGCTTTCAGCGCTGTCGCAATTTGAATGACAATTGCGCGGTCATGCTACACTGTACCCAAACAAACTTTTTAGCATTTTGTTACCACAAATAGAGCTTTCTTTTGGTGGTATTGATCACCTCTGCAATTTTTATATTTTGTGCAACAAAGACCGAAAATTTAGAAAAAAACAAGTTTTTCTTTGTTTCTGTTACATTTTTTTGTAAATAAGTACGTTTTCTTCTTCTATGACAGGTACTCATATGGCTGCACTAACGGGCACTGATAAGGCGGCCCTGATGGGCACCAATGAGGTGGCACTGATGAGCACTGATTATGGGCACTGATAGGCGGTACTGATGGGCACTGATTGGTGGCACTGATAGGTGGCACTGATATGCAGCACTGATGGGCACTCATAGGTGGAACTGATGGGCACTCATAGGCGGCACTGTTGGGTACTTATGGGTGGCACTGATGGGTACTTATGGGTGGCACTGATAGGTAGCACGGATGGACACTGATAGATGGGAACTGATGGACACTGATAGGTGGCACTGATAACACTGATGGGTGGCATTGCTGGGCATCCCTGTTTTGTAATGTGCCACAGAGGTGCCAGTCAGTGCCCATTTGTGGGCACTGATTGGCATATTTTGGGCATATTTTTGGATGGCCATGGGGCAATGTACCTGGCCATCCACATGCTGGGGGCCTCCCTGGTGGTCCTGGGGACTTCCCTGGTGGTCTAGTGTGGGCATCTGAGGGGGTGCTGATAAACAGACCCCCCCCCCCGTCAGGAGAGACACTGATCGGCTCTCCTCTACTCGTATCTGTCAGACACGAGTGAGGAAAAGCCGATCAACAGCTCTTCCTGTTTACATTGTCCACCGGAGGCTCTTTACCAAGATTGGTGTAGCGGTGTGTCAGAATGACACACCGCACCACCGATTGCTGCGATGTGCGCCCCCACGGGTGCGGGCGGCGGCTGTTATCCTGAAGGACGTCATATGAAGCCCAGTCAGAATAACTGAAGTGGTTAAAATACATACAAAATATTCAAAGTGCAAGCGTAAAATTCATATACTGTGTGTGTGCATAAAAACACCAAAGTGCAAGTGCAAAATATATATATATTTAATTGATTCAGTGCCAAAAATTTGTTAATGGTGAATAAAGTGCAAATGCAACAAAGTGAATTAAAAAAAACATTATTCAGTTAATTCAGTGCGAGAATACACAATATAATGAAAAATAAAGAAAAAATAGTCTCTCAAAAATGTGCAAAAAGAAAACGAAAAGGAGGGGGGAAAGTGTCCAGGTATATAAAAATGTTTTAAAACGTGAATATCATCCGAATAGTGGACCCCTTTGATAATCCCTAACCAGTGTGCTCCAGCCTCTCACCTTGAATCAAGACCACAATATGTCTAGTCTCGCATCCAAATATTCCTTAATGGCAATATCCACTCACATTCTTCTCAGTTTTGGAGGTGAAATAGTTTAACAGGGACACAGAGGTTGTTATAAAAGAAAAAAGTTGTTACAAAAGAAGAAATTTCCTGTGTAATCCATTTTTTTTAAACCTCTTTCCAGATCCCCTCCGGGTAATAGGCATTATGTGGGAATAAAGGAAACCTCCATTGTGTAGCAATCAAGTAAAGGATCAATTTATTTAAACATAGTAACTCACATTTTAAAATTACAAAGATCAGCAGCGTGTATATAAGATACTTCCGGGTCTCGGCCGTGACCAGAAGTGGCGTCACCCGGCTCCTCCCGATGCGTTTCGTCACTAAACACGTGACTTTTTCAAGGTATGGACCTTGCTTTATGCACTGGTCCAAATCATTTGGTGGAGGGGGGATTATGGTGTGGGGTTGTTTTTCAGAGGTTGGGCTCGGCTCCTTAGTTACAGTGAAGGGAACTCTTAAGGTGTCAGCACACCAAGACATTCTGGATAATTTCATGCTCCCAACTTTGTGGGAAGAGTTTGGGGACGGCCCCTTCCTGTTCCAACATGACTGCGCACCAGTGCACAAAGCAAGGTCCAAAAAAGACATGGATTTGCAAGTTTGGGGAACTTGACTGGCCTGCACAGAGTCCCGACCTCAACCCGGTAGAACACCTTTCGGATTAATTCAAGCGGAGACTGCAAGCCAGGCCTTCTCGTCCAACATCAGTGCCTGAATTGAACCCTGTGCACTAAGGACTCTTTCACACGGGCGGTCCGCCCGATGGACTCTGCTTTGCTCAGCGGGGGATTGCTCCGTTGAGCAGGTGGATGACAGACCTGTCAGAGCCCCGCTGTTCTCTATGGGAAGATCGGATGAAAGCGGACCGCCTGTTCGAACCAATCCTGCAGACGGATTGGAAAATAGGGTCTCTATTCGTCTGGATTTCACGAGGTCAGGACTCTGTGCAGGCCACTCAAGTTCCTCCACCCCAAACTCACTCAACCATGTCTTTATAGACCTTGCTTTGTACACTGGTCCAAATCATTGTTTTTAAGGGTTTGGTCTTGGCCCCTTACTTCCAGTGAAGGGAACTGATATGCCCCATACACACGATCGGATTTTCTGACAACAAATGTTGGATGTGAGCTCCATCAAACATTTGTTGTTGGACTTTCCGCCAACAAATATTGGCTAGCAGGTTCTCAAATTTTCCGCCAACAAAACTTTGTTGTCGGAATTTCCAATCGTGTGTACACAAGTCTGACGCGCAAAAGTTCCACGCATGCTCGGAATCAAGCAGAAGGAGCCGCACTGGCTATTGAACTTCCTTTTTCTCGGCACGTCGTACGTCTTGTACGTCACCGCGTTCTTGACGTTGGGAATTTGCGACCAACATTTGTGTGACCGTGTGTATGCAAGACAAGTTCGAGCCAACAACCTTCCAACAAAAATCCACGGTTTTGTTGGCGGAAAGTCCGATCGTGTTTTACGCGGCATTAGGGTCTCCATCCATCTGGATTTCAGGATCGGATATCGGTAGATGTCAGCGGACATGTCACCGCTGACCACCGAGCTCCATAGAGGTGAATAGAGGGTCCTATCAGGTCCGCCTGAAAAACCGACAGGAGGACCAGATCGGAAAGCCTAATGCCGCGTACACACGATCGGAATTTTGGCCCGCAAAAGACCGATGAGAGTTTTTCATCGGAAAATGCGACCGTGTGTACGCTCCATCGGACTTTTGCTGGCCGAATTCCAGCCAGCCAAAGATTGAGCGCATGTTCCTAATTTTTCAGTCGGGAGAAGTTCCTATCCGAAAATGCGATCGTCTGTGGCAATTCCGACGTGCAAAACCCCTACGCATGCTCGGAAACAATTCGACGCATGCTCAGAAGCAATGAACTTCATTTTCGCGGCCCGTCGTAGTGTTGTACGTCACCGCGTTCTTGACTTTTGCGTGACCGCGTGTATGCAAGGCAGACTTGAGCGGAATCCCGCTGGAAAAGCCGTCTTTTTTCGTCGAGACGTCCGATCGTGCGTACGCGGCATTAGACTGGGATGCCATTAAAGTCATGTGAAGGCAGGCGTCCCAATACTTTTGACAATCCAGTGTCTTTGAACGTCAATGAATTCAGTTCTATAGGTGTAAATAATATCAGGCAGTAAAAGCCTTGGTGCTTTCTTATGTTGTGTCGGAGTGCAGTCACCAAAACAGAGGTAGCCTGCCATGAAATGCCGAGTGCCGAGCGTAGGAAGATGTATGGGCTGTTGGCTCCTCGTAGATTAGAAGCAGACAACGTTTGTATGGAAGGCGTGTAATTAAATGCTGCGTTCATCTCCAGCAGCGGGACTCCAGCGCTCCATAGAAAAGCAAACAATCCATTCGCCTCCCGAGCGGGCAGAGCCGGCGCACTAAAGCTTGATGGTAATGATTTATTTGGAGGTTCAGGTAAACATCCTTCCAGTTCCCTTTGATAGATGGAGGCGGCGCGCTCACGCGCACAGCAGCCGCACAATCGGGAATCGTTTTCATCGTTCCACAACCCGGAGTCTTTTACCGGAAGCATGCCATAAATTATTGCTAACAAGCCGCATAAAGACCCGTTCACACCAGGGGGGTGTACGCTAGGATTTCGCGGCAAAACACATTATTCAATCTTTTTTTTTTTTCTTTCAAGTGAACTTTAACACAAAGTGTCATTAAACCCGGACTATGAAAAACTCTCATTACATGCGATATAAAAGAGTGTATGAAAGTTTACTGTCCTTCAGACTTTAAGGGGGGGGGGTTGGTGTGTGGCCAACGGGAGTAGAAAATGTCCAGGTGTTCTGCCGAAATAGCCAACCCATCAAAATCTCCAACCACGTCACTTCCGGTGACTCTCCAGCAGCAGATTTTAGGGAGCTGACTCTACTGGCGCACCGCCAGAATTACAGGAAATCGGCAGCTGTTGGAGAACTCAGAAAAAGTTAGTGACATACCTTGCGCATGCGCACTGCGGCGATTGGTAGAGCTTGTTGAGTTCTCCAGCAGCTGCTGGGGGTTTCTGTTATTCTGTCGGGTGCGCGCGCACGCACGGCCAGTAGAGCCAACTCGTTGAAATCTGCCGCTTGAGAGTCACCGGAAGTGACGTGGTTGGGGATTTTGACGGGTTGGCTATTTTGGCAGGACACCAGCATCAGTTGGAGTCAACAATGCCCCATCTTTGGTGTCAGCCAGAGGAATTGGGCCCCTTCGTTGTTGTCATTGGGAGAAATTGGGCCCCATCCTTGCTGTCTTTGATAGGAATTGTGCCCCATTGTTAATGTCCCTGGATCCAATTTTTGGTGTCATTGGTAGGAATTGTGCCCCATCATTGGTGTCATTGGTAGGAACTGGGCCCCATCATTGGGCCCCAATGTTGGTATCATTGGAAGGCATTGTGCCCCATCATTGGTGTCATTGGTAGGAAATGTGCGCCATCACTGGTGTCATTGGTAGGAATTGGGCCCCATTGTTGGTGTCATTGGACGGCATTGTGCCCCATCACTGGCATCATTGGGAAGGATTGTATTCCATTGTTGGCGTCATTGGAAGGCATTGTGCCCCATCACTGGCATCGTTGGAATGGATTGTATTCCATTGTTGGTGTCATTGAGCGGAATTGCGCCTCTTCATTGTTGTCAGTGAATAAAATAGTGCCCCCGAGGGCCGGATAAAAGCAAGCAAAGGGCCGCATCTGGCCCCCGGGCCGCAGTTTGCCGCAGCATTAGTAACAGTATGTGTAGAGTGAAATATACCTGGTTGATCCTGCCTTCAGCTGTCCCTCCCATCTTTTCTATGTCCCCCACTGCAGTCTGAGATTGTACAGACCAGCTGTTGTCAACTACTGTGCATGCTCCAGTTTCAGTTTCCTTCTAGGCTCTTCGTTTTCCTCCTTTTTCGTTTTCTGAGCAGCCCAAATGACTATAGAGTCACACTTGTGGGCGTATACACAGTGGTAAATGACACTCCCCCTCCCTTCCCCTATGTCTTTCTATTGCTACTCTGGGGGTGGGGTATATAGTGTGCCGATTGATTACATTCATTAAGAAACTCACAAAAAAAGCTTAGTTTTAACCACTTGCTGACCACTCACTGTACTTTTACTGCTACAGTGCGGGCCGGCTGCACAGAATCACATATATATATACATGTAATTCTGCTCTTCCAGGTAGGGGGAGCATGCACACACCACCAGCGCGCTGCTTGTGCTGTGGTTAGTCGGTTAGTTCCAACACAAACTGATCAGCGGGTGCCGACCAATGGATGACTGCTGGCATCCGCTGATCGGCAAGGAGGAAGACAGGACAGCACCTTCCTATCAATATTCTACCTCTATTAAATGTATATTAAATATTTATAGTGCATAATGATAAAGTGCAAGTGCTAGCCCACTATATAGTGTATGTGTTTATACAGACATAAAGTGCAAGTGCGATCATACTAAGTGTGTCAATCTATATACAGTATCTCACAAAAGTAAGTACACCCCTCACATGTTTGTAAATCTTTTCTTCTATCTTTTCATGTGACAACACTGAAGAAATGACACTTGTTTACAATGTAAAGTAGTGAGTGTACAGCTTGTATAACAGTGTAAATTTGCTGTCCCCTCAAAATAACTCAACACACAGCCATTAATGTCTAAACCGCTGGCAGCAAAAATGGGTTTTAATAGGGTTGAGGTCTGGAGACATGCTTGGCCAGTCCATCACCTTTACCCTCAGCTTTTTTAGCAAGGCAGCAGTCGTCTTGGAGGTGTGTTTGGGGTCAGAGGCGGCCCTCTAATTAGGCAAATTAGGCGGTCGCCTAAGGCCTCGCACCCACAGGGGCCTCGCAGCCGCCTAATTTGCCTGTTCTCATTTACTGAAGTTGACGCCGGCGGCTCCGCCTACCCCCACTGGGACTCTGTGGCCTAGGAGTTGACGGACAAATCAGATACTGCCCGCATTTTGAGGAATAGCGGCCTCATCATGGAGCGTCCCAGTCCGTGGGGCCTCATGTGTAAGTTTTGCCTAAGGCCTCACAAAGCCTAGAGCCGCCTCTGTTTGGGGTGGTTATCATGTTGGAATACTGCCCTGCGGCCCAGTCTCTGAAGGGAGGGGATCATGCTCTGCTTCAGTATGTCACAGTACATGTTGGCATTCATGGTTCCCTCAATGATCTGTAGCTCTCCAGTGCCGGCAGCTCTCATGCAGCCCCAGACCATGACACTCCCACCACCATGCTTGACTGTAGACAAGACACACTTGTCTTTGTCCTCCTCACCTGGTTGCCCCCACACACGCTTGTCACCATCTGAACCAAATACGTTTATCTTGGTCTCATCAGACCACAGGACATGGTTCCAGTAATCCATGTCCTTAGTCTGCTTGTCTTCAGCAAACTGTTTGCGGTCTTTCTTGTTCATCATCTTTAGAAGAGGCTTCCTTCTGGGATGACAGCCATGCAGACCAATTTGATGCAGTGTGCGGCGTATGGTCTGAGCACTGACAGGCTGACCCCCCCACCCCTACAACCTCTGCAGCAATGCTGGCAGCACTCATACGTCTATTTCCCAAAGACGACCTCTGGATATGACGCTGAGCACGTGACCTCAACTTCTTTGGTGGACCATGGCGAGGCCTGTTCTGAGGGGAACCTGTCCTGTTATACCGCTGTATGGTCTTGGCCATCGTGCTGCAGATCAGTTTCAGGGTCTTGGCAATCTTCTTATAGCCTAGGCCATCTTTATGTAGAGCAACAATTCTTTTTTTCAGATCCTCAGAGAGTTCTTTGCCATGAGGTGCCATGTTGAACTTCCAGTGACCAGTATGAGAGAGTGAGAGTGATAACACCAAATTTAACACACCTGCTCCCCATTCACACTTGAGACCTTGTAACACTAATGAGTCACATGACACCAGGGAGGGCAAATGGCTAATTGTGTGTCCCATCACTTCCAGTACACGATGACGCAAGCACATTGCTCCTACCTACATGTTTCGCCACCAAGGTCTTCTTTCTGGGGCACGGGCGCCATGCTGTGTCATCACCTTATTTATATGGATAAAAGTAAATTGCGCAATAAACAAGTAAGTTGGTAGAAATGGCATTTCCCATCACTTCCAGTATGCAATGACGTAAGCACACCCACGTTCTGGCTTACGCGTTTCATCCATAAGGACTTCTTCCGGGACAGGTGCGCCTTGCTGCGTCATTGCCTTTTATACCTGGGCAAACGGAACCAAACCTCTTTCTTTCCTATACTGCTCAACACAGCCCAGGTTGACCAAGCCTCATAACAAGAATTGCTAGAAAGAACATCAAGCCTCCATTTCAAAACCCGGAAATATTTACAACACAAAACAAAAGATATGTATATCAGGCTTTTGGGAAGTTCAAACTCCCTCTAGTGGGATAAAAAAAGTAATGCAGAAGTGAGACCAGGAGGGAAAAAAAAAATCAACATTCAATAACGACATACACCATGTAAACACCAAACTAAATAAAACAACCAATATTAGAAAATCTACATGGTGTATCTTACAGGAATCTAATTGGCTGTGACAACACCTAGAGGAGAAGGTGATAAGTATTCCTGGATAAGAAGGTGTTAATCTGACACTCTTATTGAATCGCATGTTCTATATTTGTCACATGCTTACACCTCTTTACTTCTTCCAGAAATCACAGATGAAGAGTTTACCATCTCTTCACAAAAAGTAGCACCTAAAAATAGAAGGGAAAAAAAAAGAGAGAAGATAGACGTAAGGCCTGGCTTCACTCCAGTTCTCGATCTGGAGGATGTCCACCATCATACGTCATCCTCCTGGCACCAGCCTGAGACCTTCAGACGTATTGGTGTCCTCGCTTGTCCTACACACACATTAGTGGAAGTCTTGGTCTAAATAACCCCAGGGCCGGTCATTTTGCTCTTTGGCTACCTTTACCAAATGATGTGCCCGCAAAATCCTATAAAAAATATTGACTAGAAGATATCTGCAAAGTCCATTCATGAATCATGCAAATAACAGAAGTATGCTATACCTGTTTGCCTACAAACACACTGCTTAGTCCCAGTAGAATTGCTTTTGAAAACCTAACTCCAGCAAAAAAGGGTTTTCTTTTTTGATAGGGTACTATGTGCATGATACAAGAGATGGTCAGAGACTGTGGACGTGGTAAGGAGATGGTCAGGGACTGTGGGCATGGTAAGGAAATAGTCAGAGACTGCAGACATGGTACAAGAGATGGTCAGAGACTGCGGACAGGACACAAGAGATGGTCAGAGACTGTGGGCACAATATAAGAGATGGTCAGTAACTGCAGACATGATACAAGAGATGGTCAGAGACTGCAAACATGATACGAGAGATGATCAGAGACTGTGGGCATAATATAAGAGATGGTCAGTGACCACGGACATGATACAAGAGATGGTCAGACTGTGGCCATGGTACAAGAGATGGTCAGACTGTGGCCATGGTACAAGAGATGGTCAGAGACTGTGGGCATAATACAAGAGATGGTCAGAGACTGCAGACATGATACAAGAGATGGTCAGAGACTGCGGACATGATACAAGAGATGGTGAGAGACTGCGGACATAATACAAAAGATGGTCAGAGACTGCAGACATGATACAAAAGATGGTCAGAGACTGCGGACATGATACAAGAGATGGTCAGAGACTGCAGACATGATACAAGAGATGGTGAGAGACTGCAGACATGATACAAAAGATGATCAGAGACTGCGGACATGGTACAAGAGATGGTGAGAGACTGCGGACATGATACAAGAGATGGTCAGAGACTGCAGACATGATACAAGAGATGGTGAGAGACTGCACACATGATACAAAAGATGGTCAGAGACTGCGGACACGATACAAGAGATGGTGAGAGACTGCGGACATGATACAAGAGATGGTCAGTGACTGTGGCCATGGTACAAGAGATGGTCAGAGACTGCAGACATGATACAAAAGATGGTCAGAGACTGCGGACATGATACAAGAGATGGTCAGAGACTGCAGACATGATACAAGAGATGGTGAGAGACTGCAGACATGATACAAAAGATGGTGAGAGACTGCGGACACGGTACAAGAGATGGTGAGAGACTGCGGACATGATACAAGAGATGGTCAGAGACTGCAGACATGATACAAGAGATGGTGAGAGACTGCAGACATGATACAAGAGATGGTCAGTGACTGTGGCCATGGTACAAGAGATGGTCAGAGACTGCGGGCATGATACAAGAGATGGTCAGACTGTGGCCATGGTACAAGAGATGGTCAGAGACTGCGGACATGATACAAGAGATGGTCAGTGACTGTGGCCATGGTACAAGAGATGGTCAGAGACTGCGGGCATGATACAAGAGATGGTTTAAAGACAATATATTATGACTTTTTATCTCAGACTATTCACTGTTTGGTCTGTGGAAGAGATCTATGGTCCCAATAAGCCACTTCACCACTTACACCTACCCGTAGACCATTAAGGTATTTGATTTTTTTCTTGTTACTTTATTCAGTGACCCCTATGGTTAGATAGAATATGTTACATCTGACATACCCTTTATTTTATGTTTATTATACTTTATATAGAAGTTTGTTGGATAATTAGCCAGATTGATAAAACACGACATACTGGTTATTAACCCTTATCCTGGTGTAGTGAATCTGGGGATTCTTCTGCCCAGTAAGTAGTGTATTACTGTTGACTGGAAGTTACTATTACTATGCTTTTTGTCTGTAGGCTGATTTTCCTATCTGTCCCTTTCATAGAAGGGGGGCATTTAGATTTATTGGCTGATTGATCTTGGGAGGCTATCGCTAATCCAGACGCCCTTGGACAGCACATGGCATGTTTCATGTATGAGTGTCCTCTGACATGTGAGTGGCACTTGTATCACACTGTTCTCCATATTATATATGGGGACGATATTGTCAAATGTTTTGCTGCATTTCATATCCATTGCTGAAACATGATGTTTACCTCCTTTGTCTACCATACAGAATCCCTCTGCTTACAGTCAAGGAATGAAGGTCCTGAGGAAGCATAAAGCAAAACGTCGTCCTCCCTGACCTAGCAGCAATAGGGATCTAATATGTTTTACATACACTGTGTGGTTATATCAATGAGAGCTCAAATTTTCTTGCTTTTATTTTGTAAATATTTTTTTCTTGTAATATGTTTGTAATAAATTGTATTTTATAAGATTATGTCCTTTCCTGGTACCGTTAAAGTCCGCTCAAATGGCCCTATACTCTTTAAACAGTCTATATATGGATGTGGCCCCCCCCCCCAGCTATTTTTCTTTAAATATAATACAAGAGATGGTGAGAGACTGTGGCCATGGTACAGGAGATGGTCAGAGACTGTGGCCTTGGTACAAGAGATGGTCAGAGACTGTGGGCATGGTACAAGAGATGGTCAGAGACTGTGGCCATGGTACAAGAGATGGTCAGAGACTGTGGACATGATACAAGAGATGGTCAGAGACTGTGAACATTATACAAGAGATGGTCAGAGACTGTGAAAATTATACAAGAGATGGTCAGAGACTGTGGCCTTGGTACAAGAGATGGTGAGAGACTGTGGGCATGGTACAAGAGATGGTGAGAGACTGTGGACATGATACAAGAGATGGTCAGAGACTGTGGACATGATACAAGAGATGGTCAGAGATTATGAACATGCTATAGGTGTTGCTGGAGACTGTAGACATGCTTCAGGAGACATGAATCTTGACAAAATGCAGACACATCAGTAATATCCACAAATCAATATCCTTTATTTAGAAGGAACAATACATAAAATCCAACACAAAAGGCCAACACGATTCGGCCACTAGGCCTTATTCATGGCATCTCCTGCCATGGTTGCCTCCAGGCCATCAGGTCATGGTTAAGGCCAATACCAAGTTACCATCAATGGGAAACATCAACTTCCTAGCTATTCCATTGTCCTCCGGGACTCTGCTCTTTCTTGGTTCTCCTCTAACCTATCTCAACGTATCTTCAATGTCACCAAAAACCTTATCGCCTCCTTCTGTTTGGGTCCCCCAAGGCTCTTTCCTGGGGCCCCTTCTGTTCTCTCTGTATACCTATTCCCTGGACCAGTTGATGGAAGTCTCCCATGGCTTCCAATACCATCTCTTCGCCAATGACACCCAAATCTATCTCTTTACGCATCAGCTCTCCTCTCCAGTCTCCTGTACCATTACTAATTTACTGACCAACATATCAGTTTGGATGTCACATGACTTCATCAAACCTAATCGATCAAAATCTGAGCTCATTATATCTCCATCTCCTACTCCCCCAACTTTACCCTCAGTATCGATAGCGCAACTATCAGTCCCTCTACTCATGTCAGGGATCTCTGTGTAATCCTGAACTCCGACTTGACTTTCCAGCTTTGCATTCATTTACTGGCCAAATCTTCCCACCTTAACTACCAAAATGTTCTCCTTCTTAACTACCAACACCGACTAATAGTTCACATCCTGATTATCTCTCAGCTCGACTGTTGCGACTAGTCCATCATGAATACTGCTACCAGTCTCATCCTCCATACCGACTGCTCAGTGTCCTCCACTCCTAGCTGCCAATCCCTCCACTGGCCTCCTCCCAGTGTCCTCCACCCCTCTCTGCCAATCCCTCCACTGACCCCTGCTCAGTGTCCTCCACCCCTCTCTGCCAATCCCTCCACTGGTCTCCATTCAGTGTCCTCCACCCCTCTCTGCCAATCCCTCCACTGGCTTCCTCTCAGTGTCCTTCACCCCTCTCTGCCAATCCCTCCACTGACCTCCACTCAGTGTCCTCCACCGCTCTATACCAATCCCTCCACTGACCTTCACTCAGTGTCCTCCACCCCTCTCTGCCAATTCCTCCACTGACCTCCGCTCAGTGTCCTCCACCCCTCTCTGCCAATCCCTCCACTGACCTCCGCTCAGTGTCCTCCACCCCTCTCTGCCAATCCCTCTACTGACCTCCACTCAGTGTCCTCCACCCCTCTATACCAATCCCTCCACTGACCTCCACTCAGTGTCCTCCACCTCTCTGCCAATCCCTCCACTGGCCCCCTCTCAGTGTCATCCACCCCTCTCTGCCAATCCCTCCACTGACTAACAACAACATACAAAGCTATCTAAAACACTGCCCCCAGCAACATGCAAAACGAACAGCAAGCAATTAACCGCATGCGTCTACGCCATGACATGTCACTTTAGTGTACACATCCTCTGATTGAACATGACAATCCTTTTGCATTCATTAAGTCTGTCTTGTATATCAGTAGAAGACTCGTGTTTCCTTGTGACCCGTGGGAAGATCTGGCCAATGATTGATGAAGAACTTGCAGGTTTACTGATGTGGATCCCGTCTGAGATCTGAAGAAGAATTGCTCAGGGAACCTGCAGATGTGAAATAGTGATTGTCAGGCAACGCTAAATGTCAGTGCCAGATTTCAGGAGATAATTCCTCTACACTATGTCTTCCCCTCCTTTCCTGTGTTTAAAATGACATTGAAGAGCGATATTGGGGTGGATTTACTAAAGGCAAATTGACTTTTCACTTTGCAAGGGAATTTGCACTTAGCTTAAAAATGAATGAGGCGAAGCTTTGCTGATCTCTAGAAGAATGCTGCTTTTTCTAATTTTCTTTGCCTGTGATTGGGTATCCTTAGCATAGTGCATTTTCACCACATTCACTAGGCTAAGGGAACTTTACCTTGCAAAGTGAAAAGCCTATTTGCCGTTTTTAAATCAGCCCCCATTACATCTGACTTCATGAGGTTGATTTACTAAAGGCAGATCGGCTGTTTACTTTGCAAGGGGATATGACCAGAGCTTAGTGATTTTTAATTAAAGTTTGAAAATAAATTTTTCCCTTTGCAAAGAATACCCAATCACATGCAAGGAATATTTAAAAAAGAACATTTGTGTTTGCACATGATTGGATGGTGGGAGTCAGTAAAGCTTCACCTTATTTACTAAGCTCTGGGGAAAATTATTTTGTGTGTTGAATTCAAAGCACTAACAACAACATGGAAAGCCATCCAAAACTCTGCCCCCATGAACATCTCCAACATCTCAGAATATCAACCAAGACCTCCCAAGACCTCCTGCTCTCTAGATCAGTGTTTCTCAACTCCAGTCCTCAAGGCGCCCAGGTCATGTTTTCAGGATTTCCCTTAGATGAAACAGATGTGGTAATTACTAAGGCAGTGAAACTGATCAAATCACCTGTGCAAAATAATGGAAAGCCTGAAAACATGACCTGTTGGGGTGCCTTGAGGACTGGAGTTGAGAAACACTGCTCTAGATCCATTGTCACCACCTTCCATGCTCATCTCCAAGACTTCTCCAGAGCCTCTCCCATCCTCTGGAATTCCCTATCCCAACCTGTCCAGAGCCTCTCCCATCCTCTGGTGTTCCTTACCCCAACCTATCCTGGGCCTCATCCATCCTCCAGAACACCCTTCCCCCAACCAGTCCACAGCCTTTACCATCCTCTGGAGCTCCCTACTAGGGATGGGCCAAACAGACCCCTGATCGGTTCATAACACCCTTCCCCCAACCAGTCCACAGCCTTTACAATCCTCTGGAGCTCCCTACTAGGGATGGGCCAAACGGACCCCTGATCGGTTTGTAACACCCTTCCCCCAACCAGTCCACAGCCTTTACCATCCTCTGGAGCTCCCTACTAGGAATGGGCCAAACGGACCCCTGATCGGTTCGTAACACCTTTCCTCCAACCAGTCCACAACCTTTCCCATCCTCTGAAGCTCCCTACTAGGAATGGGCCAAACGGACCCCTGATCGGTTTGCACCAGAACTTTTGTACACAGCGAAAGTTTGGACCCGAAAAACGAACCCCATTAAAGTCAATGGGACCCGAACGTCAAAAATCAAAAGTGCCCATTTTGAAGGCTTATATGCAAGTAATTGGGCATACAATGGTTATAGGGGTCTAGGTCCTGCCCTGGGGGACATGTATCAATAAAGAAAAAGTTTGTGAAAAACGTCATTTTTAACCACTTCCCGGCCGGCCTATAGCAGATTGACGGCCGGGAAATGGTTCGGTTATTGATTCAGTTACTGCCAGCAGTGCTGCCTTTACCCCATTCCCATGGGACCTGCACCTCTTTCTGGGCATACATACTGGCTCTCCTGTGTCACAGCTCATACCTGCAGCTTATCATGAATTCCTGGAGGTCTTTGATAAACAGAAATCAGACATCCTACCACCTCACCGCTCGTATGATTTCCCAATTGAACTTTTGCCAGGCACTGAAATTCCATTCGGGAGCATCTTTCCCCTCTCCGAACTGGAACTTAAAGTACTACGTCAGTACATTGATGAAAACTTGGAGAAGGGCTTGTGTTTGACTCTGCTCCTGTACCTCGCTGCCCAACTGTGTACAGAACCCGGCCTGTATCCTGTCTTAGCTTCTGCCCCACGTTCCTGTACCTGCTCTGCCCGGCTGTTGATGACCCCCTGGCTTATGTTCCAGCAACACTTACGAATGCTAATCCAGCCACACAGAGTTCCGGTTCTCAGGTCTGGCATTATCACCACCAGCTGTATGGAGATGTGGGGGCACAACAAGCTGCAGTGCCGAGCCTGGTCCTGCATCCTTTCGAGTTGCAAGCAACGTTACCCAGTGTGCTGTGAACGAAATATATCATCCCTGTCCATGCTTGCTGGACTACGTGTCAGCAGTAAGGTGGATTTTACGGCTGACAGCCTTGCCCAACAATGCTAGAACATTCCCTTCCACATGATGGTAGATTGATGGAACGGCCTTTCGTGAAAAGTAGTAGTGACTGGAAACCTGCCATTGCGGTACAGCACATTGTGCGAATTCACGGAAGGGGGGCAGAATCCACCAGGCTGAAAGGCAGAAGTTGGAGAGCCAACAGCTTTGACAAGTTTGCATTTAGACGCTGGGCATATGGGTGGCAGGGACTGTATTTTTTTTTCCGCTGCAGCAGATGGGGCGGAGAAATTTGCCAGCTACAGTCTACAGCTGGTGGTGTGCTGCTGGCAGATGTGCTGCTAGGACCTAGGACACCCTGTGCTATACCATCATCTCTGTCAGTGGAGGCTGCTGAGAGGTAATGACTCGGTATAGCAGGGGCAGACTGAAGTGGGTAAGGATGAGGAGGAGGAGGGGGGACAGATTTGTGCCACTTTTGTGTGGCTTTTAGATGCTCTTGCCAACAGACTGAGTGGTTGGACGTTAAATGCTTTGTTAAGCATGTGGTACCCAAATGGCTAGTGTTTTTGCCACGTTTGATGTGCCTGAGACACAGTTTGCAGATAGCAACAGTGCGATCTGCTGCAGATGTGCTGAAAAAGGCCCAGACAGCTGAGCTTTGGGGAGTGGGCCGGGAGATAACAGCTGCAGAATGTGATGGAATAGGGTGCCTGCTCTCTACTCTTTCTTGATGTCGGCCTCCTTGGGGTTGTGACCCCTCACCTTCAGTTTCCTCCTCTGATGTATCTGCCACCCAAGTCGCATCAGTAACCTCATCATCATCATCATCTCCATCTCCTCCATCATCATCATTACCACTGGAGACAACTTGGCAATACGCTGCGGCTGGGGGAACATGAATGCCAATTGGTCTACCAGAGTTCTCCCCTCTCTCTAGGCTCATGTTCCTGTCATCCTCAACCTCAGAACCAGCATCTGAATCCAGTAATGGCTGGGCATCATCAAGGAGCAAGTGGCTGACGCTGTGGTCAAATAACTCAGCTGGCTCCTCAATGGCTGATGTTGGGGCTATGGCAGGAATAGATGTGGACAAGGAGGCAGGTTTATCCACTCTGGCAACTTCAGGGGACTGCACACTTGTCTCTGCTTGCGTGACAGAGGATGAGGAGGATGAGGAAGGTTTAGTAAGCCAGTCCACCACCTCCTCTGCATGCTGTGGTTGGATAGCACAGAAAACTCACTAAACAGAGGAAATGATGCCCTGCCTGAGGACTGACCACCACATCCACCTTTGCCTGTGGACACATTTATTGCTGGCCCCCTTACAGTGCCAAGGGAACGTCTGCCTCTCCTTGTTGTTCTCCCAGACATTATTGGGAGGGAGGGGGCGGTGCTTATAAGCAAATGTAAAGGAGAAGTTGAAATCTGTACGTAGATGCACTTTAATCAATATAAAATGGTGTTTGGTGCACTTTAATTTGAGTACTCACACTACACAGACACACTCCACGGATACACTATAATTTACTGCAATATAATGCGCCAAACGTACAGTGACAGAACTATATGGCATTAAACTTGCAGTAACGCACACAGAAGTAAATGGCGTTAAACTTGCAGTAACGCACAAAACGATATGGCGTTAAATTTGCAGTAACGCACACAGAGGTAAATGGCGTTAAACTTGCAGTAACGCACACAGAACTATATGGCGTTAAACTGGCAGTAACACAAACATGTAGACAGTGTTCAACCGTCACTACACTGACGCTATCTGAACTGTCCCTACTCTAGCAGTGAAATTATCTGAGCTGCCCCTACTTTAGCTGCACACTATGCAAAACTGAATAATGGTCCTCCTCACTACACTCACACTATCCCTAGACTGACACTAAACTAATATTCTACACTGACAATTGAAGCAAAATAGCACAGTATAGCACACTAACTAACTAATAGCACTGAACAGAGCCCTGTTCTATATCTCTCCACGCCGAAATCACATTGAAAATGGCTGCCATTGAAAGAATATTTTTATACCGTGGGGCGAGCCACGATTGGATAAAGTCATGATGACAGTGTCCAATCATGACTTTGACAGTGCTCTGTGCCCTGATTGCTCTGCTTCAGCCAATCAGGGCTTGCAATGCACTGTTCAGCGGCACAATGCATTGTGGTCGGTTCGGGGTGAAGGGCAAACGGTGGAACGACCCATTTGTTCAGCTTTTCGCCGAACAACGAAAGTTTGGCCCGAACTTATGCTCGGGCCGAACCGTTCGCCCATCCCTACTCCCTACCACAACCTGTCCACAACCTCTCCCAACATCTGGAATTCCCTACCCCAACCTGTCCACAGCTTCTCCCATCTTCTGGAGCTCCCTGCCCCAACCTGTCCAGGGCCTCATCCATCCTCCAGAACACCCTGCCCCAACCAGTGCACAGCCTTTCCCATCCTCTGGCGCTCCCTACCACAACCTGTCCACAACCTCTCCCAACATCTGGAATTCCCTACCCCAACCTGTCCACAGCTTCTCCCATCTTCTGGAGCTCCCTACCCCAACCTGTCCAGGGCCTCATCCATCCTCCAGAACACCCTGCCCCAACCAGTCCACAGCCTCTCCCATCCTGGCGCTCCCTGCCCTAACCTGTCCAGGGCCTCATCCATCCTCCACAACACCCTGCCCCAACCAGTCCACAGCCTTTCCCATCCTCTGGTGCTCCCTACCACTACCTGTCCACAACCTCTCCCAAAATCTGTAATTCCCTACCCCAACCTGTCCACAGCTTCTCCCATCTTCTGGCGCTCCCTGCCCCAACCTGTCCAGGGCCTCATCCATCCTCCAGAACACCCTGCCCCAACCAGTGCACAGCCTTTACCATCCTCTGGCGCTCCCTACCACAACCTGTCCACAACCTCTCCCAACATCTGGAATTCCCTACCCCAACCTGTCCACAGCTTCTCCCATCTTCTGGAGCTCCCTACCCCAACCTGTCCAGGGCCTCATCCATCCTCCAGAACACCCTGCCCCAACCAGTCCACAGCCTCTCCCATCCTGGCGCTCCCTGCCCTAACCTGTCCAGGGCCTCATCCATCCTCCCCAACACCCTGCCCCAACCAGTCCACAGCCTTTCCCATCCTCTGGTGCTCCCTACCACTACCTGTCCACAGCCTCTCCCATCCTCTGAAACTCCCTACTCCAATCTGGACAGATATTTGCTACTTTTACACACTGTACAAAATGTTGGAGCCATACAAATCCTGTATAATTATAGTAATGTTTGCACAACAGAGTACCCCAAAATGGTTTGTCTCAACTTTCTTACTGGCACTTTGTTTAGACAGCTTGCTCTGAAAAATAACAGACTTTTTAATGGCAGGATCAACAGGTAAAAAAAAAGAAAGAAAGAAAACGAATGCAGCCATCGCATCTAATGATTGGTAAGCTGCAGCATATTACATTTTTGCTTTTGGGTTTAATGCTGCTTTAAACTAAGTGTGGGGTCTTTACTGCTATCAGTATGGGGCTCCATCATACAAAAGTCCATCACATCAAAAACAAAACAAAAAAACAAAAACCGTCCACCATTCCCTCTGGCCTCCTTTGCGGCATTGTGTATGTCTCAGACTCGGGCAGACTGCCCAAGAACCATCGGAGAGATTTACACCCGGCGCTCTGCAACAGCTGGGAGACGGATCCGAGCTCGTAATACGAGTTTATATATTGATATTCTTGTGTCTAACTCAGTAAAGTCCAACGTGAATCTTTCAGGATGTCCTGAACATTTGGTCTTTAGCAGTCTGGGACAAAGTGAACGGGGAACTAAAGATCGGAAATGAAAAATCGAGTCTTTAACCCTTTATGACGAAGGCAGAACGCCTCAACGTAATTCAAAATGTGTTATTAAAGCCGTACAGATCATCACAACTACTCAGCGTATCCAGGTGAATTATACCGCCTTCTATAACGGACAGATTTTTTTTTTTTATTTGCTTTTATATTTTTTACTATTATCATGATCCACCACCAAACTACAACCCAAAACAAACTCTCCTTCTCCTGACAATGCTAGGATACCCCATATGTGTATACTAGTTGTTGTTTGTATCCGTAGTAGGGCCCAGAAACTATAGTGTGCACTTTAATTTTTGTAGTCCTACCTAAAATACACTGACCCCATCCTTTGACTCCAAGCTTGACCTTCGACCCTAACCCTGACACTGACCTAGATCAAACATTGATCTATTTTATCTTTACTTTTTGTTATTATTCTTATACTTTTTTGGTTTACACGTCTCTCCTATAAAGGAGAAAAAGACACAATGTATCATATAATGGATCTTGTGTGAATACAATGTATCATATAATGGATCTTGTGTGTATACAATGTATCATATAATGGATCCTGTGTGTATACAATGTATCATATAATGGATCCTGTGTGTATACAATGTATCATATAATGGATCCTGTGTGAATACAATGTATCATATAATGGATCCTGTGTGTATACAATGTATTATATAATGTACCCTGTGTGTATACAATGTATCATATAATGGATCCTGTGTGTATACAATGAATTATATGATGTACCCTGTGTGTATACAATATATTATATAATGCATCCTGTATGTATACAATGTATTATATAATGGATCCTGTATGTATACAATGTATTATATAATGGATCCTGTGTGTATACAATATATTATATAATGTATACTGTATGTATACAATGTATCATATAATGAATCCTGTATGTATACAATGTATCATATAATGTACGCTGTGTGTATACAATGTATTATATAATGTATCCTGTATGCATATAATGTATCATATAATGTATCCTGTATGTATACAATGTATCATATAATGTATCCTGTATGTATACAATGTATTATATAATGTATCCTCTATGCATACAATGTATTATATAATGTATCCTGTATGTATACAATGTACCATATAATGTATCCTGTATGTATACAATGTACCATATAATGGATCCTGTTTGTATACAATGTATTATATAATGTACCCTGTATGTATACAATGAATTATATAATGGATCCTTTATGTATACAATGTATTATATAATGTATTCTGTATATATACAGTGTAATATAAAGTAGGTCCTGTATGGAGAGGTATACAATGTATTATATAATGTAACCTCTTTGTCTACAATGTATCTTTTTCTCCATTTAAGAGGCAGAAAAAACACAGGGGTACAGTACAGTGACTGGTCACTTTGACAGCCAATCACAGACTCTAGCAACGATCAGGTGATGGGGAACCGGTCCTCTCGCCCTCTATTAGTCAGTATGAGACCTGGAGCTGTCTGTGACAGCTCAGTCTCTGTGCTGGGAGCACACTTTGCAGGCGCTCTCCCACTCCTGTGAGGCCGCATATATTGCATATTCTCAGCGGAAGGGGTTAAATATCTCAGTGACCTTGGAATGTAATGTTTCCCTGATATACGGATAGACCCGACTACTTCTGTATAATCAAATGTTATTACAACATGCAAAATGAACAGCAAGCAATTAACCGCATGCGGCACGTCTACGCCGCGACACGGCGCTTTATCGTGCGGAATTTCTGATTGAACATGACAATCTTTTTGCATTCATTAAGTCTGTCTTGTATATGAGTAGAAGACTCGTGTTTCCTTGTGACCCGCGGGAAGATCTGGCCAATGATTGATGAAGAACTTGCAGGTTTACTGATGTGGATCCCGTCTGAGATCGGAAGTATTGCTCAGGGAACCTGCAGATGTGAAATAGTGATTGTCACTGAACTTCCAGATCTCAGGAGATAATTCCTCTACCAGACGTCCTCCCTTCCTTTCCTGTATTTAACCCCTTCAATACCGGGCACCTTCACCCCCTTCCTGCCCCGGCCAATTTTCAGCTTTCAGCGCTGTTGCACTTTGAATGACGCGGTCATGCAGCACTGTATCCAAACGCAATCTTTATATTTTTTTTGAGACAGATAGAGCTTTCTATTTCTTTTGGTGGTATTTAATCACCGCTGGTTTTTTATTTTTTGCTAAACAAACGAAAAAAGACCAAATTAAAAAAAAACAAGTTTTTCTTAGTTTCTGTTATAAAATTTTGTAAATAAGTAATTTTTCTCCTTCACTGGTGTTTGTTGATGAGGCGGCACTGATGGGCACTGATAAACTCCTATGAGGAGGCACTGATGGGCACTGATAAACTCCTATGAGGCTGCACTGATGGGCACTGAAAAACCCCTATGAGGCGGCACTGATGGGCACTGATAAACTCCTATGAGGCAGCACTGATGGGCACTGATAAACTCCTATGAGGCGGTACTGATGGGCACTAATAAACTCCTATGAGGCGGCACTGATGGGCACTGATAAACTCCTATGAGGCGGCACTGATGGGCACTAATAAACTCCTATAAGTCGGCACTGATGGGCACTAATAAACTCCTATGAGGCGGCACTGATGGGCACTAATAAACTCCTATGAGGCGGCACTGATGGGCACTGATAAACTCCTATGAGGCGGCACTGATGGACACTAATAAACTCCTATGAGGCGGCACTGATGGGCACTGATAAACTCCTATGAGGCGGCACTGATGGGCACTGATAAACTCCTATGAGGCGGCACTGAAATGCAAAACTGATGGGCACCGATAGGTGGCACTGATGGGCACTGATAGGCAGCACTAATAGGCATCAACGATAGGCACTGATAGGCAGCACTGATGGGCAATTACAGACAGCACTGATGGGCACTGATTGGCAGCACTGATGGGCACTGACAGACAGCACTGATAGGCACTGATGGGCACTTATGAGGCTGCACTGACATGCGACACTGATGGGCACAGATAGGTGGCACTGATGGGCACTAATAGGCAGCACTAATAGGTATCAACGATGGGCACTGACAGACAGCACTGATTGGCAGCACTGATGATCAGTACTCTGATTATCAGTGTAGATGTCACCTGTGTGGATTACCTCTTGCCAGCTCTCCTCTCCTCATGCGCTGTCAGTGTATGCCGATAACCGGCATGTATTTATGGCATTTTTATTATTATTATTTTTTTACTAGTAATGGCGGTGATCAGTGATTTTTAGCGGGACTGTGACATTGCGGCGGACAGATCGGACACTTTTGATGCTTTTTTTGGGACCAGTGACATTTATACAGCGATCAGAGCTAAAAAAAATAGCCACTGATTACTGTATAAATGTCACTGGCAGGGAAGGGGTTAACACTAGGGGGAGATCAAGGGGTTAAGTGTGTTCCCTGGGAGGTGTTTCTAACTGTGGGGGGGAAGGGGACTGACTGGAGGAGGAGAGAGATCGCTGTTCCTAATCACTAGGAACAGCAGATCTCTCTCTCCTCCCCTGACAAAATGGGGATCGGTCTGTTTACATTGACAGATCCCCATCTTGGTTCTCTGAGGAGCGAATACGGTGCCGCCGGCCATGAGCATCGACTCCGGTGTCGCACCTCCGGCAGCGCACGTCTCCCCATTGTCTGCAGCCAGGGACCAATGAGGAGCCAGGACAAGTGCACCATGGAACATGTAGTCCTGGCAGACTATGGGTCCATTTTAATGTCCAGCCCAGCATCACCCCCCCAGAGAGAGAGAAGAGTCATTGCTTCAATGGAGAGAGACTGGAGCAGCACGCTGTGAGCCAGGGGACAGAGGGGCTGCGAGGATACCGCCCCTGCAGTGCTAGTTGCGGGTGTCGTCGCGGGCAACCGAGAGTGGGAAGACATCTCTTCGGAGAAAGCGTTGTTGCTGTGTCACTGGGATTGGTGAGAGGCCCTTTGCGGCCATTACCTGTGGCTGTCGCTAACTGTCGTGTTGGCACTGAAAAAAAATAAGTTGGTTTTGTGTTGCAGTTTGGGCACTCGGGCTCAATAAGGTTCGCCATCACTGCCATAGACTGTAAGCTCTAATGAGCAGGGCCCTCTGATTCCTCCTGTATTGAATTATATTGTAAATGTACTGACTGCCCCCATGTTGTAAAGTGCTGCGCAAATTGTTGGCACTTTATAAATCCTGTATAATAATAAAAATGATGATGTAGCACCCTGGTGTTTAGGCAAGGTAGCTAACAAATTTAGTTTGCCAGGTAGTAATTGTCCTGGCTAATTGTTAGAAGATCCACTGATTCCTCTCTAATTTTGGAATTGCTGCACCTTTTCTCTTCTGTCACTAGGTGGCACTGTGGCTGGTGACATTAGATGGACAAGGGCATTGCAAGGTCAGATCATGAATGGATGGGGTGTCTCAGCCTTTTGGCAGGGGTTTCTTTAGTCCCTTGGCCTGCTGGGAGAGCCTATTTATTTGGGTGGAGTCAGGTGATGGAGTCAGGAGATGGGGGTTCTGAGCCACCTGGACGGCTGTCTGGGTGGACCTGTGTTATGTCGCCCCAGGTTGCTAGGCTGGAAGCCAGATGCCTATCCCGGGACACCTGGCTGCTTGGCTGCCTGAGGCCTATCCAAGAGCAGAAGAAGCAGTGTGGGGTTGGGACTGCAGGATTGGAGTCCAACCGAGTTGCGAAGGTTCAGCCGGACAGGGAACCAGTCGTGGTCGGGGGTAGAGGGGAAGCTGTCGCCACTAAGGGACCATCCACCTTGTTACCGGAAACTACAGTAAGTTCGAGCCAGTACCAGAGCAGTCTTCTCACCAGCCGGGGACGGTGAAGAAGTGGGAAAACTTCAGCGAGTGCCAAGCCAGGGACCCAGCGGGTTAGCGGGGGGGTGACACTTGAGGAGTATACAGCGGGATAGCTATGGAAGAGCTCAGGAGATCCAGTGATGACCTGGATCTGGAAGTCTAGTGAGGAGCTTGGTGAGTGAAGACCTACAGTGAGATACTATGAGATAAGAGAAGAACTATTCTGTGTTACCAAGAGTTATGTACGACTACCTTTAGTGACTGTTACCAGTTCAGTTGCCATAGGAGACAGCGGTCCTACCTATACGGACGTGGCATCCGGCTGGCGGGCTTTCCCTGTAGAGCTGTCTACCTATAGTGTCTTGGATATAGAGAAGGAGTACTCCCCCCCCCCGGTACTAAGGGACTTTAAGGGCGAACTTTTGAAGACACAATATTTTCAAAACATAGAAAGATGTATTATTTCATAAAACAGTGTAACGGTCAAGGATGACAACCATACAAAGTGATACATGATATCCATATATAGTATATGAGAAAAAAAGCACTTGTCCTATGGGCCGACGCGTTTCGGGAGATTCAGGGGCATGAAGAAGATATATTAAAATATTTGTTAAAAAGATTGTTAGGATGGCGCTGAGCAAAAAAAATGGGGACACATATCCAGAATGAAGAAAATCACCAAGTAATGAATCCTTCACAAGGATCCCCAAAAAGTAGGTCCCAGCAGCAGACTCGTACAGATCAACATGTGGCTGGAAATATAGGAATATCGATCCTTGATAAGGAATGATAGCGTTTGTCTCTCAAGGAACCCCAGAGCAGCAGCATCCGCCCCGGAGGGATCTCTCGAGCCTTGAGGATTTACTTTTTACTTGATGAATTCCTTCATTCTGAATATGTGTCCCCATTTTTTGCTCAGCACCATCCTAACAATCTTTTTAACAAATATTTGATTCCATGAATGTAGTCTAGAGCATCTCCAACTATCATCTCCTTCATTCCCCTGAAGAAGGGATTTATCTTGAATCTCCCAAAACGCGTCGGCACATAGGAGAAGTGCTTTTTTTTATCATATACTACGTATGGATATTATGTATCAGTTTGTGTATGGTTGTTATCCTTGACCGTTACAATGTTTTATGAAATAATAAATTTTTCTATGTTTTGAAAATATTGTGTCTTCAAAAGTTTGCCCTTAACCACTTGCCTACCGGGCACTTACACCCTCCTTCCTGCCCAGGCCATTTTTTAGCTTCCAGCGCTGTCACAATTTGAATGACAATTGCGCGGTCGTGCTACACTGTACCCAAACAAATTTTTTATCATTTCCTTCACACAAATAGAGCTTTCTTTTGGTGGTATTTAATCACTGCTGGGTTTTTAATTTTTTACTAAAAAAAAGACCAAATATTTTGAAAAAAAAAATGTTTTTTACTTTTTTTCTATAAGTAATTTTTGTAACTCAGTAATTTTTTGCCTTCACTGATGGGCACTGATTGGCTGGTGGGCATTGATGAGGTGGCACTGATGAGGAAGGACTTATGGGCACTTATGAGGTGGCACTGATGAGGAGGCACTAATATGCCGCACTTATGGGCACTGATAGGTGGCACTGATATGTGGCACTGATGAGCACTGATAGGTGGCACTGATGGGCACTGTTAAGGTGGCACTGATGGGCACTAATAGGCGGCACTGGTGGGCACTGATGAGTACTGAAAGGCGGCACTGGTGGGCAAAGATAGGCAGCCTGGATAGGCGGTACTGATGGGCACTGATGGGCATTGATGGGTGGCACTGATGGGCGACACTGATGGGCATTGATCGACAGCAGTGATGGGCATTTGATGGGCAGCACTGATAGGCAGCACTGATTGCCAACACTGACTGGCATCGCTAATGCGCACTGATTGGTGGCACTGATGGGCACTGATTGCTGGCATTGGTGGACACTGGTGAGCACTGTATGTTGAGACTGTTTTACTATACTGTAATCAGGGCACTGATGATCAGCGCCCTAATTACATTCCTACATGTCCCCCTGCATGGAGATGCCGCTAATCGGCTCTCCTCACCACACACTCTGTCAGTGTGAGGCGAGGAGCGGCAATTACCGGCACTTCCTTGTTTACATGTGACCGGCTGTGATTGGACACAGCCCATCACATGGTTAAAAAGCCGCGGACACGGCTCTTTACAGAGATCAGGGTTGCGCTGTGTCCTAGCAACACGGCGCGGCCGCGATCACCGACTCCGTCAAATGACATCATCATATGACGTCGTCATATGACGTCATCCCAGAACGAGAGCCGCACCGCCCCCCAGCCGTCATTTGAAGGTGGGCTGGTGGCAACCAGTTAAAGTCCCTTAGTACCGGGGGCGGGGGGTACTCATTCTCTATATACAATGTATTTGGGATGGTGGAAACAACAAATGGAGTTTTCCCTCCATAATGGTTCTTTTTAGGTATCATATAGTGTCTTGGAGTCTGCCAATTACCATTGCATCTACCTAAGGGTGTCCTGGCCCTAACCCGCTCTCCGACAATTCTTATTAAGAGAAAATAAATCTCTTGTTCGCATTCAAAAAGTGACTGGCGCCCAACATCATTTCATCTTGCATTACACCCACCATGCCCGTTATCCCGCTCTGCAAGGAAGGATGTCAGCCTAACCCTTGAGGTCCCCATCCGGCCTCTAGAGGTCCGGGAGGTCGCTACAATAATAATAATAATAATAATAGTTCCGCTTTATTTAATCGATGTTGGTTTTAGCTGTAATAACAGAAGATCTCTAGACCAGCGTAGGGCAACCTCCAGCCCTGTAGAGTTGCCCGGATGTTGTAGGAGCATGCTGGGATATCTGGATATCACCGGCAGATCGGCATGTTGCCGGGTCTTCTGCAGAAGCCCTCATGGCCTCACCTCGGAGGCGTTGAATCCGTTCGTGTTCTGTAAGGTGTTCTTCATGATGGTGATGATTTCCCTGGATGGGTGTTCTGGTCTCTATGCAGGACGAACATCTGTCTGCAAACAGTCAGCTGTGCGCTGCAATTAGATGTGCACAATATTAGCATGAATTTCCATCATCATCTCCGGGCCTCCTAATCAAGCCCCACAGACTATAAATACTCCCTCTTCTTATCTGCGGTGCCGAGAAATATTCCTGGGAAATCACAAATCCGCTGCCTGAGTTTTATTGGTAATTTTTCAGCCTTGTGTTCCTCTAGTAGAAGATGTCCCGATTAATCTACATTACCATCTGGGAGAGCGATCGCTTTCTTCCCCCTCCTCTGTATACTGGAGGAATGTATACATTGTAACCCCTCTACCCTCCCCCCCAGTCTACAAATGAGATTCCATCAATCAGAGCGCTATTCACAAGATCAAAGCGACTCTTCTGCCGCGGTATTCGCCTGATACGTGAAAAGCGCGCTTTTTTCATTCCGAGGAAGATCATCCAATTTCCTGTCTGTCATTATATGTTTTGTTTTTTTTTTCCTATTTTTAACTTCCAGAGCTGGAAATTAGAGGAGAAACATGAAGCGGGATCACGGGTCTATGTACTAAAATGAATGCCTTGCACCAGGGGCTGTCAGCCATTGATGGATAATCATTAAAAAAAAAGATGAGTATGGCCGACGCGGCTTTGAAAAATGACTCCCGGGTTCCCTTTTTAAAGTCCGCGATCGTTACAAAACTCTATCGTTTGTCTCTCTTCTGATTCTAAAAGCAGAATTGAAGAAGCGGGCAAAAGAAGAAAAAAAGTGTCAGTGTGCGAGTTGGTGCGGATTGCGATCCTTCCTGCTGGCAAACCGTATAGAAAAATACCGCGAAGCTCTAATTACAGAGGAAACTGGTGATGACAAAACACAGAATATTATCAGAAAATGAACATCAAACATCGGGGTCTACTCATCCAAAAATTACATCTACCCGGCAAATCTCCTGGATATTTGTTCTGTGTGATTTGGGCAAAAATTAATGTTCTATACAACCCTAACATCAGGTCTATACAACCCTGGCATTAGGTCCACGCAACCCTGGCATCAGGTCCATACAACCCTGGCATCAGGTCCATACAACCCTGGCATCAGGTCCATACAACCCTGGCATCAGGTCCATACAACCCTGGCATCAGGTCCATACAACCCTGGCATCAGGTCTATACAACCCTGCCATCAGGTCCATACAACCCTGGCATCAGGTCCATACAACCCTGGCATCAGGTCCATACAACCCTGGCATCAGGTCCATACAACCCTGGCATCAGGTCTATACAACCCTGCCATCAGGTCCATACAACCCTGGCATCAGGTCCATACAACCCTGGAATCAGGTCCATATAACCCTGGCATCAGGTCTATACAACCCTGACATCAGGTCTATACAACCCTGGCATCAGGTCCATACAACCCTGGCATCAGGTCCATACAACCCTGGCATCAGGTCTATACAACCCTGCCATCAGGTCCATACAACCCTGGCATCAGGTCTATACAACCCTAACATCAGGTCTATACAACCCTGGCACCAGGTCCATGCAACCCTGGCATCAGGTCCATACAACCCTGGCTGGCATCAGGTCCATACAACCCTGGCATCAGGTCCATGCAACCCTGGCATCAGGTCTATACAACCCTTACATCAGGTCCATACCACCCTGGCTGGAATCAGGTCCATACAACCCTGACATCAGGTCTATAGAACCCTGACATCAGGTCCATACAACCCTTCATTTAGATGCGGCAATCATTATTTCGGATAATTCGTAACTGCGGATAAATTCATACACTAACAGCTAAATTTGAAAGGAAATTCCAATACCTATAATTTAATAATTAGTAATAGTTAAGTTATTATTAGTTAGTTATTATTTCAGATTTTCGAATTTTCGGGTTTTTGGATTTTCGGATTTCTGAATTTCCGAATTTACAAATTTACAAATTTAGGAGTATTCTAATTTTCAAATATTCTGAAAAATTGTTCAGCCTGGAGGAAAACAGAAAAGAGAATAGGCTGGCCCTTCATTCCCTCTGCCTCCTAAGGTTAGTCTCTGCCGCCACGCGGTGGGGGGGTCTGGTGCTCATCTCCCGCAGGGGGTGGGGGGGCTGGGGGGGTGTTTGCGGCGATCACCACCTTCCTGCCAGCCGTTCGTCTCCCGTGGAGGGGTGGTGTTTGTGCCGATTGTCTCCCGCGGGGGGAGTGGTTTTATGCTTGCGCCGATCTTTCTTCCAGGGGGGAGGGCTGGCGCTAGATCCTTCCAACCCTGAAATCAGGTCTATACAACCCTGACTTTAGGTATATACAACCCTGGCATCAGGTCCATACAACCCTGACATCAGGTTTATACAACCCTGGCATCAGGTCTATACAACCCTGCCATCAGGTCTATACAACCCTGGCATCAGGTCCATACAACCCTGCCATCAGGTCCATACAACCCTGGCATCAGGTCTATACAACCCTGCCATCAGGTCCATACAACCCTGGCATCAGGTCCATACAACCCTGGCATCAGGTCCATACAACCCTGGCATCAGGTCCATATAACCCTGGCATCAGGTCTATACAACCCTGGCATCAGGTCTATACAACCCTGGCATTAGGTCCACGCAACCCTGGCATCAGGTCCATACAACCCTGGCATCAGGTCCATACAACCCTGGCATCAGGTCTATACAACCCTGCCATCAGGTCCATACAACCCTGGCATCAGGTCCATACAACCCTGGAATCAGGTCCATATAACCCTGGCATCAGGTCTATACAACCCTGACATCAGGTCTATACAACCCTGGCATTAGGTCCACGCAACCCTGGCATCAGGTCCATACAACCCTGGCATCAGGTCCATACAACCCTGGCATCAGGTCTATACAACCCTGCCATCAGGTCCATACAACCCTGGCATCAGGTCCATACAACCCTGGAATCAGGTCCATATAACCCTGGCATCAGGTCTATACAACCCTGACATCAGGTCTATACAACCCTGGCATTAGGTCCACGCAACCCTGGCATCAGGTCCATACAACCCTGGCATCAGGTCCATACAACCCTGGCTGGCATCAGGTCCATACAACCCTGGCATCAGGTCTATACAACCCTGGCATCAGGTCTATACAACCCTAACATCAGGTCTATACAACCCTGGCACCAGGTCCATGCAACCCTGGCATCAGGTCCATACAACCCTGGCTGGCATCAGGTCCATACAACCCTGGCATCAGGTCCATGCAACCCTGGCATCAGGTCTATACAACCCTTACATCAGGTCCATACCACCCTGGCTGGAATCAGGTCCATACAACCCTGACATCAGGTCTATAGAACCCTGACATCAGGTCCATACAACCCTGACATTAGGTCTATAGAACCCTGACATCAGATCCATACAACCCTGGCATCAGATCAATACAACTCTGGCATCAGAGCTATACAGCCCTGGCTGGCATCAGGTCCATACAACCCTGCCATCAGGTCCATACAACCCTGGCATCAGGTCCATACAACCCTGGAATCAGGTCCATATAACCCTGGCATCAGGTCTATACAACCCTGACATCAGGTCTATACAACCCTGGCATTAGGTCCACGCAACCCTGGCATCAGGTCCATACAACCCTGGCATCAGGTCCATACAACCCTGGCATCAGGTCTATACAACCCTGCCATCAGGTCCATACAACCCTGGCATCAGGTCCATACAACCCTGGAATCAGGTCCATATAACCCTGGCATCAGGTCTATACAACCCTGACATCAGGTCTATACAACCCTGGCATTAGGTCCACGCAACCCTGGCATCAGGTCCATACAACCCTGGCATCAGGTCCATACAACCCTGGCTGGCATCAGGTCCATACAACCCTGGCATCAGGTCTATACAACCCTGGCATCAGGTCTATACAACCCTAACATCAGGTCTATACAACCCTGGCACCAGGTCCATGCAACCCTGGCATCAGGTCCATACAACCCTGGCTGGCATCAGGTCCATACAACCCTGGCATCAGGTCCATGCAACCCTGGCATCAGGTCTATACAACCCTTACATCAGGTCCATACCACCCTGGCTGGAATCAGGTCCATACAACCCTGACATCAGGTCTATAGAACCCTGACATCAGGTCCATACAACCCTGACATTAGGTCTATAGAACCCTGACATCAGATCCATACAACCCTGGCATCAGATCAATACAACTCTGGCATCAGAGCTATACAGCCCTGGCTGGCATCAGGTCCATACAACCCTGGCATCAGGTCCATACAACCCTGGCATCAGGTCCATATAACCCTGGCATCAGGTCTATACAACCCTGGCATCAGGTCTATACAACCCTAACATCAGGTTCATCCACCCCTTGCATCAGGTCTATACAACCCTGACATCAGGTCTATACAACCCTGGCATTAGGTCCACGCAACCCTGGCATCAGGTCCATACAACCCTGGCATCAGGTCCATACAACCCTGGCATCAGGTCCATACAACCCTGGCTGGCATCAGGTCCATACAACCCTGGCATCAGGTCTATACAACCCTGGCATCAGGTCTATACAACCCTAACATCAGGTCTATACAACCCTGGCACCAGGTCCATGCAACCCTGGCATCAGGTCCATACAACCCTGGCTGGCATCAGGTCCATACAACCCTGGCATCAGGTCCATGCAACCCTGGCATCAGGTCTATACAACCCTTACATCAGGTCCATACCACCCTGGCTGGAATCAGGTCCATACAACCCTGACATCAGGTCTATAGAACCCTGACATCAGATCCATACAACCCTGGCATCAGATCAATACAACTCTGGCATCAGAGCTATACAGCCCTGGCTGGCATCAGGTCCATACAACCCTGGCATCAGGTCCATACAACCCTGGCATCAGGTCCATATAACCCTGGCATCAGGTCTATACAACCCTGGCATCAGGTCTATACAACCCTAACATCAGGTTCATCCACCCCTTGCATCAGGTCTATACAACCCTGACATCAGGTCTATACAACCCTGGCATTAGGTCCACGCAACCCTGGCATCAGGTCCATACAACCCTGGCATCAGGTCCATACAACCCTGGCATCAGGTCCATACAACCCTGGCTGGCATCAGGTCCATACAACCCTGGCATCAGGTCTATACAACCCTGGCATCAGGTCTATACAACCCTAACATCAGGTCTATACAACCCTGGCACCAGGTCCATGCAACCCTGGCATCAGGTCCATACAACCCTGGCTGGCATGAGGTCCATACAACCCTGGCATCAGGTCCATACAACCCTGGCATCAGGTCTATACAACCCTGACATCAGGTCTATACAACCCTGGCATCAGGTCTAAACAACCCTGGCATCAGGTCTAACCAACCCTGGCATCAGATCCTTACAACCCTGGCTGGCATCAGGTCCATACAACCCTGGCATCAGGTCCATGCAACCCTGGCATCAGGTCTATACAACCCTTACATCAGGTCCATACCACCCTGGCTGGAATCAGGTCCATACAACCCTGACATCAGGTCTATAGAACCCTGACATCAGGTCCATACAACCCTGACATTAGGTCTATAGAACCCTGGCATCAGATCCATAAAACCCTGGCATCAGATCAATACAACCCTGGCATCAGAGCTATACAGCCCTGGCTGGCATCAGGTCCATACAACCCTGATATCAGGTCTATACCACCCTGGCATCAGATCCATAGCACCCTGGCATAAGAACTATAAAACACAAAACAATCTCCTGCGCCCCGGCGCCCGGTTAACTGAGTAAGTGGCGCGGCCAACCCCCTTAGCAAAGTCAATGGAATGTCGCAGGTCTTGCTTCCCTCCTCAGAATAATGGGTATCCTTAAAACTGAAACATACAAAAAGGCCAGGAGGACACACCAACCTTGCGCTATAAAGATAATATTTATTCATAAAATAACAAGAAATATACTCACAAACGAGCTTTAAAACAAGGCTTATCAATACTCCAGCAGTTGCGAGCAGTATCTCTAGAGGCCTACAACCTGAACCAGATATTTGGAGGAGCCAGATGGCATCGCAAACGGCTTACGCATTACGAGGACGAACCCTCTTCCTCAGAGCCTAAATAGTCTAAATATCTGGTCCAGGTTGTAGGCCTCTAGAGATACTGCTCGCAACTGCTGGAGTATTGATAAGCCTTGTTTTAAAGCTCGTTTGTGAGTATATTTCTTGTTATTTTATGAATAAATTTTATCAGATCCATAAAACCCTGGCTGGCATCAGGTCCACACAACCCTGATATCAGATCCTTACAACTTTGGCTGGCATCAGATCCATACAACCCAGACATCAGGTCCATAAACCCCTGACATCAGGTCCATAAACCCCTGACATCAGGTCCATACCACCCTGACATCAGGTCCATAAACCCCAGACATCAGATCCATAAACCCCTGACATCAGATCCATACAACCCAGACATCAGGTCCACACAACCCTGACATCAGGTCTATACAACCCTGGCATCAGATCCATAAAACCCTGGCATCAGATCCATAAAACCCTGACATCAGGTCCATACCACCCTGGCATCAGGTCTATACAACCCTGATATCAGGTCCACACAACCCTGGCATCAGATCCATAAAACCCTGACATCAGGTCCATACCACCCTGACATCAGGTCCATACCACCCTGACATCAGGTCCATACCACCCTGATATCAGATCCTTACAACTCTGGCTGGCATCAGGTCCATACAACCCTGACATCAGGTCTATACAACCCTGGCATCAGATCCATAAAACCCTGACATCAGGTCCATACCACCCTGACATCAGGTCCATACCACCCTGACATCAGGTCCATACAACCCTGGCATCAGATCCATAAAACCCTGACATCAGGTCCATACCACCCTGACATCAGGTCCATACCACCCTGACATCAGGTCCATACCACCCTGATATCAGGTCCATACCACCCTGATATCAGATCCTTACAACTCTGGCTGGCATCAGGTCCATACAACCCTGACGTCAGGTCTATACAACCCTGGCATCAGATCCATAAAACCCTGGCATCAGATCCATAAAACCCTGACATCAGGTCCATACCACCCTGGCATCAGGTCTATACAACCCTGATATCAGGTCCACACAACCCTGGCATCAGATCCATAAAACCCTGACATCAGGTCCATACCACCCTGACATCAGGTCCATACCACCCTGATATCAGATCCTTACAACTCTGGCTGGCATCAGGTCCATACAACCCTGACATCAGGTCTATACAACCCTGGCATCAGATCCATAAAACCCTGACATCAGGTCCATACCACCCTGACATCAGGTCCATACCACCCTGACATCAGGTCCATACAACCCTGGCATCAGATCCATAAAACCCTGACATAAGGTCCATACCACCCTGACATCAGGTCCATACCACCCTGACATCAGGTCCATACCACCCTGATATCAGGTCCATACCACCCTGATATCAGATCCTTACAACTCTGGCTGGCATCAGGTCCATACAACCCTGACATCAGGTCCATACAACCCTGGCATCAGATCCATAAAACCCTGGCATCAGATCCATAAAACCCTGACATCAGGTCCATACCACCCTGGCATCAGGTCCATTCCACCCTGGCATCAGGTCCATATCACTCTGACATCAGGTCCATACAACCCTGACATCAGGTCCATACCACCCTGAAATCAGGTCCACACAACCCTGGCATCAGGTCCATACAAGCCTGGCATTGGGTTCATCCAACCCTAGCTTCAGGTCCAAGTCTATATAATAATCATTTTTTGTGAAAAGGTAATCTTGGTGTCCAGCCGGGGGGGGGGGTTACTGAATGTTTTATATGGTGGGAACTAACCATATCTTGAAACCAAGACTAGAGGTAGATTCTTTGTACTGAACTAAAAACTACCAATAAAATCTACACCGGTGACACCGGCAGAGCCAACAACCTGAACACATCTTCTCGGTGTGAAGCTAAATCCGTGCGACATAGACACAGAAGGTGTGACTTCACATGTCGAGCCGAGCGCCGTCTTCTCTACTGATTTGTGTGGCATAAGAATAATATTTGTATCACTTTCCATGCATACAACAGATGGGAAGGAAACATGAGGTCGCTATATATAGGAGCCAATAGGGAGCTTCCTTTCTTTGTCTGCCCTTTGGTTGGCACGATCATAGCTTGAAACTTGTTACTTCTTTGGGATCTTTCTAATGCTTTTTTATTTCTTGAGTGAATATCCAGTGTATGTGATAAGTATAAAGAATACATAGCAAAAAATCTGTAGAAATATTACAGATTAAATAAATAAAATGAAAAAAAAAAAAACATTTGTGAGGCCCAATGGGATACTGTGTTCCACCAGTGGACAGAATGTGCCCCTTATGTTTTTTTGTTTTTGTATAACCTTTAAAGCATATCTAAACCTAAAAACAAAAATTTAATACATTGCAGTTTACCAATCCTTACATGTGGTGGCTGTGCTTTAATTTTAAATTTTAATCATTTTTTTTGCTGTTTTTTTCTTTATTTTCACCTGGCGATCCAGCCAGTAATGTGCCATGAGGTGTATCTACGGTATATTAAAAAATATATATATATATATAATATTTTTTTTTTTTTTTTTTTTAATAGGTATTTTTATATTTATATATACAGTGCATGGAAAAAAAGTATTAATATCCCTTGAAATTTTCCATTTTGTCATGTTACTATGTAAAAAGTTAATGGAATTTTATTGGGATTTTATGTGATAGACCAACACAAAGTGGCACATAATTGTGAAGTGGAAGGAAAATGATAAATGGTTTTCCACATTGTTTACAAATAAATATGTGAAAAGTGTGGGGGGGGGGGGCATTTGTATTCAGCCCCCTTTACTCTGATACCCCTAACTAAAATCTAGTGGAACAAATTGCCTTCAGAAGTCACCTAATTAGTAAATAGAGTCCACCTGTGTGTAATCTCAGTATAAATACAGCTGTTCTGTGAAGCCCTCAGAGGTTTGTTAGAGAACCTTAGTGAACAAACAGCATCATGAAGGCCAAGGAACACACCAGACAGGTCAGGGATAAAGTTGTAGAGAAGTATAAAGCAGGGTTAGGTTATAAAAAATCTCCCAAGCTTTGAACATCTCACGGAGCTCTGTTCAATCCATCATCGGAAAATGGAAAGAGTATGGCACAACTGCAAACCTACCAAGACATGGCCGTCCACCTAAACTGACCGGCCGGGCAAGGAGAGCATTCATCAGAGAAGAGCCAAGAGGTCCATGGTAACTCTGGAGGAGCTGCAGAGATCCACAGCTCAGGTGGGAGAATCTGTCCACAGGACAACTATTAGTCGTGTTCTCCACAAATCTGCCCTTTATGGAAGAGTGACAAGAAGAAAGACATTGGTGAAAGAAAGTCATAAGAAGTCCTGTTTGTAGTTTGTGAGAAGCCATGTGGAGGACACAGCAAACATGTGGAAGAAGGTGATCTGGTCACATGAGACCAAAATTCAACTTTATGGCCTAAAAGTAAAACACTATGTGTGGGGAAAACTAACACTGCACATCACCCTGAACACACCATCCCCACTGTGAAACATGGTGGTGGCAGCAGGGACAGGGAAGCTGGTCAGAGTTGATGGGAAGATGGATGGAGACAAATACAGGACAATCTTAGAAGAAAACCTGTTAGAGTCTACAAAAGACTTGAGACTGGGGCGGAGGTTCACCTTCCAGCAGGACAACGACCCGAAACATCCAGCCAGAGCTACAATGGAATGGTTTAGATCAAAGCATATTCATGTGGTAGAATGGCCCAGTCACAGTCCAGACCTAAATCACATTGAGAATCTGTGGCAAGACTTGAAAATTGCTGTTCACAGACGCTCTCCATCCAATCTGACAGAACTTGAGATATTTTACAAAGAAGAAGAATGGGCAGAAATGTCCTCTCTAGATGTGCAAAGCTGGTAGAGACATCCCCAAAAAGACTTGTAGAGAAAGGGGGTTCTACAAAGTATTGACTCCGGGGGGCGCCATACAAATGTACCTCCCCACACTTTTCACATATTCCATTTTTTAAAATGTTGAAAACCATTTATCATTTTCCTTCCACTTCACAATTATGTGACACTTTGTGTTGGTCTATCACATAAAATCCCAATAAAATACATTTACATTTTTGGTTGTAACATGACTGAATGTGGAAAATGTCAATGGGGTATGAATACTTTTCCAAGGCACTGTATTTTTTTATATCTATAGGTATTTTTAATATTTACATTTATATATTTTTATATTTATATACAGTACATATATTTATATTTACAGGTATTTTATATATTTATATATTTTTATATTTATATTTAAAGGGATTTTTATCATATATATTTATATAGGTATTGTTTTTATATCTATAGGTATTCTTAACAATCACATTTATATATTTATAGGCATTTTAACATATATTTTTATATTTATATAAATGCATTTATATTTATAGGTATTTTTAATTTTATTTTTTAAACCTCTTGTACATTGGTTCTGTGTGAAGAGGAGCCAAAGCAATGGTTACTAGACTATTTTTTCTTCAGGTTGAAGGTTTCTCATTCATACAGAATAGAGTGAATCAGGAAAATACTGCACTGTGGTCACTAGATGGAGCTGATGATCATAATTATTTACTTTGGTCAGCTCTATCTGGTGGCCACAATGCTGTGTTTTCCTAGTTCACTTTATTCTGTATGAATGAAAAACATTCAAACTGGGGAGGAAATAGCCTAATAACATTTATTAGTTGCCCCCCCACTCAGAACTAAGACCTTCAGTTTCACAGGATGAATAGCGGTGCCAAATGTTTATAATGACCCCCCTTCCTGTGTTTGTGTGGCTCTTCTGTCTATGGAGGAGCAATGGAGACCCCCTCAGACTGCAGCACCCGGAGAGAGGGGAGTGAATACAGTGATTTCCTACGACTGGCAGCTCTGTCTAGTGGCCATAATGCAGAATTTTTTTCTAACATATCTCTCAGTTATTAAACAAAATTCCACATTATGACCACTAGATGGAGCAGACAATCATAGGAAATCAGTGCGTGAGTTCCTAAGATTGGCAGCTCCATCTAATGGCCTTAATGCAGCATTTTTTTTTTAAAAATATGTCCCAATCATTAAATTAAATACTGCATTATGACCACTAGATGGAGCAGATGATCATAGGAGATCAATGTATTTTCCCAAGATTGGCAGCTCCATCTAGTGGCCACAATGCAGCATTTTCTTCTAAAATATCTCAATTATTAAACAAAATACCGCATTATGACCACTAGATGGAGCAGACAATAATAGGGAATCAGTGCGTGATTTCCTAAGATTGGCAGCTCCATCTAATGACCATAATGCACCATTAAAAAAAAATAATAACCTGACCGGAGTTTGAATCATTCCGCCCTCTATCCATCTATCTGCTATAGATACACTTTAAGGGGTCTGTTTAAAAAAAATAAATAAAAAAAATAATATATATATTGGAGGAATGAGGCAGACATTCAGCCTCCCCTGATGAAGTCTGACCATCTTTAGCTGAATACAGTGATTTCCTACGATTGGCAGCTCCATCTAGTGGCCATAATGCAGCATTTTGTTTCTAAAATATCTCTCAATTATTAAACAAAATGCTGCATTATGACCACTAGATGGAGCAGCTGGTCATAGGAGATCAATGTATTTTCCCAAGATTGGCAGCTCCATCTAGTGGCCACAATGCAGCATTTTTTTCTAAAATATCTCTCAATTTTGAAACAAAATACCACATTATGACCACTAGATGGAGCAGACAATAATAGAAAATCAGTGCGTGATTTCCTAAGTTTGGCAGCTCCATCTGATGGCCATAATGCACCATTTAAAAAAAAAAAAAAAATCTCTCAATCTTTAAAAAAAATACCACATTATGACCACTAGATGGAGCAGAAGATCATATGGAATCATTGTGTAATTTCCTAAGATCGGCAGCTCCATCTAGTGGCCACAATGCAGTAATTTTTCTGAAATATCTCTCAATTAATAAAAATAAAACATCATGACCACTAGATGGCGCAGATGATCAGAGGAAATCAACGTGTTAATTACGGGTCTATCGGGGCATTTTTAACATTTTTCTCACACGTGTTAATTTGATAGAAAATGGCTCTAAACCACCAAAAAATTTTATATTCTGAAATCAGAGTCCATCCTTTCATTAGAGTCCTCATTTAAGCCCCCCCCCCTTACATCGGAGTTTACCTAAGGACTCCACCTAAAATCAGAGTTCCCCCTTACATCACATTTCCCATCAGAGAATTACATCAGAGCCACCTCACGTCAGAGCCCCCCTCACATCAGAGCCCCCCCTCACATCAGAGTCCCCCCTTACATCAGAGTCCCCCCTCACATCAGGGTGCCCATCAGAGCCACCTTTACATCAGAGTCCACCTTGGGGGTCCTCCTTATATCATGGCCCTCATCAGAAACCCTCTTTCATCATAGGTCTCCACCTTAGTCCCTAACAGTGCCCCCTTTACATCAGAGTCCCTCTTTACATCATGGTCTCCATCAGAGCCCCCCCCTTATATCGGAATCTCCAACAGAGCTTATTACATCAGAGTCCACCTTAGGAGTCCCTCCTTACATCAGAGTCCCATCAGAATCACTAACAGAGCCCCCCTTGTACCAGAGTCCTCATCAGAGCCCTGCTTACATCAGAGCCCCCCATTTACATCAGTGTTCCCATCAGAGCCTCCCTTACATCAGATTCCACATTTGAGTCCCTCGTTACATTAGAGTCCTCATCAAAGCCCCCCTTACATCAAAGTTTACCTTAGAATTGCCCCTTAAATCGGAGTCCCCCATACATCACATTTTCCATCAGAGCCCCTTCACATCAGAATCCACATTAGAGTCCCCCCCCCCTTACATTAGGGTCCCCATCAGAGCCACCTATACATCAGAGTCCACCTTGGGAGTACCCCTTACATCAGAGTTTCCCCTTACATCAGGGTCCCTATCAGAGTCCCTCTTACATCAGAGTCCCTAACAGAGCCTCCTTTACATCATGGTGTCCATCAGAGCCCCCCCTTATATCAGAATCTTCATCAAAACCCATAACCTCAGAGTCCACCCTGCTTACATTAGAGCCCCCCTTTACATCAGTGTCCCCATCAGGGTTCCCCCTTATATCAGTGCCCAATCAGAGTCCCCCCTTACATCAGGGTCTCCATTAGATTCCCCCTTATATCAGAACCCCCCCCCCTTACATCAGATTCTTTATCAGTGGTCCACCCTCACCTTACCTGCAGTTTGGCTTTGTAGCAGCAGGGGGCAGTCAGGAGGTGGAGCGGGTGTGGACAGGAGAGGTGCCGTCCTCCTGCTAGGACTCGGGGTGTCCCGGGAATACACTGATGGGATCACATCGGGAGGAACCTGACCCTGCCAGCTGGATGTGATCCTGTAGCAGGTGGGATTTGGTTCGGAGCCCCCCCGAATGTGTGTGCCCATCCTAACATCACCGCCAGGCTACACCAGACACACCTTCTGGGGGTTTTTTTTGGATAAAGGGATGAAATTCATGGAAACACGGAGAGAACATAAAGATTCCGGTCAGAGAGTCACTTTACGGTACCCCAACCTGCCCGCTCTGGAGTCTTCAGAGCTACTGGGCTCAGTGCCCGCTCACCGCGCTTTCCTTCCCTTTATATCTGCATCCTATAAATCATCGGAGATCAGAATCCCGGAATCTTCCCTACAGAAGGCGGAACGGAGAGTCTGTCTGGTGCCATGTGATGGATGGTCCGGGAAAGGGACATTCCGTACAACAGAGACTCCAAATAATACATCGTGTCCTACCGAGCGCAATGTCTACATTATACCCGACATTAACTCCGCCCATTATGTGTCCGACAACTTTCCATATCCTGATTATATGAATAGTGCTTGGCAAAGCAAGGATGTTAAACATCTACCGTATAAACTAATATAGTAAATAGCGGTGCTATGACAAAAGAAAAAAAATATTATATATTATATACAGTATTCCACAAAAGTAAGTACACCCCTCACATTTCTGTAAATCTTTTCTTCTATCTTTTCATGTGACAACACTGAAGAAATGACACTTGTCTACAATGTAAAGTAGTGAGTGTACAGCTTGTATAACAGTGTAAATTTGCTGTCCCCTCAAAATAACTCAACACACAGCCAATAATGTCTAAACCGCTGGCAACAAAAGTCAGTACACCCCTAAGTGAAAATGTCCAAATTGGGCCAAATTAGCCATTTTCCCTCCCCGGTGTCATGTGACTCGTTAGTGTTACAAGGTCTCAGGTGTGAATGGGGAGCAGGTGTGTTAAATTTGGTGTTATCGCTCTCACTCTCTCATGCTGGTCACTGGAAGTACAACATGGCACCTCATGGCAAAGAACTCTCTGAGGATCTGAAAAAAAGAATTGTTGCTCTACATAAAGATGGCCTAGGCTATAAGAAGATTGCCAAGACCCTGAAACTGTGCTGCAGCACGGTGGCCAAGACCATACAGCGGTCTAACAGGACAGGTTCCTCTCAGAACAGGCCTCGCCATGGTCCACCAAAGAAGTTGAGGTCACGTGATCAGCGTCATATCCAGAGGTTGTCTTTGGGAAATAGACATATGAGTTCTGCCACAGGACATGGTTCCAGTAATCCATGTCCTTAGTCTGCTTGTCTTCAGCAAACTGTTTGTGGACTTTCTTGTGCATCATCTTTAGAAGAGGCTTCCTTCTGGGACGACAGCCATGCAGACCAATTTGATGCAGTGTGCGGCGTATGGTCTGAGCACTGACAGGCTGACCCCCCACCCCTACAACCTCTGCAGCAATGCTGGCAGCACTCATACGTCTATTTCCCAAAGACAACCTCTGGATATGACGCTGAGCACGTGACCTCAACTTCTTTGGTGGACCATGGCGAGGCCTGTTCTGAGTGGAACCTGTCCTGTTATACCGCTGTATGGTCTTGGCCACCGTGCTGCAGATCAGTTGCAGGGTCTTGGCAATCTTCTTATAGCCTAGGCCATCTTTATGTAGAGCAACAATTCTTTTCTTCAGATCCTCAGAGAGTTCTTTGCCATGAGGTGCCATGTTGAACTTCCAGTGACCAGCATGAGAGAGTGAGAGCGATAACACCAAATTTAACACACCTGCTCCCCATTCACAACTGAGACCTTGTAACACTAACAAATCACATGACACCGGGGAGGGAAAATGGCTAATTGGGCCCAATTTGGACATTTTCACTTAGGGGTGTACTGACTTTTGTTGCCAACGGTTTAGACATTAATCATACCTCCCAACTTTTTGAGATGGGAATGAGGGACACCTGCTAGCAAACGTATGTGGGCATAGGACATGGCCCCCTGCCACGCTCCTTAAAGGGGACATATAAAAAAAAAGGGTTAATTAAATCCACAAGTGCTTTTTTTTAGCACTACTATTCCTTCAGGCCGGGTTCACACAGGTCCGACAAACGCTCCGACATTGGGAGCTCATATCTCATGATGTGTGAAATTTAATGTTTCCCTATGGGAGCCGTCCTAACTGGTCCGACACAAGTCATTCCAACTTTAGAAATGCACCCTGTACTACTTTGGTCCGACTTTGATCCTACTTCAGCCCATTGACTATCATTGAAGTCGGATCAAAGTCCGATCGCCGTCTCGCATGATCCAACTTTGGCATGCGACTTGTGCTCAGATGATCTTGAGGGGAAACTCCGCGCCAAATTTTAAATTAAAAACCGGCATGGGTTCCCCCTCCAAGAGCATACCAGGCCCTTGGGTCTGGTATGGACCTTAAGGGGAACCCCCTACCCCTCAACATGGGGGTGTGGGTACTTTGGGGCAGGGGGCGCCCTGCGGGCCCCCCCACCCCAAAGCACCTTGTCCCCATGTTGATGAGGACAAGGGCCTCTTCCCGACAACCCTGGCCGTTGGTTGTCGGGGTCTGCGGGCGGGGGGCTTATCGGAATCCGGGAGCCCCCTTTAATAAGAGGGCCCCCAGATCCCGGCCCCCCACCCTATGTGAATGAGTATGGGGTACATGGTACTCCTACCCATTCACCTAGGGAAAAAGTGTCAATAAAAAAACACACTACACAGGTTCTTAAAGTAATTTATTAGGCAGCTCTGGGGTCTTCTCCCGACTTCAGGGGTCTTCTTCCGGCTTCAGGGGTCTTCTTCCGGCTTCGGGGGTCTTCTTCCGACTTCAGGGGTCTCTCCGGCATCTTCTCCCGGTGTCCGGATCTTCTGCCGGCTCCTCCGCTATCTTCTGCGGCTCTTTTGCTAGCGGTGGCCCGGACTTCTGCCTTCTTCCCTCTTCTCTTCTTCCGATGTTGACACGACGCTCTCTCCGGCTGGAATGCTCTCTGAGCGCTCCGCAATTGACTTATATAGGCGGTGACCCCGCCCCTTATGAGGTCACTGTCCCGGGGCATGCTGGGACTGTGCCGTCATAAGGGGCCGTGGTCAACATCACCCGGTGACCACGCCCCCTAAAACGTCACAGTCCCAGCATGCCCAGGGACTGTGACGGCATAAGGGGGCGGGGTCACCGCCTATATAAGTCACATCGGAGTGCTCAGAGAGCATTCCAGCCGGAGAGAGCGTCATGTCAACATCGGAAGAAAAGAAGAGGGAAGAAGGCAGGAGGCAGAAGTCCGGGCCACCGCTAGCAAAAGAGCCGCAGAAGATAGCGGATTAGCTGGCAGAAGATCCGGACACGGGGAGAAGACGCCGTGAAGTCGGAAGAAGACCTCCGAAGCCGGAAGAAGACCCCGGAGCTGCCTAATAAATTACTTTAAAAACCTGTGGTGTGTTTTTTTATTGACACTTTTTCCCTAGGTGAATGGGTAGGGGTACCATGTACCCCATACTCATTCACATTGGGTGGGGGGCCGGGATCTGGGGGCCCTCTTATTAAAGGGGGCTCCCGGATTCCGATAAGCCCCCCGCCCGCAGACCCCGACAACCAATGGCCAGGGTTGTCGGGAAGAGGCCCTTGTCCTCAACAACATGGGGACAAGGTGCTTTGGGGTGGTGGGGGCCGCAGAGCGCCCCCTGCCCCAAAGTACCCACACCCCCATGTTGAGGGCATGCGGCCTGGTACGGTTCAGGGGGGGGCGCTCGCTCGTCCCCACCCCCATTCCTGACCGGCCGGGCTGCGTGCTTGGATAAGGGTCTGGTATGGATTTGGGGGGGACCCCCACGCTGTTTTTTCGGCGTAGGGGGTTCCCCTTAAGGTCCATACCAGACCCAAGGGCCTGGTATGCTCTTAGAAGGGGAACCCATGCCGGTTTTTTATTTAAAATTTGACGCGGAGTTCCCCCTCAAGATTCATACCAAACACAGTGCCTGGCATTGGCGGGGATCCAAGTCGGATCCCCGTTCATTGAAAGTCGGACGCACGCCGGCTTCAAGTCGCAGGGCAAAGTCGGATCCAAAGTAGGATGGCTGTCGTGTCGCACCAGTGTGAACCCAGCCTTATATTGGCTTTTAAAATTGACAAATGCAGCAATTTAGAATTTGGATGAAAGGTTTAGCACTGGGAAACACTTTTTGAAAGATAAAAAGTGCATTTTATATACAACTATACAGATCACACCAAAATGAGGGACAAATGAGGAGGAAAGAGGGACATTACTCCAAATCAGGGACAGTTGGGAGCTGTCTGTTGAGTTATTTTGAGGGGACAGCAAATTTACACTGTTATACAAGCTGTACACTCACTACTTTACATTGTAGCCAAGTGTCATTTCTTCAGTGTTGTCACATGAAAAGATAGAAGAAAAGATTTACACAAATGTGACTGAGGAGTGTACTCACTTTTGTGAGATACTGTATATATATATATATATATATATATATATATATATATATATACTGTATACCGTCTTTACCGGCGCGCCTGGAAAATGATGCGACTGTGTGGCCAGCTGGTCACAGAGGCAAACAGAGGCCAGATCATCTATAATCCCCTCTATGGCCTTTGAGGTCCAGAGTGACGTCATAACATCACTTCCGATCCAGGGCGGAAGTAAATACATTTTTTTTTTTAAAGCAAAAGATTAAAATTCTTTTTTTTTTTTTTTTTTTAATCTTTTGCTTGTAAAGGTACAGGAGAGATTTGGGGTCTTTTTGACCCCAGATCTCTCCATAAAGAGGACCTGTCATCGCTTATTTCTATTACAAGGGATGTTTACATTGTTTGTAATAGGAATAAACGTGTTAAAAAAATAAAATATATATTAAAGACGCTCCCATTTCTTCATGTTCAGAGCCACACATGTGAGCTATTGCCGTGAACCTTAGAGCGAGAGCAATAATTCTAGCACAAGATCTCCTCTGTAACTCTAAACTGGTAACCTGTAAAAAACTTTAAACTGTCATCTATGGAGATTTTTAAGTACCATAGTTTGTTGCCATTCGCAATTTTATTAGCGTGCACAATCTTAAAGCATGACATGTTTGATATCTATTTACGCGGCGTAACATCATCTTTCATGCTTTACAAAAAAATTGGGGTATATATGGCGTTTTAAAAATAGGAGATGGTGATTGCGCTCTGTGATAAACAAAAGGGGAACAGGGAAAAAAAAGGGGTGGGACTAAACTAAAGTGCATGAAAGACAAATGATAAATACCAGAGGACCTAAGTGCCGGAGTCAGGTACATAAAAGGACTCACAAATGCAGAGAAGAACTAGTATGTATATAAAGTGTAGGAATACGTGTAGAGGCATATCAGGGCACTTAAATACTAGAACGAAATGGTATAATAGTGCATACAAGCAATACTGGCATCAATAAAAAATGCAAACAAATAATACAAAATAAATGTGTATATCAAAACTGAGGGTGCAGAAGCCCAGCAGACATTAAGCTCATAAATATTGAATAGGTCAAAATACTGACATGAGTGGAAAGCACTGCAAACAGCTAATAACATACAAGTAAATGAAAAATAAAAGCAATTAAAATGAGTCCCAGTAAGTGTGTGCTAGTATCACACCAGCACGTAGCGACTTACAAAACCTGTAAGTGACAAGTCCATAAAGTGAGATAATATCAATCCCACCACCAAATGTGACACTTCCAAAGAAAAAAACAATTCCAATAGTGAAGCGGGAGGGAGGAGTTCTTCAGTGAGGGCACCTCCGTGTTCGCAGGCCGCTTACCTTACTGCTGTAAAGTATACAGCTTGTGTTGTAAACAGCCAGCGAATATGGAAGTCCAGTTGTACAATGGGTAACGATGGTTAAGTATGCAAGATGGAATATAAAAAGACAAAAAACGGACAGCATATAGTATAATTCCGCGACGTCCAGGGTGGAGGGGTAGCAAGACACAGAGAAGGGGGGGGTTACACTCACTTGTTTAAAATGAGTGCGGGCATCAACCCACGAGCGCCGAGCTCGTATGCCTCCAATCGTTAACTTCAGTCCTCAGTCTGTCTCCGCTTTCAACTCCTCAAAGCTCGTCAGGCAAAATAAAAGTGTGCGGTATAAAAGAAGAGAGCGCACATAGCGTGATCCCGTATAGAAATACAGTTTATTGTGTAAAAAACTCTGCTCCAATCCTGACGCGTATCGTCACGTCACGTGACTTCTTCAGAGGATAGTTCCTTTGAAGAAGTCACGTGACGTGACGATACGCGTCAGGGTTGGAGCGCGGGACGCTGCCACAAACCAGCTGATTGTGACAAGCTCGGCGCTCGTGGATGTGTTACACTCCAACCGGTTTTAAATGTAAGTTTATGAGATTGTTTTTTACTCAATAGACTGTATTTATATACGGGATCACGCTATGTGCACTCTCTTCTTTTATACCGCACACTTTTATTTTGCCTGACGAGCTTTGAGGAGTTGAAAGCGGGAACAGACTGAGGACTGAAGTTAACGATTGGAAGCATACGAGCTCGGCGCTCGTGGGTTGATGCCCGCACTCATTTTAAACAAGTGAGTGTTACCCCCCCCCTTCTCTGTGTCTTGCTACCCCTCCACTCTGGACGTCGCGGAATTATACTATATGCTGTCCGTTTTTTGTCTTTTTGTCTTTTTATTTTCCATCTTGCATACTTAACCATCGTTACCCATTGTACAACTGGACTTCCATATTCGCTGGCTGTTTACAACACAAGCTGTATACCTTATAGCAGTAAGGTAAGCGGCCTGCGAACACGGAGGTGCCCCCACTGAAGAACTCCTCCCTCCCCCTTCACTATTGGAATTGTTTTTTTATTTGGAAGTGTCACATTTGGTGGTGGGATTGATATTATCTCACTTTATGGACTTGTCACTTACAGGTTTTGTAAGTCGCTACGTGCTGGTGTGATACTAGCACACACTTACTGGGACTCATTTTTATTGCTTTTATTTTTCATTTTCTTGTATGTTATTAGCTGTTTGCAGTGCTTTCCACTCATGTCAGTATTTTGACCTATTCAATATTTATGAGCTTAATGTCTGCTGGGCTTCTGCACCCTCAGTTTTGATACACACATTTATTTTGTATTATTTGTTTGCATTTTTTATTGATGCCAGTATTGCTTGTATGCACTATTATACCATTTCTTTCTAGTATTTAAGTGCCCTTATATGCCTCTTCACGTATTCCTACACTTTATATACATACTAGTTCTTCTCTGCGTTTGTGAGTCCTTTTATGTACCTGACTCCTGCACTTAGGTCATCTGGTATTTATCATTTCTCTTTCATGCACTTTAGTTTAGTCCCACCCCTTTTTTCCCCTGTTCCCCTTTTGTTTATCACAGCGCAATCACCATCTCCTATTTTTATGCTCTGTCTGTCTTTTTGGATCAGTCTTTAGGTGTTGCAGCAGTGTTCTTTTAGTTTAGGCCTTTTTTAACAGCGCGGGAGTTACCACTTTCACGCATATATTGCGTTTTGTTCTTGTTTTTTTATTAAAGTGTATTTTTTCCCCAAAAATCGTGTTTATAAAAACGCTGTGCAAATACCGCGTGACAAAAAAAAAACAAAACGAAACGACCGCCATTTTATTCTCCCAGGATCTTTGCTAAAAAAAATATATATAAAAAAAAAAAAGTTTGAGGGTTTTATATAAGTAATTTTCTAGCAAAAAATACTGATTTAAACTTGTAAACAAAAATTGCCAGAAAAGACGGGGTCTTCATGTATATAATGTACAAGGCGATCGTTTCCCTTTATTATTTGCAGAACGATTCTTTTTTTTCTTCTGGCTGTCAGATGATCCACTCCCAGCAATCTTCCAGACTATTGACACTTCCGCAATTCATCTCAAGTCAAGCACCCGGTCCATCCATCTCTGTGATGAGCCGTTCTACATCGAGCGGCGTGAACCATCTCTTGTCGGCGTTCACCGAGATATTGATTGTGGATTTCACCCTCAATGTATGCCGAACGTTTCCCAACCACTCCCAGCACATCTTCCATGTAATAGCTCAATATAACAACACAACCAGATCCCAGCATGCGCCAGATGACATTTTTCGGCTGGTCCCCTTCTATGCCATGTAAGGAAACAATGTATTACATTGTATACACTTGTATTTTGGGTATAATGTGGTCATAAAGTTCATTTATTGTAAAGGTAATGAGTGTATAAAGCTAAGTCTTAGGTGTGTATATTTAAAAAAAAAATGCACAACAATCCATCCATTGAATACTCATTTACATTCATTCGGTGCAAATGGAGCAAAAAAAAGAAACAAAAACGAATGTTATTAGACTATTTCCACTGGTCGAATATTTTTCACTGATCTCAAATGGTAAATGCAACATTTGGCCATTGGGTGGCCCTAAGCATGAAGGGAATTGTCATGTGATACTTGGCTCCATCTAGTGGCCAGATGTGGTATTTTCTATTTTCAATCAATGAAAAAAAAAACTGCACAGGATAATAGTGCAATAATGTAGGGCAACAAAAACAAACACATATTATTAGGCTAGTTCCTGAGGTTGAATGTTTTTCACTGATTTCAAACAAAACATACATCATTTGGCCACTAGAAGGCCCTAAGTATCATAGGAACTTCCTTTGATACTTACTGCCATTTAGTGGCCAAATGCTGTATTTTTTTGGTTAAATCAATGAAAAGCAGCACAGGATAAAAGCCTAATTACATGGGGGGTCAAAAACAAATGTTATTAGGCTATTTCCTGTGGTTGAATGTTTTTTTACAGTTTTAATACAGAAAATACAGCATTTGGTCACTAGATGGCGTTAAGTATCAGAGCAAATTGGGTCACTAGATGGCGCCGCTGAGCATCAGAGAAGTTTCCTCTGATTTTTTTTTACTCACATTAAAAAGGAACTGCAGTCCGCTCACATAATTTGTAAATAAAAACATCTTTGCCATTCCGAAGCTTCCCTCCAACCACTTTGCATATGATCTTATATATGCTGCGATTTCTGTACTCGCCAAATAGGCTGCAGAAATCTCCCTCCACTGAGTCTGGCTGCAGCCATTTTAACTGTGGGCAGCTGAAGCTGCTGCCTGTTCACTTCCCGGATTTACACAGACGCACACAGAGGGACACCTCCAGCTCTGCAGCTCTCGTTGGCCCTCTTATGGCTCATCCCCCCCTCCCTTCCTGGAAACTCTCACGAGTGAGTGAGAGCGTTGTGTATGATGTCATAGTCCTAGGCTAATGACCAGACAGGAAACAGGAAGTGGGCTGTATAAGGGATTTACTGACAAAAAAAAAAAATGTTTTACTATCCAAAGTTAAAAACAACAACAAGGGCAGAAGATTTAATAGATGAAAAAAAGACTGAAGTTCCGCTTCAAGTCAAATACAAAATCTGCATAGTGTCCCGGTTCCGTCGATGATAGAAAATCACGGCCGTTGGAGGTGATCATAAGGCTGGAGGAGAAGATTCCGGGTCCCCTGAGGGTATAAGGAGGAAGTGATGTCAGCTTGGGGGGCGGACCGCCTCCACATCTCCTCCAGCCCTGTGAGCACCTCCAGCGGCCGTGATTTGCTATCATCGGCGGAACCGGGACACCTATGCAGATTTTGCATTAGAGATCTAGGGTTGCCATCTGTCTGGGATTCACCCGGACAGTTTGGGTTTGGAATCATGTGTCCGGGTTTCCAACTGCCTGAAACCCGGACACATTATTCAGATTGGACTATGACCTCCCAGTGGGGTTGCTGGCTGCAGCTGTCTAAGCTGTGAGTGTCTGTTACACTCTCTCTCACACTGCCCAAAGCCAACACTAACAATCCGCCCCACCCCCCCACCCCCCACATACAGATAAGAGAGGAGAGAGGGCTCGTTCTGCTCCTCTTCCTCCTGCCCCCACCCCTCTGTGTCTGCCCACACTCCAATCCCTGTGCCTCAGAAAAGAAAAGTGGGGGCCGGAAATTTGAAGTTCAGCAGCCTCCTCAGATACATCTGGATGAAAGGTGCTGACTGCCAAGGGGTGAGTGAGCTCACCATCCATTCCTGTCTGTGACTGAAGTCTCCCCCCTTCTCTCTCCTGCCTCTGAGTGAGTACACTAAGGTAAATCAGGGTTCTGAGAGCACCCCTTACATCAGAGTTCCCCTTTCCACCAGAGGCCACAGTGTTCCCCCTTACATCAGAGTCCTCTCCGTACATCAGAATTCTCAGTGTTCCTCCTTAAATCAGGGTTCCCAGAGCATCCCTTATGTCAGAGTCCCCAGAGTTCTCCCTTACATCAGAGTCTGCAGAGTCCCCCCTTACAGTGAAAGAGAACTCTGCGAGTTCAGATGTAAAAGGGGAACTCTGTGGACTCTGATGTAAAGGGGAACTCTTGTTATTAACTTCATATGATTAGAAATGTTATTTAATTGCAAAATATATGTTTAGTTTATACTATAAAACAAAATTGCTGCGCGCCGCTAAAGTCTTCGGGTTTGACTTGAAGAAAAGGTGGCGGCCCTAATAAGAGCAGATAAGTACTTAACCACTAGCCGACCAGCAGCCGTCGTTATACTGCGTCAGGTCGGCTAGTGGTTAAGTACTTATCTGCTCTTATTAGGGCCGCCACCTTTTCTTCAAGTCAAATCCGAACACTTTAGAGACGCACGGCATTTTTTTTTTTATAGTATAAACTATACATATATTTTACAATTAAATAACATTTCTAATCATATGAAGTTAATCACAAGAGTTCCCCTTTACATCAGAGTCCACAGAGTTCCCCTTTTACATCTGAACTCGCAGAGTTCTCTTTCACTGTAAGGGGGGACTCTGCAGACTCTGATATAAGGGAGAACTCTGGGGACTCTGACATAAGGGATGCTCTGGGAACCCTGATTTAAGGGGGAACACTGAGTACTCTGATGCACGGAGAGGACTCTGATGTAAGGGGGAACCCTAATTAGAGCAGATAAGTACTTAACCACTAGCCGACCAGCCGCCATCGTTATACTGCGTCAGGTTGGCTCGTGCTCCCGCCCGCGGCTCGCTGTGGGAGAGTGCGCGCGGGTCGGACGGACTCGATGTCTACAGGTGCCTTGCGATCGCCTGGTACAGAGGCAGAATGGGGGATCTGTCTTTGTAAAGAAGGCGGATCCCCATTGTGACAGGGGACACATCAGAGATCTTCTGTTCCCAGTGATCGGGAACAGTGATCTCTCTCATGTCCCAGGCAGCCCATCCCCCCCTACAGTTAGAACACACTGAGGGAACACATAGTTGACCCCTTGATCGCCCCCTACTGTTAACCCCTTCCCTGCCAGTGTCCCGTTCACATTGATCGGTGCATTTTTATTGCACTGATCAATGTAATAATGTCACTGGTCCCCAAAAAGTGTCATTTGGGGTCAGATTTGTCTGCCGCAATGTCGCTGCCCCGCTAAAAAAAAAAATCGCAGATCGCCGCCATTACTTGTAAAAACAGTAAAAGAAAATAAAAGTCCCTAAATCTATCTCATACTTTGTAGACGCGATAAGTTTTGCGCAAACTAATCAATAATATGCTTATTGCAATTTACACAAAAAAAAAAATATAATGGCCTAAAGTGATGACTACATTTATTTTTTTTATATATTTTTTTTTTTGGATATGTATAATAGGAAAAAGTTTAAAAAAATTTTTTTTTTCAAAATTGTTGCTCTTTGTTTATAGCGCAAAAACTAAAAACTGCAGAGGTGATCAAATACCCCCAAAAGAAAGCTCTATTTGTGGGGGGAAAAAAGGACATCAATTTTGTTTGGGTACAACGTCGCACGACCGCGCAATTGTCAGTTAAAGTGACGCAGTGCCGAATCGCAAAAAAAATGGCCTGGTCACTAAAGGGGCAAATCCTTCCGGGGCTGAAGTGGTTAATGTGTGTTAAATTTTTTTTTGACAAACTGCCCACTAGAGGGCGCCTCCCTTTCTACACACACACACACAGAAGCGCATTCCTGTTCAAATCGCACGCGGTTCTTTGCAGTTCAATTTGCACCCATTCATTTTGCATTGAAGCATCGATATCGGTTTTCAGTATCGGAAGCATTTTCACGACTACCGATACCCGTGAACAATGCTTGGTACCGATGCATCCCTATTATTAGGTTGTTTCCTGTGATCGAAAGGTTTTCACCGATTTAAACAAGGAAAATACTGCATTGAGCCATTAGATGGCGCTATGCCTCATAGGAATTCCCTGTGATATTTAGCACCATCTAGTGGCCACGTGTGGCATTTTCTGTTTCAAATTAACGAAAAACAGCACAGGAATAAAGTCTAATAACATGGAGTAAAAAGTTATGCTATTCGAGAAGAATAAAGAATTTAAAAAAATAAAGACGTAAAGAATGTTTTTCGGGTCTTTTCTGTGAATCGAACGTTTTTCACTGATTTAATAATGAAATGACAGAATTTGGCCACTAGATGGGCGCTGAGTATTTTTGGTCATTAGCGCCATCTAGTAACCAAATTTGGTATTTTCAGTTTTAAATCAATGAAATGCTTGAAGTAGTCTGATAACTTTTGTTTTTTTTTTTTTTGTTTTTTTTGGGGGGTGGGGTGGTGTTTGCCCCCTTTTTATAGAACGAATGTATTGGCACTTTTACTGGGCAAATTACTATCCAATTATTTTTAATAAATACCCCCCTGTGGTGTCTTCATTTTAGATGTAACTGAACTAATCCTGGACAATCCAATAGACCAGATCGCAACAAATTTATATTAAACTCAAACAGAAACCTTGTTACTTTGTATTACCGTTTATCAACAATGACTTTATGTGACCGGAGATAATATTAAAGCTAATTCCATATTAATATAATAGAAAATGAAACTATCTAAATCCAAAAAACAAACATTTATTATATTGCAGTTTACCAATCCTTAAAGCGCAACAGAGAAAAACCCTGCGATGGACACCCCGACCAACACTGCAAGGTAGGGTTGCATCAATACCATTTTTTATCGGCAAGTACGAGTACCGAGACTTTTGGTCTCCGAAACCAAACACTTTGCGGTGCGATTTGCATCGATACAAAAAAATATTGGCGCAAATCGCACTGCGAAGAATCGCATGAGATTTGAACAGGAATGTGGTGCGATTTCAGTCCGAATTGCATGCGATTTCCCCCCCCCAATGCTCCTCTGTGTGTGTGTATAGAATGGGAGAAGCGCCATCTAGTGGCCAGTTTAAATAAAAAATTAGGACTCACAGTACATATCTGGCCACATGCAGGATAATCTACTTAGGTGTCCCGATCCGCCGATGATAGCAAATCAGGGGCGCTGGAGGTGCTCACAAGGCTGGAGGAGAAGTTCCGGGATCCCGTAGGTGTAGGGCGGAAGTGATATCAGCTTGGGGGGGCAGACCAGCTCTACATCTCCTCCAGCCCTGTGAGCACCTCCAGCACCCGTGATTTGCTATCATCGGCGGATCGGGACAGCTCTGTAGATAGTTTTGCATGTGGCCAGCTATGTACTGTGAGTTCTAATATTTTTTTCCCTTTCTATATACACACGCAGGAGCGGTGGTGGAGCCTTTAACCCTTTTTACCGTCAGGTTCATATGTCGTACGGACCAGACAGCGGGGGGGGGGGGGGTTAGACACACTCCTGGGAGTGTTTGTATGTCTGACAAGCCAACTGCTGGCTGTACAATGGAATTGATCCAATGGTTGGGCAGCCACCCTATTGCTTCCAAACCCCCCTCCCCTCGGTAACAGGCGCCCTCCTATGTGAGCGCTCCCGCCATGTACACCAGGGTCCACTTACCCATTTGCGGGTCTGGAACCGGCATGGTGGGTGCCACTGGGTAGGGGGAGGTTGCTAAGCAGACATGCGTCTGCTCCCCTCCCTTTCTTCTTGCTGATTAAGATTCTTCCCCGAGTGAAAGGGGGACCCGAAAGTGACGTCATACATGTCTATTCCGGATCCCCCTTTCACTTTACTTGGGGAAGAATCTTAATGCAGTGCGGTCTGCACTGCATTAGATTCATTGGAGGGCAGTTGAGACATCAGTGGTCTTTTAGACCCCAGATGTCTCATTAAAGAGAACCCGTCATCAAAAATCGTCACATTTTTTGTCAATGCCCCGCCTCCCAGACCAGCTCCTATGCTGGAGAGCACATTGGTCCAATGCCAGGAAATTGAAGTAGCGTGACGTCTACCATAGGAGCCGGCCCAGGAGGTGAGACTTTGACAGCATCAGGCGTTTCAGATCCAAGCTGTGTCACAGCGGGAGATCCTCTCTCTATGCGATGCGGCCAGCTCTACTCCCGATTCTTCCCTGTGATCCCTGTGCAGTGATAGGCTGCATTGATGGGCACTGATAGGCTTCATTGATGGGCACTGATGAGGCTGCACTGATGGGCACTGATAAGGCGGCACTGATAGGTAATGATAGGCTGCATATGTGGGCCCAGAACCGGCATGGTGGGTGCCACTGGGTAGGGGGAGGGAGCTGATAGGCTGCACTGAATGGCAGTGATGAGGCTGAATGATGGGCACTGATAGGCTGCACTGAATGGCACTGATGAGGCTGAATTGATGGGCACTGATAGGCTGCACAGATGGGTACTGGTGAGACTGCATTGATGGGCACTGATAAGGCTGCACTGAAGGGCACTGATGAGGCTGCATTGATGGGCACTACTAGGCTGCACTGATGGGCACTGATAAGGCTGCGCTGATGGGCACTGATAAGACTGCATTGATGGGCACTGATAGGCTGCACTGAAGGGCACTGATGAGGCTGCATTGATGGGCACTGATAAGGCTGCATTGATGGGCACTGATAAGGCTGCATTGATGGGCACCGATGAGACTGCATTGATGGGCACTGATAGGCTACACTGAAGAGCACTGATGAGACTGCATTGATGGGTACTGATAGGCTGTACTGATGGGTACTGGTGAGACTGCATCGCTGGGCACTGATAGGCTGCACTGAATGGCACTGATGAGGCTGAATTGATGGGCACTGATAAGGCTGCATTGATGGGCACTGATGAGGCTGAATTGATGGGCACTGATGAGGTTGCATTGATGGGCACTGATAAGGCTGCATTGATGGGCACTGAAAGGGTGCACTGATGGGCAATGATAGGCTGGATTGATGGGCTCTGATAAGGCTGCATTCATGGGTACTGATGGGCTGCATTGATGGGCACTAATAGGCTGCATTGATGGGCACTGATAAGGCTGCACTGAAGGGCACTGATAAGGCTGCACTGAAGGGCACTGATGAGGCTGCATTGAAGGGCACTGATAAGGCTGCATTGATGGGCAATGATGAGGCTGCATTAAAGGCACTGGTAGGCTGCGCTGATGGGCACTGATGAGGCTGTTGGGGGGGCAAATGGTGGCGAGTAACTCTTAAGACCTGGCTAGTTCAGGACTTGAAATTTTGAGCCCTGTATTACATTATTATATTTTATTTATTTATTTATGTTGGCTTTTGATCTGCTTTAAAGTTTGCATAGGGGGAAAAAAATTATGATACATAACAGGGAAATTTTCCAGCAACGAATATTCAAAATCTATGATGGAAAAACACACTTACTGGCAGGATCACCAAGTAAAAATAAAAAAATCCCCCCCCCCCAAAAAAAAAACAAAAAACTAATGCAACCACCATATCTAATTACTGTTAAACTGTAATATATTCCTTTTTTTTCTAACTTTAGACCTGTTGTAAAGTTTGCATAGAGGAAACATATAAATGTATATTACATACAGGGGGAAATTTTCCAGCAACAAATATTCAAAACCAATGACAGGAAACCAGCGGGATCACCAATTAAAAGGAAAAAAAATATCCCAAAGAAAAAGAAAATGAATGCATCCACCATATCCAGAAATGTAAAATATTATATTCCATACAGGGGAAAATTTTTCAGCAAAAATATTCAAAATCTATGATGGGAAAACAGACTTACTGGCAGGACCACCAAGTAAAAATAAAGGAACAAAAGAAAACTATAGCAGCCACCATATCTAAAAAATGTTAAATTGCAATATATTATTATTATTATTATTTTTTTTTTACTTTAGATCTGTTTTAAAGTTTGCAAAGGGAACAAATAAAAATAAAATATTTATGATCCAAATAGAGGGAAACCAGGAACAAATGCAATACCCCATATCAGCCAATGAGAAATGATCTTTGTGTCCTCTAATTAGATGAAAGCAGAAACTTGATTGGCTGCTTGAAGGACAATGCACTCATGAGGCAGGGCCATGATGTCATTAAGGATTGCTCTTAATAAATACGGTCACACTTTCCCTTTATTATTAATAATATAATAAAAATTATAATAATAATAACAAACAAAATAATAATAATAATAACAAACAAAATAATAATAATAATAATAGTAATAATAATAGTAATAATAATAATAATAAGAAGAAGAAGAAGAAGAAGAAGAAGAAGAAGAAGAAGTAGAAGTAGAAATAATAATAATAATAATATTATTATTATTATTATTATTATTATTATTATTATTATTAATGCTTTTGTTGTTATTATTATTACGTATTATTATTATTATTAATAATAATAACAAAAGAAATCATAATAATAATAATAATAAGTAATAATAATAACAAAAGCAATAATAATAATAATAATAATAAGAAGAAGAAGAAGAAGAAGAAGAAGAAGAAAATAATAATAATAACAACAAAAGAAATATTAATAATACTACCAATAATAATTATTATTGTGTTGTTGTTATTATTATTCATTATAATGAATTATAATCATTAATAATAAACAAAAACCTCTCTAAATAAACAGACCTCCAAATGTGCCAATACCCCAAACCCCACACACCTTCCCCCCCCCCCTTCCTCCCCACACACCTTTCCCCCCCATCCCCCACCCTTACCTGTAGATTAATGGTGGAGGAGATGGTTGCTTTAGGACAGATCGTTCTTCTTGGTGATCGGTGATGAGATGTGTTTCTGATCTGGGTGAAAATCTCTGCACTATGCTAAGATTGGAGGGATCTGTGTCTTCCTAGAGTGTGAGATCCTCTTCCGGGATGTCTCTTTGATTCACAGCTTTGTATTCTATATTCTTATATTCTTTCCTTTATTATTATATATTATTCTATAGTATCAATTATTATTGTTCTTTAATATTCAGCTCGTTGTCGTATTTCTGTTTATTACATTTTCGATAATGTGATCTCTCCCGCCCTGTGTAATGTATCATATTATTAGTATTGGTAATGTTCTATTGATTATCATATGTGTCATATGATTGGTATCAGTTCTCTTCTATTGATTATCATATGTGTATCCAATGATTGGTATCAGTTCTGTTCTATTGATTTGATTATCATGTGTGTTTCCTATTATTGGTATCACTTCTATTGATTATCATATGTGTATCCAATTATTGGTATCAGTTCTGTTTTATTGATTATCATATGTGTATCCAGTTATTGGTATCAGTTCTGTTTTATTGATTATCATATGTGTATCCAATTATTGGTATCACTTCTATTGATTATCATATGTGTATCCAATTATTGGTATCAGTTCTGTTCTATTGATTTGATTATCATATGTGTATCCAATTATTGGTATCAGTTCTGATCTATTGATATGTGTATCCAATTATTGGTATCAGTTCTGTTCTATTGATTATCATATGTGTATGATATTTTAAGTATCACTTATGTTCTATTGATATATTCTTTATTCATAAATATATATATTTTTTTGCAGTTGACGACAACGGAGCGTCTGAGGGTTTACGTTATTTGCATAAGTTTCTAGAAGATCACAGTGCATGTTCTAACGCTGTCATGGACATCATGGTACAGTATGTGTGTTTTTGTCGGGCTAACTTGCAAGCGGCATGTGTGCAAATCAATGACTATATCGCGTTGAATAGGACGATGTTGTTGTCTCCCCCCCCCCCTCCTCCAAACCCCTCCACCCCCCCGCACTGTGAGCGGCACACGCCGTATAGGGCCGCCGTGTCTACGGGTGATGCTGTCCGCGGTGTGGTGTTGTGTCTGCTGGCATGCATGTGTTGATGCTGCTGGTGCTGTTGCTGGCTGCTGTCATGTCTCAGTTGAGTCTTCTATGTGGTCCTCCTTGCAGACATCCTCGTTCTTCCTGCAAGCGGTGCCTCTTTTTTTTTTTTTTTTTCCCTTTTCCCCCTTTTTTATATCCTCAGCTGCAAGAATGGAGGGTGCCCGGCGGCAGACACAAAGCTCGTCACCCTTGCAGAGCCCAGCCCGGTGCCGCGCCGCGCTTCGCTGCAGAAGTCCTGGTCGCTCATCGTGGCCGTCTCATAGAGAAATAGCCGGCTTTCGCTGCTTCCCCTTGTGTCACACCATCCATCCCTCCCCCCCCCACCCCCACCCCTCACCACCATCACCACCACCACCTTTCTCCAATTCCCATTCTCTCTATCCTGCAGCCTGATTTGTTGCTGGGCTTTCTCTCTCTCCGCGTCTTTCTCATTCTCACCCCCCCCTCTCCCTCCCTCCTCCCTACAACCTCCTATTTATCCCCCCCCTCCTTACATTGGATTTCAGGGACACCCATCTCCTATGGATGGTCCCTCCTTGTCATGAAAGGAGAGGGATGGAGAAGGGGGGGGGTCTGTTATGGTTCATGAGATGGATTGCTGATGCTGTGTACCTGGCTCTTATTGTCATGGGGGGGGGGGGGGGTTGGGGCTCATCTCCGCAGTGTCAGATGAATTAAACAGTAGGCATGGAGAGGAGAGAGAGCAGCCCACACCCCTGCCATTGATGAACACAGGTCCCTCTGTGTATAGGGCTCTGCAGGATTCCATTAGCATTAATTAGGAGTTTTCCTGGCGAGGGTTCGTTGGCTTGCTGGTCAGGTTTGTAGAGAGGGAGAGAGAGATGCATGCCACCCCCCCCCCCCCCCCCCGATGATTGCTTCTTGGATGTAAGAAAAGAGAAAGGGGGGGACTGATCCCTCTTCTTGGGCTGTGTCTTCAGCCTCATCAAAGGCGAGCGATCAATTATTGAGACGATCGACAGATCCGTGTTTTTGAACCTAATTACAAGGGAACTTTATTACAACCCAAATACTGTACCTACCTTTCCAGTTGTCCCCGGAGCCGGGTTGTCTGGATCCTGATCCCTCATGTTCCCGTTATTACTTTTAACACTGAAAATCACGAATTAACCCTTTGCACACTGGTATGTAGCCTTATTTCTAGTAAACTTTTGCATGGAAAAAAAAAGCGATTTTTGGTTTGCATGCATCAAAGTGATCCCTCTCTTGGCCAACTCCCTCAAAATGATCCCTCTCTGGCCAACTCCCTCAAAATGATCTCTCTCTGGCCAACTCCCTCAAAATGATCCCTCTCTGGTAAACTCCCTCAAAATGATCCCTCTCTGGCCAACTCCCTCAAAATGATCCCTCTCTGGTAAACTCCCTCAAAATAATCTCTCTCTGGCCAACTCCCTCAAAATGATCCCTCTCTGGCTAACTCCCTCAAAATGACCCCTCTCTGGCCAGCTCCCTCAAAATGATCCCTCTCTGGCCAACTCCCTCAAAATGATCCCTCTGTGGTCAGCTCCCTCAAAATGATCTCTCTCTGGCCAACTCCCTCAAAATGATCCCTCTCTGGCAAACTCCCTCAAAATGATCCCTCTCTGGCCAACTCCCTCAAAATGATCCCTCTCTGGCCAACTCCCTCAAAATGATCCCTCTCTGGTCAACTCCATCAAAATGATCCCTCTCTGGCCAACTCCATCACAATGATCCCTCTCTGGCCAACTCCATCACAATGATCCCTCTCTGGCCATTTCCATCAAAATGATCCCTCTCTGGCCAACTGTGGCAAAATGATCCCTTTACACACTAGTATGAAGCCTTATTTTCAGTAAACTTTTGCATAAAAAAATGGACCTTCGGTTTGCATGTTTTGCATTACATATTCGAGCTGGCCAACTGTGTCAAAGTGATCGTTCTCTAGCCTACTGCCTCAAAGTGATCCTTCTCTGGCCAACTGTGTCAAAGTGGTCCCTTTCTGACCTTATGCATCAAAGTGATCCCTCTCTGGCCAACTGCATCAAAATAAACCCTCTCTGGCCAATTCTGGCAAAATGATCCCTTCACACACTAGTATGAAGCCTTATTTCTAGTAAACTTTTGCATAAAAAAATGGACCTTTGGTTTGCATGTATTGCATTACAGTACATATTCAAGCTGGCCAACTGTGTCAAAGTGATCCCTCTCTAGCCAACTGCCTCAAAGTGATCCATCTCTGGCCAACTGCCTCAAAGTGATCCCTTTCTGGCCAACTGCATGAACATAATCCCTCTCTGGCGAACTCGGTCAAAGTGAACTCTCTCTGGCCAACTGCATCAAAATAATCCCTCTCTGACCAACTCTGGCAAAATGATCCCTTTACACACTGGTATGAAGCCTTATTTCTAGTAAACTTTTGCAAAAAAATTTACTTTTGGTTTGCATGTATTGCATTACATATTCAAGCTGGCCAACTGTGTCAAAGTGATCCATCTCTGGCCAACTGTGTCCAAGTAATCCATCTCTGGCCAACTGCGTCAAAGTGATCCCTCTCTGGCCAACTGCGTCAAAGTTATCCCTCTCTGGCCAACTGTGTCAAAGTGATCCATCTCTGGCCAACTGTGTCCAAGTAATCCATCTCTGGCCAACTGCGTCAAAGTGATCCATCTCTGGCCAACTGCGTCAAAGTTATCCCTCTCTGGCCAACTGCGTCAAAGTGATCCCTCTCTGGCCAACTGCGTCAAAGTGATCCCTCTCTGGCCAACTGCGTCAAAGTGATCCATCTCTGGCCAACTGCGTCAAAGTAATCCCTCTCTGGCCAACTGCGCCATAATGGTCCATCTCTGGCCAACTGCCTCAAAGTGATCCATCTCTGGCCAACTGCCTCAAAGTGATCCATCTCTGGTCAACTGCCTCAAAGTGATCCATCTCTGGCCAACTGCCTCAAAGTGATCCCTCTCTGGCCAACTGACTCAAAGTGATCCCTCTCTGGCGAACTACAGTACATCAAAGTTATCCCTCTCTGGCCAACTCCATCAAAATGATCCGTCTCTGGCCAACTGCGTCAGTGATCCATCTCTGGCCAACTACAGTACATCAAAGTGATCCCTTTCTTGCCAACTGCATTAAAGTGATCCCTCTCTGGCCAACTGCATCAAAGTAATCCTTCTCCCTCTGGACAGTCCCTACTCTACTCTGCAAAATGTCGCTTACTTGCTTATAGCATCATTTATTGCTTTTGTTGCCCCCAGTGTATGCCATATGTCGGCAGCAGTGGGGGGTTTTACACACACCAGCCGAAAATATGCGTAAATCTGCCTAGCCGACTGTCAGATGGAAGCAATTTGGCAGCTTAACATCTGTCAGGCTGAGTCCACACACCCAGCAACAATGCTCCCGCCATGTCTCTCAGGCTCTGCATTTCCATCAGTGGACCCAGGACCAGCATGGTTGGTGCCACCAGGCAGAGGAGAGGAAGATCAGTGAACATCCATTCCCTGATCTTCCCTTTCCTTTTTAGGAGCCCAGGTACAACTTTTAAAATGTCACTTCCGGTTTCTGGTGTCGTTTTGTCTGACTGGTGCATTAGCTTCACTCGAGGGCAGGTGAGACATCAGGGGTCAACAAGACACATAATGTCTCATTAAAGAAAACCTGTCACAAAAAAAGAAATCACATCCCCAATATTAAGAAAAATACAATTTTAGTTAAAAAAAAATATATATCTAAAGAAAATGGAGTTTGGACTTTACTGGTACAAAGAGGACAATCACATGACTAGCATAAAAAATACGAAAAAAGTTTATTACAAATATAAAAACACATTTAGAATAAATTATTCCACATTTCGGTCCCATAGAATTGGAACTGGCAGAACAAGCTATTCAGTTCCCATACAGTCCATAGTTACACCCAGAGATTAAAAAGGTCGACGTGTTTCGCAATCCTTGCTTCCTCAGGACCTTGTATTCTTGGATATAACGATGAGTAGCCTGGCTAAAGAGTATACATAATAACTACACATTCTATTATAGAAATATAATGTAAATCATAACAATAACAGTAGAGCAAATATCAATATTTCAATGCTTATGTATGGGCAGGATAATACAACTTACATATTGTTCCTGAGCAGAAAAAAGATGGCAGCGGATAGACAGTGGACAAATGGCAACTTGGGAAGGCCTGATAAAGCATTAACCATGTTCAATCCAATCCATGAGAAAAAAAGATTTTCTTCAATAACTAAACAGAACAAAAAAGACAAGAAAATGTTAGTGTATGGAATATTTTGGGAGGAGCAACTGGAGATATGTTGGACAGCCAAAAATGGTAAAGAATTACTCAGATTACTTGCTTTAAGTTGCTTAGGGTACTAAATGATGAAAGCCAGCAGGATAACTGTCAGGTCACCTAGAGGCTGGGTGACAGATGCACACCATTGGGATCAGGAGTGCACCGCAAGGTAGTGGACCCTACGGCTGACTGCTGCGGATTGAACCCTGGGAGGTTCAGGAAGCAGGTCTACTGGATCACTGACACAGATCCCACTGGGAGCTAGAGCATAGATTCCCCAGGGCGTGGAGTCTAAGAGCCAGCAGGTGTTCACCAGAGCCTCTAGTGGTGAGGATGGACTGCGCTGCAGTCTGGCTCCAGGTCGCGGCCCCCAGGGTCTCACAGCTCATGCTCACGTTAGACTAGAGGAGAAGGGGAAGGCGGCAGCAGGCTGGAACAACAGGGAAAGTAAGGGACAAGCCAGGGTCGGGGCCACAAGCAGACAAGGACAACAGAGTACACGCCAAGGTTCAGGGTCACAGGCAAACAGGGATGGTCGGGGACACACCAAAGGTCAGGGTCACGAGCAGACAGGAATAGTTAGGAACAGGCCAAAGTCGGTAACTGGAATCAGATGTAGGAAACACAGCAAGTACACACAGAGGCTAACACACAATGGTTGATCAGCACTGCTGGCTTGCAGAGCACAGGTTAATATAGGGTTCCCTGATAGGGCCTGGGGTGGGGCCATGCTTAGAGGAGAGGTTACAAAAGCAGTCAGGTGAGGGTCAGCTGGTCTCTAGAGAGGAACACATGGAGACAGGTATGCTGATCGACAAACTCTATTGCATAACCATGACAATAACTTCTACCCGAGACCCCTTAGGGGAAAAACTAATAATGAATTCCAGTATATCCTCCAATTGCAAATCCAACTCAAAGTAAACCAAAACTAGCCCATTGTCAGAAACCATGAAATCAGGCCGAGACAGAAGTACAGTTAAATCACACTTGTTTAATAATAAAAGTAAAAAGAACAAACATAGTCAAAACATAGCCAGAGTTCAGTAACCGGAACGGATAGTCAGCCAAGCCAGAAGTCAGGGATCAATGTAGTGGAGTGAAGCAGGATCTGGAGCCAGAAGGGATGTCAGCAAAGCAAGTCTTGAACAGGATCGCAGGAGATTGTTTCTGAGATGTTGACCAAGGCGAAGGCAGAGCTCCTCTGGACTGGGCGGCTTAAGTAGGCAGGACTGACGAGCAGGATATCATCAACAGCTGAGTAACTGTGGAGAGATAGGAGCTGCAATTAGCCAACAGCTGAGCGTCCAGCTCAGAGAAGGAAGGGCTGAGCCCAGCCCTGACACCCATATTTGTATGTTATCAAGACAATTCACAGATATTACACCATATTCCGTTACTTATCATCACAGAATTACCTGTATCTCATCAAAAGGCATCCATATAGTTTGTATTATAAGATGTCCCAGAGATGCAACAACTCCCAGACAGACCAAAATAAACTCAAAGCACCAGCCATCACACATGGATAACACCTGTAAAGCCACCACTCCATCAACGAAGGGCCCCTTAAGAGAGTTATAACAATATACATAACTAAAAATAGCCCAGTAGAGGAGGAGAGATAAATGCATATACACTATATTACCAAAAGTATTGGGACACCTGCCTTTACACGCACATGAACTTTAATGGCATCCCAGTTTTAGTCCGGAGGGTTCAATATTGAGTTGGCTCCGCCCTTTGCAGATATAACAGCTTCAACTCTTCTGGGAAGGCTGTCCGCAAGGTTTAGGAGTGTGTCTATGGGAATATTTGACCATTCTTCCAGAAGTTACATGTGGTAGTAAGAGATTCTGATGACGTCATTTTAGATGACGAAACGTGTAAGGATGGAATGCACGTTACGCTACGTCAAGTCCTGGTGGAACGCACAATCTGACTCTGCTGGGGATCTGGCAGCTTCCATCGCCTCCGTCTGTCATTTGCAGGTGGTTCGCAAAGGAGGATACATTGTTGTATTGTTTTTACTTGCAATTGTAGCCATTGAGGCTTTTAATAAAATACCCTACAGTATTGCACTACGAGGAGTCCGTCCTCTTTTATTTCTCTCCTGCACCGCTGGTGATATCCCGTTTGGAGCCACGTTCCATCCCAAGGAGGACATTGAAGGATTCGTTTAAAGACCTTTGGAGGTCGGGGAGACCCCACAAGCACCTATGATCCATTCTGCCGTATAGTAGTAGGATCTACAACATCTGGTGAGTGGATATCATTACCTGTTTGTACCATCCATGCAGGAAGATTTATTTTCATTTCAATCATCCAGGATCTTGTTTGAAACTTTGTTTTTCATACTTGGACTTTTTCACTATTACATGTTCCACGGGTTTTAGTTTTTTAGTGGTTACCATTCACAATATACAATATTTAATTCTTCTTGGTCAGATGGTTTACATTTATGTATGTTTATCCTTTCCATTTCCAATATATATATTTGTTCATTTTGGTGATTGGCAAGCGCTGTTTTTGCACAATAGGCTGTGCACGTTTGCATACAATTCATTTGATTTGAACGACAGCTGCTATCATTTTATTTGCATGGTTTAAATGGATCCTTTGGTGCGGGTGGTTTGATTTACATAACTAAGTATAGCCCGGGGGAGGAGGAGAGATGAATGCACATACACTACATTACCAAAAGTATTGGGACGCCTGCCTTTACACGCACATGAACTTTAATGGCATCCCAGTCTTATGCCGCGTACACATGAGCGGACTTTACGGCAGACTTTGCCCGGCGGACAGGATTTCGTCGGACAGTTCGATCGTGTGTGGGCTCCAGCGGACTTTGTTTTCTCAAAAGTTGGACGGACTTAGATTTGAAACATGTTTTAAATCAATTCGGCGAAATCGAGTCCGGTCGAAAAGTCCGCTCGTCTGTATGCTAGTTCGACGGACAAAAAGCCACGCTAGGGCAGCTATTGGCTACTGGCTATCAACTTCCTTGTTTTAGTCCGGTGTACGTCATCACGTACGAATTCAACGGACTTTGGTTGATTGTGTGTAGGCAAGTCCGTTCATTCGGAAAGTCCGTTGAAAAGTCCGCCGGGTCAAAGTCATCCGTAAAGTCCGCTCGTGTGTACTCGGCATTAGCCCGTAGGGTTCAATATTGAGTTGGCTCCGCCCTTTGCAGCTATAACAGCTTCAACTCTTCTGGGAAGGCCGTCCACAAGGTTTAGGAGTGTGTCTATGGGAATGTTTGACCATTCTTCCAGAAGAGCATTTGTGAGGTCAGGCACTGATGTTGGACGAGAAGGCATGGCTCGCAGTCTCCACTCTAATTCCTCCCAAAGGTGTTCTATTGGGTTGAGGTCAGGACTTTGTGCAGGCCAGTCAAGTTCCTCCACCCCAAACTCTCTCATCCATGTCTTTATGGCTTTTGCTTTTGTGCACTGGTCCAGATCATTTGGTGGAGGGGGGATTATGGTGTGGGGGGAGGGGGATTATGGTGTGGGGGTTGTTTTTCACGGGTTGGGCTTGGCCCCCTTAGTTCCAGTGAAGGGAACTCTTAAGGCGTCAGCATACCGAGACACTTTGAACAATTTCATGTTCACCACTTTGTGGGAAGAGTTTGGGGACGGCCCCTTCCTGTTCCAACATGACTGCCCACCAGTGGACAAAGGAAGGTCCATAAAGACATGGATGAGAGAGTTTAGGGTGGAGGAACTTGACTGGCCTGCACAGAGTCCTGACCTCAACCCGATAGAACACCTTTGGGATGAATTAGAGGGGAGACTGCGAGCCAGGCCTTCTGGTCCAACATCAGTGCCTGACCTCACAAATGCTCTTCTGGAAGAATGGTCAAACATTCCCATAGACACCCTCCTAAACCTTGTGGACGGCCTTCCCAGAAGAGTTGAAGCTGTTATAGCTGCAAAGGATGGACCAACCCAATATTGAACCCTACGGACTAAGACTGGGATGCCATTAAAGTTCATGTACGTGTAAAGGCAGGTGTCCCAATACTTTTGGTAATATAGTGTATATGATGGGAGTTTGGTCCATGGATGTTGTTGGTGGTGGACACATACTGTGGGATTCTCTGGGGTAAGCTGAATGGAAAGATATATGTACCAACAGAGATGCCAAGTCCTCTTAGTGGGATATACTATTATATATAATAGTATTGAATCTTATTTGGTGGTAATGGTGTTATCCACAAACATTTTTATAATGTGAATTAATAAATTTACTGAATTATTCATTTGATTTGCCTCAGTTAGTACGGCGCCTTCGGGGCCCTTCATATTGGTGGTATCCTCCTCTCCTTTTTCATTGGGATGTGGCACCGCATGTCAACTCCCTGAGATGTGGTAAACTATTTTTGTGTAAATTTATTTTTTTACTGAAATTTTGCACTTGATAAACTATTGCGCTAATATCGTGTGCCAAAAAAATCTGGAACTACCACAGTTTTATTCTCCTGGGTCTCTGCATTCAGAAAATATATTACGTTTTGGTGGTTTTAAGCAATCTTCAGGCCTAAAACGATCTTTAAAAATGTGTCCAAAAAAACCCCCAAAAAATAATTGTTCTGCCAGCAGACGGGTCAATGGACCTATAGTGCCAATACGGGGCAGACAGACACAGTGGGAGGAGAGCTACGGACTCATGTCTGCTCACTGGCCTGCACTGTGCAATAGAGATGTCTGTGCTCAATTCAAAATAAGAATAAATATATATAACATGTGAAGGTCCTGAAGGGCTCTGACCACATATTGGCTCTTTATGTCCACTACAGTATGCTGCAGGCAAGTATGGAGTTGGCATTTTGCAGAGAAGAGAAGAGACTGGCTATAAAGGGTTCACTGTGATGCAGTTGGCCAGAGAGGGATCACTTTGATGCAGTTGGCCAGAGAGGGATCACTTTGATGCAGTTGGCCAGAGAGGGATCACTTTGATGCAGTTGGCCAGAGAGGGATCACTTTGATGCAGTTGGCCAGAGAGGGATCACTTTGACGCAGTTGGCCAGAGAGGGATCACTTTCATGCAGTTGGCCAGAGAGGGATCACTTTGATGCAGTTGGCCAGAGAGGGATCACTTTGATGCAGTTGGCCAGAGAGGGATCACTTTGATGCAGGTGGCCAGAGAGGGATCACTTTGATGCAGGTGGCCAGAGAGGGATCACTTTGATGCAGCTGGCCAGAGAGGGATCACTTTGATGCAGTTGGCCACAGAGGGATCACTTTTATGCAGTTGACCAGAGAGGGATCACTTTAATGCAGTTGGCCAGAGAAGGATCATTTTGATGCAGTTGGCCAGAGAGGGATCACTTTTATGCAGTTGACCAGAGAGGGATCACTTTGATGCAGTTGGCCAGAGAGGGATCACTTTGATGCAGTTGGCCAGAGAGGGATCACTTTGATGCAGTTGGCCAGAGAGGGATCACTTTGATGCAGTTGGCCAGAGAGGGATCACTTTGATGCAGTTGGCCAGAGAGGGATCACTTTGATGCAATTGGCCAGAGAGGGATTACTTTTATGCATTTGACCTGATTCACTGACTCTGAATACCGTGAGCTCCTCAAGGCTTTTCCGGTGGTATCTCCCTCAAGCATCACCCACTCTTCCCTACTGGGTCCCTACCTTGGCACTTCGGATACCTTCAAGCTTCACCCCTGCTGACCGGCTCGGTCCCTGGCTTGACACACAAGGCTGTTCTGCAAGCATCTCCTCCACTGGTTGGGTCCCTGGCTTGATCACCGCCTGAAGTTTCCTGATTCTCCACCGTGCCCGTTCAGTGAGAATACTGCTCCGGTACGTGCTTCAGTTACTCACTGTGGTCCCTGGTAAAGGCGATTGGTCCCTTAGTGGCGACAGCTTCCCTTCTACCTCCGACTACTGACAGATTCTCTGGCCGGCAGAACCGTCACTTTTGGTTGGACTGCAAGCCACAGTCTCAACCCTGCGCTGCCCTCTTACTTCTGGATAGGTCCTCGCACAGCCTGGCAGCCTGATGCCCCCAGGATAGGCCCAATCTCTGGCCTAGCAGCCCGGGGCAGATGACACATGTCCACCCAGATGGCGGTCTGGGTGGCACACAAGAACCTGGATCACCTGACCTCACCCGAATATATAGGCTCTCCCAGGGCTGGACTGGGACAAAAATTTGGCCCTGGACTTCACCCAGAGCGGCCCACTTTAATTTTGAAAACATGCACGTAACCAGTATATAAAAACCATACGCAATTGCACAATATGGATACTTATTGAGTTTGGGATGGATCTGAGGAAGCGGTGTGGCCTTTGTATGGTGCATCAGAGCGACCTGGAGGAAAATTGACACCTGCCCCCCGGTAGGGTGACCACACTTCCAGACTGCCATTCAGGGACAATTTTGCCAAGGACCGGGGGGATGTAGTCTCAGGGTTGACCGGGAATTCAGCAGTGGGGGTAATTTGTCGGGTGAATGGCTGGTGCTGGCAATGAAAACATCCCGACACCATGCTTAATATGGTGTCAGGATGATCAAATCACATTATTTCTATTACTACATTGTAATATATAATGAAATAGTTCAACTCACCAGAATGCAGAATCAGTGGGAACTATAGCCTGTTACCAGATGCAGCGTGTCACTTGCCACCGTCGCTTGCCACCACATGCAGTGTGTCACATGCCACATAATCTGCTGCCAGAGAGAGGGCAGAGAGAAAGAGAGAGAGAGAAGGGGGACACAGACAGAGAGAGAGGGGGGAGGGAGAGAGAGAGAGAGGTGGGGATAGGGAGAGAGAGAGGGGGGCAGGGAGAGAGAGAGAGAGAGAGAGAGAGAGAGAGAGAGAGAGAAGGGACAGGGAAAGAGAGAGGGGGACAAGGAGAGAGAGGAGGGGGGGGCAGGGGGAGAAGAGAGAGAGAGAGAGGGGGGACAGGGAAAGAGAGAGAGAGAGGGGAACAGGGAGAGAGAGAGGGGGGGCAGGGAGAGAGAGGGGGGACAGGGAGAGAGAGGGGGGACAGGGAGAGAGAGGGGGGGGAGAGAGAGAGAGAGAGAGAGAGAGAGAGAGAGAGAGAGAGAGAGAGAAGGGGGGGCAGGGAGAGAGAGAGAGAAGGGACAGGGAAAGAGAGAGGGGGACAGGGGGACAAGGAAAGAGAGAGAGAGAGGGAGGACAAGGAGAGAGAGAGGGGGGACAGGGGGAGAGAGAGAGAGAGGGGGGACAGGGAAAGAGAGAAGAGAGAAAGAGGGGGGACAGGGAGAGAGAGGGGGGGCAGGGAGAGAGGGGGACAGGAAGAGAGAAAGAGAGAGGGGAGAGAGAGAGGGGGGGCAGGGAGAGAGAGAGAGAGAGGGAGAGAGAGGGGGGCAGGAAGAGAGAGAGAGAGGGGGAGAGGAGGGCCAGGGGAGAGAGAGAGGAGGGCCAGGGGGAGAGAGAGAGAGAGGGGGGAGAGAGAGGGGGGAGGGAGAGAGAGAGAGAGAGAGAGAGAGAGGGGGGGACAGGGAGAGGAGAGAGAGAGAGAGAGAGAGGGGGGACAGGGAGAGAGAGAGGGGGGGGGAGAGAGAGAGAGGGGGGGACAGGAAGAGAGAGAGGGGGGGACAGGAAGAGAGAGAGGGGGGACAGGGAGAGAGAGAGGGGGGACAGGGAGAGAGAGAGGGGGGACAGGGAGAGAGAGAGGGGAGGGGCAGAGAGAGGGGTCCGGGTCTGGTCAGTGACAGTGCTATCACTCACTTGAATGGTGCAGGGGGGGCTTTAATGTGGCTGTCAAGTCGACTACTTGTTTAATCTTCCCGCTCCCTCTTGCTCTTCATCGATGTAGCGCGCAGGCAGGGAGAGAGGGGCGGGAAGCGGTGTGTCACAAGCTGGCTCATTCACAGCTGAGACTGAGAGCACTAGTGTGCGAACCCCCCCTTCTAGGGCAGCTGCACCGAGCCGCTGCCCACACACTGACACCGGGGATGTCCCGGAGAATGCAGCGGCCGTCGGAGAACTTCTGTCCCCGCCCACCAGCGTGACCTTTCAGACAACTATTGCAGCAGCAGAGCCTATCGGCTCTGTGCTACAGGTGGTGGGCGGGCCGGCAACAGATGCAGTGAAACACCGAAGCATCATCCCGACCCACCACCCCTGAATTGCCGCCTTGGTCCCATGGTAGGGCCGGCCCTGGGCAGTACAACAGTGCTCAAAATAATGGCTGTGCGGGCCGCGCAGCCATTATTTTGACAGGCTGTCACTGAAACTGGCCTACTGAGCCATCGGCCCACCGGGAAACTCCCGGTAGTCCCGATGGCCAGTACATGCCTGGGTTCTCCCAGCAGGCCAGGGGATTTAACAAAATTCCTGCCCATTGGCTGAGATACCCCATATACCCATAACCTGACCTCTCAATCTAATACCTCCAAGTGCCCGGCCACCTGGTGGTAGAAGAGGAAAGTATAACCAGGCCAAACTTAGGGAGAAGTCAATGAATCCTTAATAATTAACTTCAGTAGCTACTCCTGACAAGAAATTTGGCAAGGAGCTCCCTGACTAAACCCCAGGGCGCTACATTGATACAATTGGTCAGAGAGGGATCACTTTGATGCAGTTGGCCATAGAGGGATCCCTTTGATGCAGTTGGCCAGAGAGGGATCATGTTGACGCAGTTGGCAAAGAGAGGGATCATGTTGACGCAGTTGGCCAGAGAGGGATCACTTTGATGCAGTTGGCCAGAGAGGGATCATGTTGACGCAGTTGGCCAGAGAGGGATCACTTTAATGCAGTTGGCCAGAGAGGGATCATGTTGACGCAGTTGGCCAGAGAGGGATCACTTTGATGCAGTTGGCCATAGAGGGATCCCTTTGATGCAGTTAGCCAGAGAGGGATCATGTTGACGCAGTTGGCCAGAGAGGGATCACTTTGATGCAGTTGGCCATAGAGGGATCCCTTTGATGCAGTTGGCCAGAGAAGGATCATGTTGACGCAGTTGGCCAGAGAGGGATCACTTTGATGCAGTTGGCCAGAGAGGGATCATGTTGATGCAGTTGGCCAGAGAGGGATCACTTAGATGCAGTTGGCCAGAGAGGGATCACTTAGATGCAGTTGGCCAGAGAGGGATCACTTTGATGCAGTTGGCCAGAGAGGGATCACTTTGATGCAGTTGGCCAGAGAGGAATCACTTTGATGCAGTTGGCCAGAGAGGGATCACTTTGATACAGTTGGTCAGAGAGGGATCCCTTTGATGCAGTTGGCCAGAGATGGATCATGTTGACGCAGTTGGCCAGAGAGGGATCACTTTGATGCAGTTGGCCATAGAGGAATCACTTTGATGCAGTTGGCCAGAGAGGGATCACTTTGATGCAGTTGGCCATAGAGGAATCACTTTGATGCAGTTGGCCAGAGAGGGATCACTTTAATGCAGTTGGCCAGAGAGGGATCATGTTGATGCAGTTGGCCAGAGAGGGATCACTTAGATGCAGTTGGCCAGAGAGGGATCACTTTGATGCAGTTGGCCATAGAGGGATCATGTTGATGCAGTTGGCCAGAGAGGTATCAATTTGACGCAGTTGGCCAGAGAGGGATCTCTTTGATGCAGTTGGCCAGAGAGGGATCACTTTGATGCAGTTGGCCAGAGAGGGATCACTTTGATGCAGTTGGCCATAGAGGAATCACTTTGATGCAGTTGGCCAGAGAGGGATCATGTTGATGCAGTTGGCCAGAGAGGGATCACTTAGATGCAGTTGGCCAGAGAGGGATCACTTAGATGCAGTTGCCCAGAGAGGGATCACTTTGATGCAGTTGGCCAGAGAGGGATCACTTTGATGCAGTTGGCCAGAGAGGAATCACTTTGATGCAGTTGGCCAGAGAGGGATCACTTTGATGCAGTTGGCCAGAGAGGGATCATGTTGATGCAGTTGGCCAGAGAGGGATCATGTTGATGCAGTTGGCCAGAGAGGGATCACTTTGATGCAGTTGGCCAGAGAGGGATCGCTTTGATGCAGTTGGCCAGAGAGAGATCGCTTTAATGCAGTTGGCCAGAGAGGGATCATGTTGATGCAGTTGGCCAGAGAGGGATCACTTTGATGCAGTTGGCCAGAGAGGGATCACTTTGATGCAGTTGGCCAGAGAGGGATCACTTTGATGCAGTTGGCCATAGAGGGATCACTTTGATGCAGTTGGCCAGAGAGAGATCACTTTGATGCAGTTGGCCATAGAGGGATCACTTTGATGCAGTTGGCCATAGAGGGATCACTTTGATGCAGTTGGCCAGAGAGGGATCACTTTGATGCAGTTGACCATAGAGAGATCACTTTGATGCAGTTGGCCAGAGAGGGATCACTTTGACTCAGTTGGCCAGAGAGGGATCACTTTGACGCAGTTGGCCAGAGAGGGATCACTTTGATGCAGTTGGCCATAGAGGGATCACTTTGATGCAGTTGGCCAGAGAGGGATCACTTTGATGCAGTTGGCCATAGAGAGATCACTTTGATGCAGTTGGCCACAGAGGGATCACTTTTATGCAGTTGACCAGAGAGGAATCACTTTGACTCAGTTGGCCATAGAGGGATCACTTTGATGCAGTTGGCCAGAGAGGGATCACTTTGACACAGTTGGCCATAGAGGGATCACTTTGATGCAGTTGGCCAGAGAGGGATCACTTTGACGCAGTTGGCCAGAGAGGGATCACTTTGATGCAGTTGGCCAAAGAGGGATCACTTTGATGCAGTTGGCCAGAGAGGGATCACTTTGATGCAGATGGCCAGAGAGGGATCACTTTGACACAGTTGGCCAGAGAGGGATCACTTTGATGCAGTTGGCCAGAGAGGGATCACTTTAATGCAGTTGGTCAGAGAGGGATCACTTTGACACAGTTGGCCAGAGAGGGATCACTTTGACGCAGTTGGCCAGAGAGGAATCACTTTGATGTAGTTGGCCAGAGAGGGATCACTTTGACACAGTTGGCCAGAGAGGGATCACTTTGACGCAGTTGGCCAGAGAGGGATCACTTTGATGCAGTTGGCCAGAGAGGGATCACTTTGATGCAGTTGGCCAGAGAGGGATCATGTTGACGCAGTTGGCCAGAGAGGGATCACTTTGATGCAGTTGGCCATAGAGGGATCCCTTTGATGCAGTTAGCCAGAGAGGGATCATGTTGACGCAGTTGGCCAGAGAGGGATCACTTTGATGCAGTTGGCCATAGAGGGATCCCTTTGATGCAGTTGGCCAGAGAGGGATCATGTTGACGCAGTTGGCCAGAGAGGGATCACTTTGATGCAGTTGGCCAGAGAGGGATCATGTTGATGCAGTTGGCCAGAGAGGGATCACTTAGATGCAGTTGGCCAGAGAGGGATCACTTAGATGCAGTTGGCCAGAGAGGGATCACTTTGATGCAGTTGGCCAGAGAGGGATCACTTTGATGCAGTTGGCCAGAGAGGAATCACTTTGATGCAGTTGGCCAGAGATGGATCAGGTTGACGCAGTTGGCCAGAGAGGGATCACTTTGATGCAGTTGGCCAGAGAGGGATCACTTTGATGCAGTTGGCCATAGAGGAATCACTTTGATGCAGTTGGCCAGAGAGGGATCACTTTAATGCAGTTGGCCAGAGAGGGATCATGTTGATGCAGTTGGCCAGAGAGGGATCACTTAGATGCAGTTGGCCAGAGAGGGATCACTTTGATGCAGTTGGCCATAGAGGGATCATGTTGATGCAGTTGGCCAGAGAGGGATCAATTTGACGCAGTTGGCCAGAGAGGGATCACTTTGATGCAGTTGGCCAGAGAGGGATCAGTTTGATGCAGCTGGCCAGAGAGGGATCACTTTGATGCAGTTGGCCAGAGAGGGATCACTTTGATGCAGTTGGCCATAGAGGAATCACTTTGATGCAGTTGGCCAGAGAGGGATCATGTTGATGCAGTTGGCCAGAGAGGGATCACTTAGATGCAGTTGGCCAGAGAGGGATCACTTAGATGCAGTTGGCCAGAGAGGGATCACTTAGATGCAGTTGGCCAGAGAGGGATCACTTTGATGCAGTTGGCCAGAGAGGGATCACTTTGATGCAGTTGGCCAGAGAGGGATCACTTTGATGCAGTTGGCCAGAGAGGGATCATGTTGATGCAGTTGGCCAGAGAGGGATCATGTTGATGCAGTTGGCCAGAGAGGGATCATGTTGATGCAGTTGGCCAGAGAGGGATCACTTTGATGCAGTTGGCCAGAGAGGGATCGCTTTGATGCAGTTGGCCAGAGAGAGATCGCTTTAATGCAGTTGGCCAGAGAGGGATCACTTTGACGCAGTTGGCCATAGAGGGATCACTTTGATGCAGTTGGCCAGAGAGGGATCACTTTGATGCAGTTGGCCAGAGAGAGATCGCTTTAATGCAGTTGGCCATAGAGAGATCACTTTGATGCAGTTGGCCAGAGAGGGATCACTTTGACTCAGTTGGCCAGAGAGGATCACTTTGACGCAGTTGGCCAGAGAGGGATCACTTTGATGCAGTTGGCCATAGAGGGATCACTTTGATGCAGTTGGCCAGAGAGGGATCACTTTGATGCAGTTGGCCATAGAGAGATCACTTTGATGCAGTTGGCCACAGAGGGATCACTTTTATGCAGTTGACCAGAGAGGAATCACTTTGACTCAGTTGGCCATAGAGGGATCACTTTGATGCAGTTGGCCAGAGAGGGATCACTTTGACACAGTTGGCCATAGAGGGATCACTTTGATGCAGTTGGCCAGAGAGGGATCACTTTGACGCAGTTGGCCAGAGAGGGATCACTTTGATGCAGTTGGCCAAAGAGGGATCAGTTTGATGCAGTTGGCCAGAGAGGGATCACTTTGATGCAGATGGCCAGAGAGGGATCACTTTGACACAGTTGGCCAGAGAGGGATCACTTTGATGCAGTTGGCCAGAGAGGGATCACTTTAATGCAGTTGGTCAGAGAGGGATCACTTTGACACAGTTGGCCAGAGAGGGATCACTTTGACGCAGTTGGCCAGAGAGGAATCACTTTGATGTAGTTGGCCAGAGAGGGATCACTTTGACGCAGTTGGCCAGAGAGGAATCACTTTGATGTAGTTGGCCAGAGAGGGATCACTTTGACACAGTTGGCCAGAGAGGGATCACTTTGATGCAGTTGGCCAGAGAGGGATCACTTTGATGTAGTTGGCCAGAGAGGGATCACTTTGACACAGTTGGCCAGAGAGGGATCACTTTGACGCAGTTGGCCAGAGAGGAATCACTTTGATGTAGTTGGCCAGAGAGGGATCACTTTGACACAGTTGGCCAGAGAGGGATCACTTTGATGCAGTTGGCCAGAGAGGGATCACTTTGACACAGTTGGCCAGAAAGGGATCACTTTGACGCAGTTGGCCAGAGAGGGATCACTTTGATGCAGTTGGTCAGAGAGGGATCATGTTACCACACTTGGCCAGAGAGGGATCCCTTTGATATAGTTGGCCAGCTTGAGGATGCTGGGGTACAGTCAGCCAGTGCAAAGGGGAGCACAGGAGGGAGGGGGAGGGGGAGCGGAGGGGAGGGTAAGGTAAAGTGCCCCTTGCTACCCCTGGACAAGGATGGGCAGTAAACTCCTAGAGTGAAGGTGCAGTCCCACTACAAGGGAGAATTTTTAGTTTCCTGGAGTTGGGCTTTAACATTTGGTCACATCCAGTTAAGCATCTGACATGTTATAAATATTTGGAAATGAGCACAAACACATTATTGCTTTTAAGATGGCTGCAGCTGCACACGATTGATATGATCATTCAATGCAACCAAAATGATCAAATTAAATAAGAATCATGAATCACAGATTCCTCCATTCGTAGGTTAATATTGATTTCAATGCTGGCCAGTCGGCCATGGTGGAATTGTATCGATTGTTTCTGAATGATCAAATAAATACCTGTGTGTGTCAGACAACCAATCATAATGCAGATCAATTAAATGATCATTTTCAATAGATTGCATTTTCTAATTTTATCGTATGTGTTGCATCGTTCAATATCTGAATCAATGATGAGTCCTTTGTTTGCAGTCGCTCGTACTTAGATCGATCGTACAAATTGATCTGTGTATGACCCACCTTGCCCTACAGTTAAGAAATGTTCATTTTTGTTTTTCAAATGAACGACTTTTCAGCTGTTAAAGTGATTTTCATTCAGGAAAAAAAAAAAAAAAAAAAAAAAAAATCGGACCTACTGCAGCGAAATCTGTTTTAGGCTCCTTCACACACCCGAGTGTTTCGTAACTGTGCGCAAAATTGTGTTTCTTGTACGCATTCACAAAAAGTGCGAAAAACCTCTTGCGCAGTGAAATTAATTGTTAATGGTTCCTCCAACGCAGCAAGCAGACACAGGTTTCCCGCACCGAAAAATGCTCAAAACGCATCGAAACGCGTAGTTAAAAAAAAAACACGTGAAGTTCAACGCTCAAAAAACGGCATGAGCTACTTTGCCACATTTGGTGCATGTAGGGCGGCCTATTTGAATGAATGAGAGAGAACGCGCACAAACGCCGCACAGTTTTGTGCACATTCTCAATACGCCTAGGTGTGAATGGAGCCTCATATGTCTGGGATTCCATTCATATAGAAGTTTGGGGGGGGGGGGGGGAGTTAAGGACTTTCAAAAGGAAGATACCCTATACCAGTGATGGCGAACCTTGGCACCCCAGATGTTTTGGAACTACATTTCCCATGATGCTCAACTACACTGCAGAGTGCATGAACATCATGGGAAATGTAGTTCCAAAACATCTGGGGTGCCGAGGTTCGCCATCACTGCCCTATACTGTCAAAAGTATTGGGACACCTGCCTTTACACGCACATGATCATTAAAGCACAGTTCCACCTATTTTTTTTTTTATATCAGCAGCTACAAATACTGCAGCTGCCGACTTTTAAAATAAGGACACTTACCTGTCCAGGCCGCCCGCAATGTCGGCACCCGAAGCCAACCCGTCCCTCGGCTCTCGGGTGGAGGCGCCGCCATCTTTGGTAAGGGAAACAGGAAGTGAAGCCTTGCGGCTTCACTTCCTTCTTCCGTACTGCGCATGCGCGACTCACGCTGCGCGATCCCACTGGTCCCTGCTGTCTTCTGGGACCCGTGTGTCTCACAGAAGACAGGAGGGGGGGCGGAGAAGGCACCGGAAGTGGCGTAGATACCAGCGGGTGGCTCAGCTATCTATGCCCGGAAGTGGGAGCAAAATACCTGTATTAGACAGGTATCTGCCCCCCCCTGAAAGGTGCCAAATCTGACACCGGAGGGGGAGAGGGTTCGGAAAAGCTGAAGTTCCATTTTTGGGTGGAACTCCGCTTTAACCTCCCTGGCGGTATGATTATGTCAGATTTGTGATGCTGAAAGCGGTGCAATTGTTTTACATGGGAATTTGGAGTTTTATATTGTAGGCCTGGAATTCTTAGGAATAACTCACTTAAATCTGTCCAAACCAGAGTCTAGCAGACATCCCGGGTATGATAAAGTTTGAAACACAAAATCATAAATTATAATATAATAAATAACTACAAATAATAATATAATACAAAATGTATTATATTATTATTTGTTGTTATTTATAGTTATTTATTAAATTATAATTTATGATTTTGTGTTTCAATAAATTTTAGTCAATAATGTAATCAAATCAAAAACACTGAAATTGTTTTTTGTCCAAACAAGGGTGCGATATTACTTGTCATCAGTCATCAGACTTCAGTAAACATCCCGGGTAAGATAAATTTTGAAACATGAGACGGCAAAAAAATCCGACGTCACAATCAGGACAATGGAACCTGCTTTTCTTTCAGATTTTCCTTCCACTGTCATCACGCTTTGAGCAGCAAACCTCGCACATCCTTGTGGGTGCTGACTTTTTCCTCAGTTGGTGGGATGTAGTCCATGAAGTGACGACCAGTCAGGCAATCCGGGTTGACAACGCCAGCAGCACGACGTTCAGCACTATTCACCAATGGCATCACTGGGGGGGGGGGGGGGCAGATGGGGCCCTGATATGCAGTACGGACTGCAGAGATGGTACATGAGATGGTCAGAGACTGCAGAGATGGTACAGGAGATGGTCAGAGACTGCAGACATGGTACAGGAGATGGTCAGAGACTGCGGACATGATACAAGAGATGGTCAGAGACTGCGGACATGGTACAGGAGATGGTCAGAGACTGCGGACATGATACAAGAGATCATTGCAGCCTCACCAGTGCCCGTCAGCTGCAGGCAGCCTGTGTCCCCGGTAGTGCAGCCTGTGTCCCCGGTAGTGCAGCCAGTGTCCTCATTGTAGCCAGTATCCCCAGTAGTGTAGCCAGTGTCCCCATTGCAGCCAGTGTCCCCGGTAGTGCAGCCAGTGTCCCCATTGCAGCCAGTGTCCCCAGTAGTGCAGCCTGTGTCCCCATTGCAGCTAGTGTCCCAGGTAGTGCAGCCAGGGTCCCCATTGCAGCCAGTGTCCCCAGTAGTGTAGCCAGTGTCCCCATTGCAGCTAGTGTCCCAGGTAGTGCAGCCAGGGTCCCCATTGCAGCCAGTGTCCCCAGTAGTGCAGCCAGTGTCCCCATTGCAGCCAGTGTCCCCAGTAGTGCAGCCTGTGTCCCCATTGCAGCCAGTGTCCCCAGTAGTGCAGCCAGTGTCCCCAGTAGTGCAGCCTGTGTTCCCATTGCAGCAGGTGTCCCCAGTAGTGCAGCCTGTGTCCCCATTGCAGCCAGTGTCCCCAGTAGTGCAGCCAGTGTCCCCATTGCAGCCAGTGTCCCCAGTAGTGCAGCCAGTGTCCCCAGTAGTGCAGCCTGTGTCCCCATTGCAGCCAGTGTCCCCAGTAGTGCAGCCAGTGTCCCCAGTAGTGCAGCCAGTGTCCCCATTGCAGCCAGTGTCCCCAGTAGTGCAGCCAGTGTCCCCATTGCAGCCAGTGTCCCCAGTAGTGCAGCCTATGTCCCCATTGCAGCCAGTGTCCCCAGTAGTGCAGCCAGTGTCCCCAGTAGTGCAGCCAGTGTCCCCAGTAGTGCAGCCAGTGTCCCCATTGCAGCCAGTGTCCCCGGTAGTGCAGCCAGTGTCCCCATTGCAGCCAGTGTCCCCAGTAGTGCAGCCTGTGTTCCCATTGCAGCCAGTGTCCCCAGTAGTGCAGCCTGTGTCCCCATTGCAGCTAGTGTCCCAGGTAGTGCAGCCAGGGTCCCCATTGCAGCCAGTGTCCCCAGTAGTGCAGCCAGTGTCCCCATTGCAGCCAGTGTCCCCAGTAGTGCAGCCTGTGTCCCCATTGCAGCCAGTGTCCCCAGTAGTGCAGCCAGTGTCCCCAGTAGTGCAGCCTGTGTTCCCATTGCAGCAGGTGTCCCCAGTAGTGCAGCCTGTGTCCCCATTGCAGCCAGTGTCCCCAGTAGTGCAGCCAGTGTCCCCATTGCAGCCAGTGTCCCCAGTAGTGCAGCCAGTGTCCCCATTGCAGCCAGTGTCCCCAGTAGTGCAGCCTGTGTCCCCATTGCAGCCAGTGTCCCCAGTAGTGCAGCCAGTGTCCCCAGTAGTGCAGCCAGTGTCCCCATTGCAGCCAGTGTCCCCAGTAGTGCAGCCAGTGTCCCCATTGCAGTCAGTGTCCCCAGTAGTGCAGCCTGTGTCCCCATTGCAGCCAGTGTCCCCAGTAGTGCAGCCTGTGTCCCCATTGCAGCCAGAGTCCCCAGTAGTGCAACCTGTGTCCCCATTGCAGCCAGGGTCCTCATTGCAGCCAGTGTCCCCGGTAGTGCAGCCAGTGTCCCCATTGCAGCCAGTGAAGGGATAGTTGAGCCGCCACCGCCTATTTGATTACAGCGCCGGGAACATCACAGCTTTCATTTCAATAGCTGTGTGTTCCCTGCTGCGCGTCGTCACATACAGCCCCTCCCCCTTGTCCGGGCACTTTGATAGACAGATCACCCGTCCAATGGGACAGGTGATCTGTCTATCAAAGTGCCTGGACAAGGGGGAGGGGCTGTATGTGACGGCGCGCAGCGGGGAACACACAGCTATTGAAATGAAAGCTGTGATGTTTGCGGCGCTGTAATCAAACAGACAGTGGCCCCCCTGATAGGCGGCACCAGGCCCAGGCCCCGCCCTGTTCAGTATCGGCAAATATTCTCTTTCGGCTTTTTGCCCGAAGGGCCATTTTCGAACGATATGTTTTGGCAGGTGAAATTTCGGTGCATCCCTACTGTATACCCGTATCACCCTGTCATGTCTCCCCTTCGCTGACTGCGTTCCTGCTCAGCTACGGTTCTTTCTGAAAGATCAGTTCAGCAACTTTCCAAACAAAGTCAACTTGAACCACAAGGCTTGTCGCTCTTCTTTTTTTGTTAGCAGACTGTTGGCATTCCACAAGCATTGCTCAAGAAGATGCCCGAAGATCTTCTTGTAATACTTTTTTTGTTTTCTCATTGCTGGATAAAATGTAATTGCTTGGTCGGCTCTGTCAACACCTCCCATGGTGTTGTTGAAGTCTATCACCACTTGTGGCTTCATGATGTCTTTCCCACCTTTTGTGCGTAGCATGACAGTGGAGGTATTATGGATTGTACTCATTAGGCACACGTCTTTTTTTTGGTCACGCCATCGCAGGGCCATCATTTTGCCTTTCTGCCAGTCAACCGTTTCTCCTGTCTTGAGCTTCCTATTGATAAAGATTGGCGGCATGTCACGCCGGTTAGCCCGAACGGTTCCATAGGCATCTGTTTTGTTCTTCAGAAGGAACTCATAAAGTTCAGGAGACGTGTACAAGTTGTCTCTGGTTACACAATAGCTCTGGTTTAGCAATGGCTCAGTCAGTGAAAGAACGGAAGATGTTGCCATTCCATAATTACTGTATTTTGGGTTGAATTTGGTTCCTTTCCCAGTGCATAGGACAGAATTCCAAATGTAGCCAGTGCTAGATTCACATAGCATGAAGGATTCTATGCCAAACCATGCTCTATTTGATGCCATGTATTGTATCCAGCTGAGCCTTCCCTCGTAGGCCATTAGACTTTCATCTATGCTGATGTCTCTATCTGGCACAGTGGTGGCCAGATAGATTCTGGAAGAATGGTCAAACATTCCCATAGACACCCTCCTAAACCTTGTGGACGGCCTTCCCAGAAGAGTTGAAGCTGTTATAGCTGCAAAGGGCGGAGCCAACTCAATATTGAACCCTACGGACTAAGATTGGGACATTATTAAAGTTTCTGTGCATGTAAAGGCAGGCGCCCCAATACTTTTGGTAATATAGGGTATATAATGGCAGTTTGGTCCATGGATGTTGTTGGTGGTGGACACATACTGTGGGATTCTCTGGGGTAAGCTGAATGGAAATCTCAACCCGATAGAACACCTTTGGGATGAACTCGAGCGAAGACTGCGCTTCTGGAAGAATGGTCAAACATTCCCATAGACACACACAGTGGCGGCTGGTGTGTTTTTGTTTGGGGGTAGGCGGAAAATAACCCCCCCCTCCCCCGCGGCACTTCACACCCCCCACGGAACCCCGAACCCCCGCTGTTTGCCGGTCCTCCGGCACTTACCCGATCGGCGCGAGGATCATCAGGCAGGGGGAGACAGTCTGCAGCAGGATGGTGTCCTCCTCTGAGATCACGGCGGCTTCCGCCCTGCCTCTCCTCCCCTTCTCCTAGGCATCCAATAGGATCGCCTAAGCTTTCAGCCAATCGGGAACCGCATAACAGACCCGCGCTTCCTGATTGGCGGAGAGGCGATTCAGTGTTAAAAAAAGCAAATATTCATTTGCTTTTCTAAAACATCTGGGTGGACTTCGAGCGCTCCAAGTCCATCTTCTTTGAAGCCCATTAGAGCCTGTGGCTCTAATCAGGTGCTTCGAAAAAACCACCCCCGTCGCTGTAATTGCAGCCGAAAAGGTGCCGGACGCCTGAATAGGGGGTGGCAGAGGCAGCCATGGATAGATTCATGCTGTGCATAGAGGGGGTGGCTGGAGAGAGGGGGCGGCTGGAGAGAGGGGGCGGCGTCCGTGCGACCTTAATGCACGGGCCGCCACTGGACACCCTCCTAAACCTTGTGGACAGCCTTCCCAGAAGAGTTGAAGCTGTTATAGCTACAAAGGGTGGAGCCAACTCAATATTGAACCCTACGGACTAAGACTGGGGGGGGGGGCCATTAAAGTTCATGTGTGTGTAAAGGCAGGTGTCCCAATACTTTTGACAATATAGTGTAGTTGACTCAATGATGGCAAGAAAGAACATCTTGATGAATGATTTTTTTTTTTTTTTTTTTGAGCGTTCAAATTAAAATCTAACCGTATATGGCGGCTTTAGTGGAAGACTGAATACAGAACGTTCATGTTTTCCAGATAGCATGCAGGGACACAGCCGCCGCCGCTGCCGCTGATTAGAGTCACAGGGGGACCACTAAGCTCTATTTATCAAGGACTTAACGTGACAACTTTATATAAAGAGAGTTTCTATTTTCTCTTTATTGCATTTCTATGTGGCTGTGCAGCAGATAATAGTTGGAGAAGCCCGGAGATTGTTAATAAATAAAAGGAATTCGATCTACCATGAAAAAAAAAAAAAAAAGAGGAAGAGATTTTAATAACACAAACCGCATGATGAGTTATCGAAGGACACGGCCACGGATTCCACAATGCAAGATGCATAATCAATGCACCCGGACATGACCGGCTTAGCGCATTTCCTAACATTTGTTCAGCGGCGGCACCCTTTAAAAGTATGCAAAATCTGCAGGCCCCTCCCCCCCTCGTCTGAAACTTACAAAATGTAAATGTTACTTATCAATGGGAAACCTGAGCCTAGGACAACCTGTAATGAGATTAACTTCACATCAGAGTCCCCCCGTCACATCGGAGGTCCACCCATCATATTAAAGCTCCTCTCTCATCAGAGTGCCCCCTTTACATCAGGTTCCCCCATCAGAGTTCCCCCTTTACATCAGGTGCCCCCCATCAGAGTGCCCCTTTACATCACGTGCCCCCCATCAGAGTGCCCCTTTACATCACGTGCCCCCCATCAGAGTGCCCCTTTACATCAGGCGCCGACCATCAGAGTGCCCCTTTACATCAGGTGCCGACCATCAGAGTGCCCCTTTACATCAGGTGTCCCCATCAGAGTTCTCCCTTACATCAGGTGTCCTCACCAGTGTGCCCTTTACATCAGGTGCCCCCATCAGAGTGCCCCTTTACATCAGGTGTCCCCATCAGAGGCCTCCCTTACATCAGGTGTCCTCACCAGTGTGCCCTTTACATCAGGTGCCCCCATCAGAGTGCCCCTTTACATCAGGTGTCCCCATCAGAGGCCTCCCTTACATCAGGTGTCCTCACCAGTGTGCCCTTTACATCAGGTGCCCCCATCAGAGTGCCCCTTTACATCAGGTGTCCCCATCAGAGGCCTCCCTTACATCAGGTGTCCTCACCAGTGTGCCCTTTACATCAGGTGCCCTCATCAGAGTGCCCCTTTACATCAGGTGTCCCCATAAGAGTCCTCCCTTACATCAGGTGTCCCCATCAGAGTCCTCCCTTACATCAGGTGTCCTCACCAGTGTGCCCTTTACATCAGGTGCCCTCATCAGAGTGCCCCTTTACATCAGGTGTCCCCATCAGAGGCCTCCCTTACATCAGGTGTCCACATCAGGCTGCCCCTTAATCAGTGGTCCCCATCAGAGTCCTCCCCCACATCAGAGTGCCCCCTTACATGAGGTTTTCCAATCAGAGTCCTCCCTTACATCAGGTGTCCCCATCACCATGCCCCTTTTACATAAGGTGTCCCCATCAAAGTGCCCCCTTACATCTGCAGTCCCTATTGGAGTGCCCCCTTAAATTGGGTTTCCCCATCAGAGTGCCCCCTTACATCAGTTGTGCCCATCAGAGTGCCCCCTTACATCAGGATTCTGCATCAGAGTCCTCCCTTACATCAGGTGTCCACATCAGACTGCCCCCTTACATCAGGGATCCCCATCAGAGTCCCTCCTTCATCAGTGGTCCCCATCAGAGTCCTCCCCTACATCAGAGTGCCCCCTTACATCAGGTTTTCCCATCAGAGTCTTCCCTTACATCAGGTGTCCCCAACACCATGCCCCTTTTACATAAGGTGTCCCCATCAGAGTGCCCCCTTACACCTGGGGTCCCTATCGGAGTGCACCCTTACATCGGGTTTCCCCATCAGAGTCCCCCCTTACATCAGTTGTGCCCATCTTTTAGAAACCATGAAATCAGGCCGAGACAGAAGTACAGTTAAATCACACTTGTTTAATAATAAAAGTAAAAAGAACAAACGTAGTCAAAACATAGCCAGAGTTCAGTAACCAGAAAGGACAGTTAGACAAGCCAAACGTCAGGGATCAATGTAGTGGAACAGCAAGCAGGATCTGGAGCCAGAAGGGATGTTAGCAAATGTTGACCAAGGCGAAGGCAGAGTACTTCTGGACTGGACGGCTTAAGTAGGCAGTACTGACGAGCAGGATATCATCAACAGCTGAATAACTTGTGGAGAGATAGGAGCTGGCAACTAGCCGACAGCTGAGCGGCCAGCTCAGAGAAGGAAGGGCTGAGCCCAGCCCTGACACCATCAGATTGCCACCATACATCGGGTGTCCCCATTACACTGCCCCTACATCAGGTGGCGTAATCAGAGTGCCCCTTACATCAGGTGTCCCCATCACCATGCCCCCTTTACATAAGGTGTCCCCATCAGAGTGCCCCCTTATATCTGGGGTCCCTATCAGGGTGCCCCCTTACATCAGTTGTCACCATACATCAGGTGTCCCCATTACACTGCCCCTACATCAGGTGGCCTAATCAGAGTGCTCCCTTAAATCAGGTGTCTATATTACAGTTCCCCCTTACATCATCTGTCATCATCACAATGCCCCCTTACATCAGGTGTCACCATCAAAGTGACCCCTTACATCAGGTGTCCCCATCAGAGTGACCACTTACATCAGGTGTCCCCATCAGAGTGACCCCTTACATCAGGTGTCCTCATCACAGTGGTAGGGGACTTAATTCTTAGAAGGACAGAGAGGGCGATCTGTGACAAAGACCTGAAACGCCGAACAGTATGTTGTCTACCGGGCGCTCGGGTTCGGCACATCTCGGATCTGGGGGACAGATTACTGGGAGGGGCTGGGGAAGACCCGGCTGTCATGGTGCACGTTGGCACCAATGACAAAGTCAGTGGCAGATGGAGTGTCCTAAAGAACGATTTTGGGGACTTAGGAGCTAAATTGAGGAAAAGGACCTCCAAGGTAGTGTTCTCAGGAATACTACCGGTACATCGAGCCACACCAGAGAGGCAGAGGGAGATTAGGAAAGTAAACAAGTGGCTGAGGAGCTGGTGTAGTAAGGAGGGGTTTGGGTTCCTGGAGGACTGGGCCGACTTTTCAGTCGGTAACCGGTACTATAGAAGGGACGGACTGCACCTAAATGAGGAGGGTGCAGATCAGCTGGGAGTAAAGATGGCCAAAAAGTCAGAGGGCCTTTTAAACTAGGCGATGGGGGGGAGGGTCCAGAGGTAGAGAAAGTCAGCGTGGAACATATTCCAGAGGGTAATATTGGAGGTATTAGTGGTAGGTTGACTAAAGCACATAAATCCAAAGTAAGTATAGTAATAAGCCCTATTTGCAATCTCGGAACACCCAATACGAGGACAATATGCGACCGGTCTAAACTACGTGGCATGTTCACCAATGCCAGGAGCCTAGCGGACAAGATGGGAGAACTAGAGATACTGTTGTACGAGGAGGATTTAGATTTTGTGGGAATTTCAGAGACCACAAGCACCTGAATGACCACAACATACAGAGATATACAATGTAATACTGACACATAATCACACTTGATGGACTTTTTTCAACCTTACCTACTATGTAACTATGTAACTGTGCCCCCTTTACATCAGGTGTCCCCATCAGAGTTTCCCCTCACAACAGTTGCCCCCATCACACTGCCCCCTTACACCAGGTCTCCTCATCAGAGTGCCCCCTTAAATCAGGTGTCTCCATTACAGTTCCCCCTTACATCGGCTGTCATCAGAATGCCACCTTACATCAGGTGCACCCTTACATCAGTTGTCCCCATCAGAGTGCCCCCTTACATCAGTTGCCCCCATCAGATTGCCCCTTACATCAGTTGCCCCCATCAGAGTTGCCCCATACATCAGGTGTCCTCATCAGAGTGCCCCCTTAAATCAGGTGTCTCCATTACAGTTCCCCCTTACATCAGCTGTCATTAGAATGCCCCCTTACATCAGTTGCCCCCATCAGAGCTCCCCCTTACATCAGGTATTCCCATCAGAGTACCCCCTTACATCAGGTGTTACCATCAGAGTGCCCTTACATCAGGTGCCCCCATCAGAGTACCCCCTTACATCAGGTGCCCCCATCAGAGCTTCCCCTTACATCAGGTATTCCCATCAGAGTGCCCCCTTACATCAGGTGCCCCCATCAGAGTGCCCCCTTACATCAGGTGTCCCATCAGAGTGCCCCCTTACATCAGGTGTCCCATCAGAGTGACCACTTACATCAGGTGACCCCATCACTGGAGCTGAGATGGGGCATATATGTGACATCATTGGTTCTTGAAAAAAAAAAAAAAACAGTGGTCCTAATAACCAATCCCTGCAAAGGAGGCAGGACTGGCTGGTGGTCTGGATAGAACGGTCACTTGGTCGGGGGTTCAGACTGCAGTCTATAATTTAGTGATGCCCCTCTATAAATGTTTCTGATAATATTGCAGATAGGGGGTGGTTGCTCCATAAATTAATAATGACTGTAGAAGAGCGAGGCTCCTGCAGTTCTGTGTGGCGGGATCTATATATTGTTATTATACGCACTCCATAGGCCGACATTCGCTGCATGCAAGTCATAGGATGTCAATAGCAATCACATTTGATAAGGTGCACCGTGCTACATAATGGAAATGAATCCCCGGACACAATGTGATCACGGAGGAACGCGTTTCTCATTTAAAAGGCCAAGCGAACCTGATCAAATAGATTGCCGTCATTTAAAATAATGCTAAAGGCATTCACAAGCATGTATGTAAAGGTCTCCACTCCCACACAATCTGTGACTGAGAGGATGCCATTCGGAAATGTGCCTCCCCATTAATAACATGTCATTCCTGCAGACAGGACCACCCCAGGCTTTAGACCCTCGACACAATGCAGATACTTGGAGAAGTATATTGTGGAGACGGACCGACACCTCTCCTTCTGCGATCAGACCAGAGTCTGACCATAGATGGGCTCATCCTGTAGATGACATAAATCTTATCCTCAAATAAACCTCAAGGCAAGCATTGATTAGAGGGAATATTCATACTACTCGACCTTTCTGCCTCCTTCAGCACAGTTGACCACCCACTTCTCCTAAAAAAAAAATGTCACCCCCTGACTTCCAAGACTCACCTGGTTCTCCTGCTATCTATCTAAGTACTCCTTCAGTGTCAGTAAGATTTTTTCTTGGGTAAAAACTGGATTGACACCTCTACTTCTGTGATCAGACCAGAGTCTGACCATAGATGGGCTCATCCTGTAGATGACATAAATCTTATCCTCAAATAAACCTCAAGGCAAGCATTGATTAGAAGGAATATTCATACACTCAACCTTTCTGCCTCCTTCAGCACAGTTGACCACCCACTTCTCCTAAAAAAAAAATGTCACCCCCTGACTTCCAAGACTCACCTGGTTCTCCTGCTATCTATCTAAGTACTCCTTCAGTGTCAGTAAGATTTTTTCTTGGGTAAAAACTGGATTGACACCTCTACTTCTGTGATCAGACCAGAGTCTGACCATAGATGGGCTCATCCTGTAGATGACATAAATCTTATCCTCAAATAAACCTCAAGGCAAGCATTGATTAGAAGGAATATTCATATTACTCAACCTTTCTGCCTCTTTCAGCACATTTGACCAACCACTTCTCCTAAAAAAAAAAAATGTCACCCCCTGGCTTTCAAGACTCACCTGGTTCTCCAGTTATCTGTATAAGTACTCCTTTAAGGTCAATAAGATTTGTTCTTGGGTAAAAATTGAAACGACACCTCTACTTCTGTGATCAGACCAGGGTCTGACCATAGATAAGCTCATCGTGTGGATGACATAAATCTTATCCTTAAATAAACCTCAAGGCAAGCATTGATTAGAAGGAATATTCATACTACTCGACCTTTCTGCCTCTTTCAACACAGTTGACCACCCACTTCTCCAAAAAAAAAAATGTCACCCCCTGGCTTTCAAGACTCACCTGGTTCTCCTGCTATCTATATAAGTGCTCCTTCAACGTCAATAAGGTTTGTTCTTGGAGTAAAAACTGGTTACAGGGGGTGTCCAAAGGGTGGTGATAAACAACGACTGGTCTGGAGTGGTAAGTGGGGTACCCCAAGGTTCTGTTTTGGGACCAAGTCTATTCAATTTATTCATAAACGATATGGAGGAAGGGACAAATCTCAGCTTTTTTTGTGAACGAAACAAAAATAAGCAGGGCAATAACTTCACATCAGGATATCGACATTTTACAGAAAGACCTGAACGAAATAATGAAATGGGCAACTATATGGCAAATGAGGTCACCTGCGGACCTTCCGCCGTCATTGTACGTCGGCTGTTTGAAGTGGAATACTGTTGTTATGGCAGCAAAAATTAACAAATTCAACAACTGTTACATTTATGATTGAGCATTAGGAATCTTTGTTAACTCCGATGAAGCCCTTCGCTTTCAAGAAGCATTGTAAGAGTCAGGGGACTTCATTAGTACAAAAGAAAGGAAAACTGGAAAAAAAAAAGACATCATGAGATCTAAATAATAAAAGGAAAAATAAACAAAGAAGTACACAGGTAAGGGTCAAGAATACCCCTTGGGTGTAACATAAGTATAATTCCATTCCCTGAATGGTGGGATATAAACAACAGATATATAGTGGTCACATTTCCGATATATACCGTATTTATCGGCGTATAACACGCGCCGGTGTATAACACGCACCCCAAGTTTAGGAGGGAATTTTAAGGAAAAAAAAACTTACATTTAAATGCCCATCAATGCAGCCTTATCGTGTCCATCTGCAGCCTTTTCAGTGTCAGTGCAGCCTTGCCCCAGTGTCCATTGCAGCCTTGTCAGTGCAGCTTTGCCCCAGTGCAGAATTGTCAGTGCAGCTTTGCCCAGTGCAGAATTGTCAGTGCAGCTTTGCCCCAGTGCAGAATTGTCAGTGCAACCTTGCCCCAGTGCAGAATTGTCAGTGCAGCTTTGCCCCAGTGCAGAATTGTCAGTGCAGCTTTGCCCCAGTGCAGAATTGTCAGTGCAGCTTTGCCCCAGTGCAGAATTGTCAGTGCAGCTTTGCCCAGTGCAGAATTGTCAGTGCAGCTTTGCCCCAGTGCAGAATTGTCAGTGCAGCCTTGCCCCAGTGCAGCCTTGTTAGTGCAACCTTGCCCCAGTGGTTAGTGCAGTCTTGCCCCCAGTGTCCATTACATGCTTGGACAGATCGCCGCCGACATACACATAGCGTGTAGTTTTAAATATGGCGCCGCGGAGTTCGGAGGGACTCGGCGGAGCTGAACGAGCGCCGCCGAGATCAGTGACTGGGCGGAGCCGAGATACACATAGCCGAGTGTTCTCGGCTCTTCTCGTTGCCACTCACAGTCACGCCCAGTCCCGCCAGTCCCGCCCTATGATGGACATAACACCGGTCCAGGGGCGGGACTGGGCGTGACTGTGAGCAGCAACGAGAACAGCCGAGAACACTCGGCTATGTGTATCTCGGCTCCGCCCAGTCACTGTGATCTTGGCGGCGCTCGTTCAGCTCCACCGAGTCCCTCCGAACTCCGCAGCGCCATATTTAAAACTACACGCTATGTGAATGTTGGCGGCGATCACGGAGATCGCTCCGATAGATCACAATTAGCAGGGATCGGCATATAACACGCACCCACGATTTTCCCCTGATTTTAAGGGAAAAAAAGTGCATGTTATACGCCGATTAAGTTCTGAGAAAGTATTACATAGTAACGTAGTAGGTGAGGTTCAAAAAAGACACAAGTCCATCCTATGTGTGTGATTATATGTCAGTATTACATTACATATCCCTGTATGTTGTGGTCATTCAGGTGCTTATCTAATAGTTTCTTGAAGCTATCAATGCCCCCCGCTGAGACCACCGCCTGTGGAAGGGAATTCCACATCCTTGCCGCTCTTACAGTAAAGAACCCTCTACGTAGTTTAAGGTTAAACATCTTTTCTTCTAATTTTAATGAGTGGCCATGAGTCTTGTTAAATTCCCTTTCGCAAAAAAGTTTTCTTCCTATTGTGGGGTCACCAGTCCGGTATTTGTATATTGTGGGGTCACCAGTCCGGTATTTATATATTGTGGGGTCACCAGTCCGGTATTTATACAATGAAATCATATCCCCTCTCAAGCATCTCTTCTCCAGAGAGAATAAGTTCAGAGCTCACAACCTTTCCTCATAACTAAGATCCTCCAGACCCTTTATTAGCTTTGTTGCCCTTCTTTGTACTCGCTCCATTTCCAGTACATCCTTCCTGAGGACTGGTGCCCAGAACTGGACGGCATACTCCAGGTGCGGCCGGACCAGAGTCTTGTAGAGCGGGAGAATTATCGTTTTATCTCTGGAGTTGACCCCCTTTTTAATGCCAATATTCACCCTGTTGTCAGACTATCAAACGCTACAGAATATTTGAACTGGAACCAGGCAGACCATGTTTTATGGAACTTGACGGAAGTTTCATTTTGCTATGGCGAGTGCTTCTTCCATTTCCAAAATGTGATTTCCTGTGAGGGCCCGCTCTCTTAGGGAAGGAGTTGTCGACATTTTCCAGTATTTGGGGATCACGGATTTTGCGGCCATCAGCAGGAGTTTGGTCCGGGATCGTTTGTATCTTCCCGAAGGGAAGTTATAAATATGTAAAAGGCAACATGCGGGTGTAAGTTTAATCTTAGTGTCTGTGGTGCGGAGGATCAATTCCCAGATTTTTCTCCAGTGAGAAGCTATTTTAGGGCACTCCCACCAAATATGAACATATCTCCTTTGGTTTCTCCACATCTCCAGCACAGATCCGAAGCCAATGGGTACCATGGTTTTATCTTTGCTGGTGTTGCTTACCAATGAGACAATAGTTTGTAGGAGTTCTCTTGTAATCTTGTGCTAATCGAGCGTCTATGTGCTAAAATGCATGTGTTTTCCCATTGGGAATCTGTGAAGTGTGTTTGAAGAACTGATTCCCATTGGCTTCTGAACCTGGCCGAGTCCGAAGCGTCAGCCTGCTGGAGATGTGACTACAATAGGGAGGTGTTTTTTTTTTCAATCTGTTCGCCAGCCTGGCAAACCCACTTCATTTCATTTCCTTTGTTTTCTAATCATCTGAGTTTTTTTAATCATCTGAACTTTTTACACTTATTTGCAAGGACTACCTTTTTTTACCTCATCTCTCCAAGCAGAGTGTGCCCATTGCTGGAGTTTATATTAATTAGACACTTTGCACATTTGTATTTTTATTTATTTGTTTTTTGCACATTGCCTTTATGCACGTTATGTAGGTATTGTTGGTTATTTTTAGAATAAGAGCACCATTCATTTATGCTAACCCTGCTTTAAACTTCTCCCCAACTTTATCCCTGACCTGTCTGGTGTGTTCCTTGGCCTTCATGATGCTGTTTGATTAACTTAGGTTCTCTAACAAACCTCTGAGGGCTTCACAGAACAGCTGTATTTATACTCAGATTACATTTCCACGCAGGTGGACTCTATTTACTAATTAGGTGACTTCTGAAGGCAATTGGTTCCACCTGATTTTAGTTAGGAGTATCAAAGTAAAGGGGGCTGAAATGCACGCCACACTTTTCACATATTTATTTGTAAAAAATTTGGAAAACCATTTATCCTTTTCCTTCCACTTCACAATTATGTGCCACTTTGTGTTGGTCTATCACATAACATCCCAATAAAATACATTTTAAGTTTTTGGTTATAACATGACAAAATGAGGAAAATGTCAAGGGGTATGAATACTTTTTCAAGACGCTGTACATGCAGTTGTCATCATCAAGTTAGCTGCTCGTATTTAAAAAACGTCTGTGACCCAAACTGGCGGTAAATAATTCGGAAATCACCGGCTTGTTTTTTCTTATAATACTTTGTATCTCCTTTGTGATCCCTAATAACTTTATTTTTTATAGAGAAAATATGCTGTGCTGATTCCAATGCTGAAAATAAAGTGATAAGTGATTCTATCAGGGCTGCTGTTGGAAATCACGGGGCCCCATACAGCCCACCTAGCAGAACCCCCCCCCCCCCCCCCCCCCAATACAGCAAAACAATATTTTCATTAAAAATACACCACTAGGGGCGTGGCCAAGATGGCGATCTGAGCGGTTGCTTTCTCTGTGAGCTCCGCTAAATCCGCTTGACAATCCGGATCCATCGCCTTTTAAAAGTGGCAACCAGCATCCCTACTGACCAGGGGAGACTCGGGGACTCCCTTCCCAGCTAGGAGTGAGGAGAATTTGGGCCGAAATCGGGATCCGCCGCACGCTCCCGGCCTACCTCGGGCGACTAGGCCGAAGCCGCGGCCTCTCCTGACGGCCCGAACGGCGCGCCGGGAGCCCCCTGCCGCGATCGCCTCTGCACACAGGCCCCACAGATTGCCCCGGACCACGGATGGGTGAGGGAGAGATGCCCCTGCACTGATTAAGGCCGCATCCTGGGCCCTGTCTCTCTTTCTCCCCCCCACGTTTTACTAGGCCGCGACCGCGGCCTTTCCTGGAGGCCTAGGCCCGGCGGACTGACGGGGGGGTGTCGGATTCTGCTGGCACAGTGGAGGAGGCCCTGTGAAGAACTGAGACAGCTACATCCCTCTCCCCCTGGATGCAGAGAGGGGAGGTCGGGCTGCACATCCCTGGAAGCCTGAAGTGGACGGACTCTACACTGCACATTCGCAGGTGAGGGGGAAGACTGCTAAGGGGACACACGCTTTACCCTACCTGATGCCTGACTGTCCCTGACTCTGAGGACAGACTCCCACAGACGAGTGCTGATTATTGCCCTGACCCGGGCCACCAACATCTGAATGAGGCGCAGGAACTCTAGCGCAAAATACAGTAAAGGGGGCAAGAGGTTAACCTTCCCACCACAGCCGGACTCCCCTCAGACACCCACCTGTCCCCCTGTAGAGGCCCTTAATACACGCAGCACTCACAGAGCCCCGCAGACACACAATATGGAGCCGGATGACTCTCGGCCCCCCTGGCTGGCTGATGTTATGGCGGCCATTGCTACTTGCCAATCCACGTTAACAACAAAGATCGAAGCTGTTCAACTGGATATGGGTCTAATTCGCCAAGATATAGACAAAATCAGATCGCGAGTCACCGAAACGGAGCAAAGACTGAGTATCACTGAAGACACCATTGTGGAACATGGAACATCACTTCGTACACTCCAAACCAAAGTAAAGGCCCTCGAATACAGAGCCGAAGACGCGGAGAACAGGAACCGGCGTAATAATCTTCGCATTGTTGGTCTACCGGAGGGGGCGGAGGGGAATAATCCTACCTCTTTCATAGAGGGTCTGCTGCGTGACCTCCTGCCCGATGCCCGATGGTCACCTTACTACGCGGTTGAGAGGGCGCATCGCATCCCGCCGAGGCCGGGACCTCCTGGATCCCCTCCCCGCACCTTCATTCTTCGCCTCCTTAACTTCAGAGACAGGGATGAAGTTCTCCGTGCCTCTAGATCGGTGGGGGACCTCAGATTTCAGAACACCAGGATGATGATCTTCCCCGACTACTCGGTCGAGACCCAGAAGCTTAGGAAATCTTTTGACCAGGTTAAAGCGGCGTTGCGATCACGCAACATCCGTTACAGTGTACTCTTCCCTGCCCGCCTGAGAGTTCAGGACGGCGAGACAACTCGCTTTTTCACTACACCGAGAGAGGCCTCTGCCTGGCTAGACACGTTGCCACAGAATCGCTAATGGTTTTCCTGCTATGTGCTCTATGACCTTTTTTCATTGGTCCCTCTCCACAGCTTAGATCTGGGCCTGAGTTATCACACGAACTACTACATGGATGATTTTGTTATGTTGCACAGGTTATGCCCGGTTCATTCCATGGAGTGTGCGGATCTGTGGGGGGAGCACTGGTTATCCTTATCAGGGAAATGCTAAGTTAATGCCCCTGCCAAAGAACTTGGCCAGGAGACTGTTGGGAAAAAAAAAAAAGGTTCCACTGCATTTGTTTGCCTCCACGAGGAACGTTGGAGTCTTTGTTCTGTATTTTTTTTACTATAAGATGGATCGAAACTACTGTGAGGTCGCATTACCGGATACTTCCTTATGTCTGACTTTCCACGTCCTCACAGCCTGCTGCATTACAAGCGGAGATCGCACTTGTGTAAGGCCGCCTGAACTGCTGCTTTCCCCCCCCCCGCGTGAAGTCTCGGGGGGTGGGCTTGCCTCTTCCACGGACCCCCCGTTGCAGCCGGCGAGCTGAATAAGTTTGGGATTGATACCCGCCTCAGTTTTGGGGGGTTGGGTGGGGTGGGGGGTGGGGAGAAGAAAGTTCCCCTAACGGGGCTTGTTTCATTTACTTTGGATATTGGTATCCTTTATCTGTTTTTAGTTGGGTGTATTTGTTTTTGTTTGATGTTCATACCAAAAAAAAAACTTAACTCATCAGCATTGCATTGTTTCCAGATGTCTTCGTTTTGGGCCCCGGGGTCCAGTCCAAGAGCCGTGATCTCCATTGACCCTAATATTATTAATAGTCTTGACAGATATGTCCTCCCTTAATATTATCTCCTGGAACACCAGGGGACTAAACTCCCCGGTCAAGCGCTCCCTGGTGTTCCAATTTATTAAATCTTATAACCCGCATATATGTATACTCCAAGAAACACACTTAACAGGACGTAGGGTTATGGCTCTTAAAAAACCTTGGGTGGGCCACCACTATCATTCCACGCATTCCTCTTTCTCTAGGGGTGTTACTATTTTGGTGTTGAAGTCACTCCCCTTTCGGCTCTTGGATTTGGCCCTCGACCCTGATGGTCGGTATGTCATTATGCATGCCAAAATATATTCTTTAACGTGGACCATTGTGGGCTTGTATTTGCCTCCCCCGGCTTCCTTGGTGGTGCTCAACCAGATCACTAGCAAGATAGCCGATTTTGCATCTGACAATACTGTTATACTTGGTGATTTTAATCTGGTCCCTGACCCGGATTTTGACAGGCTAACTCCTGCGGGACATCATTGCTCTGGGTTGGCTGAGTGGGCAGATACCTATGGCTTGACGGATGTTTGGAGGTGGCGTCACCCCCAGACCAGGGCATACACATGCCACTCGGCCTCTCACAGAACTTTCTCCCGTATAGACTTGGTCTTTGCAGGGAGCCAGGTACTCCCACGGGTCACAGACATACAAATTCTCCCTAGGGGTATTTCCGATCACGCACCCTTGCTGTTGTCTTTGGACCTCTCCCTAGGCCCAGTGGCAAGGGTGTGGAGACTCTCCAGATTTTGGATCTCAGACACTGCAGTAGATTCCCAATTTAGGACGGAACTCCTAGACTTTTGGGCAGTAAATGTGGGCTCGGCAGACCCCACAGTAGTGTGGGACGCCTTTAAGGCCACAACACGGGGGCGGTACCAGACCATCATTGCCAGAGTCCGACGAGAGCGTAGGGCAGATTTGACTAAGGCTGAGCGGGATGCGGGCAGTGCGGAGGCTCTTTTTGTTCGTACTCGAGACCCTGCGCACTATTCGCATCTACAACTCATGACGAGAGAGGTGGTGCGTCTTCGTACCTCTCTCACCCAGAAGAAAATGTTGGCTCAATCTCAGCGGATTTTTGAGCAGGGAGAGAGGTCAGGCCGTCTGCTGGCCTGGCTTTCCAGGGAACAGGCTGGTGGGGTGAGTATCTCATGTATTAAAGACCTATCGGGACAGCTGATCCATACACCGGAAGGGATAAATGGCTGTTTTGCGGAATTCTATGAATCCCTTTACAGCTCCAGGGCAGACTATAGAAGGGAAGATCTAGGAGCATACTTAGATGATATTGACATCCCAACCCTTACAGCTACGTACCGCGACAAGCTCGACGCCCCAATTACGTCTCTGGAAATAATCCGGGCACTTAAATCAATGCAGTCAGGGAAAACACCGGGTCCTGATGGCATCCCAGTGGAGTTTTACAAACAGTACGCAACAGAACTAGTTGATAAATTACAGGACCTCTTCTCTGCGTCGGGGCGTCTTGAAAAACTCCCGGACACAATGAGCGAAGCAATTATAGTGGTGATCCCTAAGCCGGGGAAGGACCCCACGTTATGCTCCTCGTATCGCCCCATATCCCTTCTAAACGTCGATGCAAAGGTGCTGGCGAAAGTGCTGGCCAACAGGCTTAATTTGGTCATTACAGCCCTCATCCATAGGGACCAAACGGGCTTCATGCCCGGAAGGGGAACTGACATTAATATCAGACGCCTTTATACCCACATAGATAGAGCGGATGAGGCGACTAAAGGAGTGGTGGCCTCACTCGACGCGGAGAAGGCTTTTGACTCCGTCGAGTGGGGTTACCTATGGGAGGTGCTCTCGCGATTCGGGTTCGGCACGGGTTTTACGAACTGGCTCCGCATGTTATATCATGGCCCTTCGGCTAGAATACGTACCAACGGATGTTTATCGGGGAAGTTTAGACTCTTTCGTGGCACGCGACAGGGGTGTCCTCTCTCCCCGGGTCTATTTGCTCTGGCAATGGAACCCCTGGCTATATTGCTGAGGAATGATCCGGGTGTGAAGGGTCTCCAGGTAGGTCCAATTGAGGAGAAATTATCATTATACGCGGACGATGCTCTGCTCTATTTAGCGGATGCGTCGTCCTCTTTACAGATCGCACTGGACCTGATTAACCGATTCGGTGGGTACTCCGGGATACGCATTAACTGGGACAAGTCGGTTCTTTTCCCGCTCCACCCCTCGACCCCTAGGGTGCCACAACCACAACTCAAATGGGTAGATGACTTCAAATATTTGGGCATCCAGGTTAGCGGCAGAGTCCAAGACTACATGGATAATAATTTGCGACCACTCATGACACAGCTTACGGCTAGATGTGCTGCCTGGCGTTCCCTTCCCCTGACACCTGTTGGCAGAGTTAATCTGCTAAAAATGATCTTTCTTCCCAAGTATCTCTACTTCTTCCGTAATACACCTATACACATACCTGGGACTTTCTTTCGAAGGTTGGAGAGTCTGCTGATACATTTTGTCTGGGCCGGGAGGCCACCTAGGGTGGCCAAGCAGATTTTATATCTCCCGCTCTCGGGGGGGGGATTGGCCCTACCGAACTTTCAAATCTACTATTGGGCAGCTGTTCTGGTCACGATTCGGTGGTGGTTCTCCCAGCCCATACAGAATCCGGCGGTCACTCTGGAGGCAGCTATTTTGGGTTCCTATGCGGCCCTGAGCAATCTCCCGTTCCGTGGACTTAGAGCCAGCCTGATCATGACAACACTGATGCGAACTACCGTGAAGGTATGGCAGGAGGCTAGGAAAATATATAGGAAGCCTAATTTCATCTCACCTCATATGCCCCTATGGGGTAACCCTATGCTCCCCCACTTTTACAGCATACCGGATCCCTCGCTTTGGGCAAAAAAGGGAATTCTCACATTAAAACATATAGTCAAAGAGGGTACACTTATGTCTTTCCAAGCCCTTAGGCAATCTTTCGCTATTCCGCTCTCCTTCCAATTTAGGTACTGGCAGCTGAAACACGCCTTTGAAGCCCAGTTCCCTGCCCCCCTCACTCTGGAACCGGATTCCATTGAACGGCTCCTGACTTCCAGCGTGATGGGGAAACCCCTCTCAACACTATATCTGTACCTTACAGTGGAGTATGATGCCAAATTGACCAAAACCTGGGAAAAGTGGAGGGTCGATATTCCTTCTTTGAACGAGGAGGAGTGGAAGGAGTGTTTAATCTCCTACATTCCCTCCATGATAGCTGCAAAAGATAGGTTCATACAATTTAAGTTCCTACACAGAGCGTATTTCACCCCACAGAGACTGGCACGCATTTACCATCAAAGAGATCCCAACTGTCAGAGATGTAGGCAGGAGGAGGGTACTTTCTGGCACATGGTCTGGTCCTGTCCCAAACTTCACCCCTTCTGGTCAGCAGTGGCCTCCACAATGAGCAGGGTCATAGGCTCACACTTGCCGGTTGACCCTCAGGTACTACTGCTTAGTCATTTGGAGGAAGTGGAGGGAGATAGATATAGTAAATTGTGTCTAACCTTTGCATTATACTATGCCAGGCGTGAAATTTTATTGCGATGGAAACTAGTGGAGCCTCCTACTCTGGCCTCGTGGAGAAGGTCGGTGAATGTGGCACTTCCTCTTTATAGATTGACATATGAAAGTAGACAATGCCCACGAAAGTTTGATAAAATCTGGTCCTCTTGGGTTGATGCCTCTGGGGATTCTGGACCCCCATCCCCATAACCAAGAAGTGAAACATTTTAGAGGACATCCTACATCTCATGGTCATTTTTCTGATGCTCGCCCCCCCCCCCCCCCCCCTCATCCCCTTCCTTCCGCCTCCCTCGGTCCCCTGACCCCCCCCCCTCTCTTCCCCAGTCCCCCCCCCCCCCCCCCGCCATCCCTACTAGGTTTGACTGCATATTGGTTGCCTACTTTATTCCACCTGAAGAGGTTATTACGCTTTAATGCCATAAGAAGTATTGCTAGGTGTAATTTCTGACGTTTGCACAACTGACATATCTGCTAAATAGTGGCTTTTGATTGAAGGCAGATCCTGTTGTCACTTTTCTCATCGTACTGACTGTACTAATTTATTGTATTGTAATGCTGATTTGTTCAATAAAATCTTCTGTTAAAAAAAAAAAAATACACCACTAAAGTCATTACTAGCGGACACAAACATGACAGAGATCCTGTGTGAATTGACCCTTTTTTAAATTGTTTTTATAATTTAAAAAAAAGTTTACATTTTTAAAATTATTTTATTTTACAATTTTTGAAAATTATTTATTACAATGTTACATTTTATTTATTTTAATTTTTTTACAGGACAGGGAAGCCGGCAGTGCAATGGGGGGGCAGTCCAGTGACAGGAGGGCACAGTGGGGGATCAGTGCGGGGGAACCAATTACAGGAACGATAACCTGTGTCTATGCCTCTCCCTGCAGCAGCTGAAAGTTGGCGGGAGGGAGAGAAACCGGCTTTCAGCTGCTGCAGAGAGCTGCACAGGGCATCTTTCTGTAATTGCCCTTCTGTCCTACCACACTGATTTCTTCTGCTATTCGGGCCCCCCTGTGTGCCCGGGCCCTCTAAAGGAGTGGCCCGAACAGCACACAGGGGGCCCCCCTCATCAATGGCCCTGGATTCTATTAAAACAGAGGTAGACCCACAGAAATGTAGGTGATATTCATATAACAACCAAAAAAATAAACATAGAAAGTCCACATATGAAATATTAGGCATAAATGTCCAGAAATTTGTGAAAGTGTCAGGGCTTGGCTCAGCCTTTCCTTCTCTGAGCTGGCCGCTCAGCTGTCGGCTAATGGCCAGCTCCCATCTCTCCAGTGACTCAGCTGTTGAAGATATCCTGCTCGTCAGTCCTGCCTACATAAGCCGTCCAGCCCAGATGATCTCTGCCTTCGCCTTAGTCAACATCACAGAGACGCTCTCCTGCATTCCTGTTAAAAGACTTGCTTGGCTGACATCCCTTCTGGCTCCAGATCCTGCTTGCTGTGTTTTACTACGCTCATCTCCGGCTCCCTGACGTTTGGCTTCTCTGACTTTACGTTCTGGTTCCTGAACTCTGGCTATGTTTTTACTACGTTTGTTCTATTTACTTATATGCCGCGTACACACGGTCGGACATTGATCGGACATTCCGACAACAAAATCCTAGGATTTTTCCTGACGAATGTTGGCTCAAACTTGTCTTGCATACACACGGTCACACAAAATTGTCGGAAAATCCGATCATTCTGAACGCGGTGACGTAAAACACGTACGTTGGGACTATAAAACGGGGCAGTAGCCAATAGCTTTCATCTCTTTATTTATTCTGAGCATGCTTGGCACTTTGTGCGTCGGATTTGTGTACACACGATCGGAAATTCCGACAACGGATTTTGTTGTCGGAAAATTTTATAGCTTGCTCTCAAACTTTGTGTGTCGGAAAATCCGATGGAAAATGTGTGATGGAGCCCACACACGATCGGAATTTCCGACACTAAGGTCCTATCACACATTTTCCATCGGAAAATCCGACCGTGTGTACAGGGCATTATTATTAAACAAGAGTGATTTAACTGTACTTCTGTCTCGGTCGGATTTCATGGTTTCTGACCGAAAGAAGGTGACCACATCCACCTGAAGACGTCAGGTGTGACGAAACGCGTAGGGAGAAGCCTGAGGGAAGAATGTCCCTAAGTCAGCGAAAGAAGAAAAGCCATAAGATATACCCCCGCCCACACAGAGCTTTTATCTCAAACCTTCAAACTCCTCCCCACTACAGAACCCCCCTCCCCACTCTCATCCCCTACTACAAAGCTCTCTCCAGTTCATAGTTCTCCCCCCAACCCTCCCTCACCCCCCACTGCAAAGCTCTCTCCCCCAGTACAGAGCTCCTCCCTTAACCCCTTAAATCTCACCCACCTCTCACTACCCTGCCCCCGTCTGTTTTTTTTGTTGCCGCTGTCTTCATCTGCGCCCTCACTGAATGCTCTGTGCCTTTAACATAGCAGACAATAATGTATTTAGCATGTTACTCCAAAACCCGAATCGTGGAAGGAATGAACACGCGTTCTGCAGCCGGCGAGAAGATCAGCTAATAGATTTGTTACTGTGACGCTGCAGAGATTAATGTTGCATTGAGGAAATTACCCATGGCCTTTTAAACAGCCTCTCGGCAAATGTATTTCAGATTGTGTATTGAGATAAATTATTTTTGCAGCTAATGTTTATAAATTACTGGCATGGTTTTAATTTGTAATAGGAAAAAAAAAAGGCCTAGTGCATTTGGTGCAACAATGAGAGCTTCGCCAAACCATGTTATACCACCAAACAGAGATCCTGGAATGTTCGGGTGGTAAAAGTCATCCAAGAAAATTGAAGTTTTTGACCTACTGTAACAGGATCGGTACTCGGCCAACTGATCAGACAATGAGTAGGGCGAAGTTCGCACGGCGGCAGTCTCTGAAAAGCAGTCTGTTGTGATCACTTTTCAAAGGGTAGAAGAGCAGCAGCTTCCAACTGCTGAATGCGATTTTGTCCATATGGCAGTGTTGCACGGAGAAGGCCAAGCATTTGACTCGCGTTTGCAGCGTGGTCCCTCTGACTTCAGTGGGAGAGTTGGACGGGCAGTTCACATAGGTTGGACATGAAGGACTTGTCTATTTTTTCAACTTCACCTACTATGTAATTATGAAAGTTCCACCTCCGGCTGCCTTGTTAGGCTTTCGGTTAGGCTCTAAAAACGGCACCAAACCTGCTGTTTGTACCACTTACACTATATTACCAAAAAGTATTGGGACGCCTGCCTTTACACGCACATGAACTTTAATGGCATCCCAGTCTTAGTCCGTAAGATTCAATATTGAGTTGGCCCACCCTTTGCAGCTATAACAGCTTCAACTCTTCTGGGAAGGCCGTCCACAAGGTTTAGGAAGGTGTCTATGGGAATGTTTGACCATTCTTCCAGAAGAGCATTTGTGAGGTCAGGCACTGATGTTGGACGAGAAGGCCTGGCTCGCAGTCTCCACTCTAATTCATTACGAAGGTGTTCTATCGAGTTGAAGTCAGGACTCAGTGCAGGCCAGTCAAGTTCCTCCACCCCAAACTCGCTCATCCATGTCTATATGGACCTTGCTTTGTGCACTGGTGCGCAGTCATGTTGGAACATGAAGGGGCCGTCCCCAAACTGTTCCCACAAAGTTGGCAGAATAAAATTGTCCAAAATGTCTTGGTATGCTGACGCCTTAAGACTTCCCTTCACTGGAGCTAAGGGGCCGAGCCCAACCCCTGAAAAACAACCCCCCACACCATAATCCCCCCTCCACCAAATGATTTGGACCAGTGCACCAGTGAACCCGCGTGATTCACGTCCAACCATGGTAGCGGCAAACCTAAACCTCCCCCTGATTAACTAAGCCTGTAACAATGCAGCAAGGAAAGGTGACCAGTGTTTGTTACAAAATCTACAGACACTTTGGAGAGAGAAGGTGAAAAATATTTTTGTAGCTCCTTTTTGACTTCCAAAGCCCTAATGGTGACCTCCAGAATCAGGGAGAGCTGACATCCTTCCTTGTAGAGTGGGTTACTAGGCATAGTGGGGTGTAATGCAAGATGGAATGATTGGGCGCCAGTCACTTTTTGGATGCTAACTAAAGAGATTTATTGTCTCTTAACAAGAACTTGAGGAGAGAGGGTTAGGGCCAGAAAACCCTTAGGCAGATGCAATGGTAATTGGCAGACTCCGGGGCAAAATAGGCAGACAGTTATACAGGTTAAGGGCATTCCAACCGGATACGGTCACTGTATTTGTAGAACTGCTGTCTCCTATGGCAACTGACCTTGCAACAGTCAATAGTAATCCTTACATGTAACTCACGGTCACTTGGTATAGGTCTTTTCTTACATCTCACAGTATCCCACTGTAGATCTTCACTCACTGAGCTCCCGGTCTCTCACTAGACTTCAAGATCCCAGTCATCACCGGATCCTCTGAGCTCTTCCACAGCAAACCCGCTGTGTACTCCTCAAGCATCACCACCGTTAACCCGCTGGCTTGGCACGTGCTGAAGTTTTCCCACTTCTTCACCGTCCCCGTCTAGTGAAAAAGGCTGCTCTGGTACTTCTTTCAGACTTCCATAAACTGACCTCTTATAACAAGAAGAATGGTCCCTTAGTGGCAACTGCTCTCCTTTTACCTCTGACCTTGATCCGTGATTGCCGCTGATCATTCCCGATAGCAACAACTTGGTTCCCCGTCTGGCTGAACCTCTGCAGCTTGGTCGGACTCCAAGCCTGAAGTCCCAATCCTGCTTGCTTCTCCTACTCCTGGATAGGCCTCAGACAGCCTAGCAATCAGGAACTCCCGGGATAGGCCTCAGGCTTCTGGCCTAGCAACCCAGGGCATTTCAACACACGTCCACCCAGACAGCTGTCCAGATGGCACAGAAGAACCTCGATCACCTGACTCCGCCCAAATAAATAGGCTCTCCCAGAAGGCCGAGGGGCTAAAGAGACCCCTGTCAATTGGACGAGACAACCCATCCACTTATAGTCTGACTTTGCTAGGCTCATGTCAATCTAATGTCACCGGCAACAGTGCCACCCAGTGACAGAGGAGAGAAGTGCGGCAAACCCAGATTTAGGGGAAAAAACAGTGGATCTTCTAACAGTTAGCCAGGACACTTACTACCTGGCAGACTAAACTAACCAACAATTAGCTAATTCACAGAATCACTCGAACTGAAGACCACTAATACAATGTTGTCCGGATGGAGTGGCTTTGGGCAGCTGAAGGAAAGGCAGACTTCTCAAGAGAAAGTTAAAGCAGAACTGAAGTAATTAAGGGCAAACTATGCAAAGCCCATATTACTAATTCTGTTTCAACTTTCCATTCTACTCTCAGTACTTACTGGATTAAAATTGAATCCCATTATTTCCTCACGTCCTTTGATGCACTGGCCCCAGTTCTGCCCACCTCCTGAATTCTAAGTGCTCACCAATTGTGACCTTTGAGACTACAGCATGACGTTGCCAGGAGCATTCCATGACAGCTGCTGGTCTCATTCCAGCATCCTGGTTTTGGCTGTGATATATTCTCTCTGCCCACCTGCAAGGTGATTGATGTGGCCAGTCCTTGGGTGTTGACTAAACCCGATTTCAGCCAGCCAAGCCTGCAGTCTCATGCTTGTGATATTGCATTTGTAACACGTGCTCCAAGTTCCCGGTTTGTCTGTCCTGCTCTGCTGTTTGGATTGTCCTGTTTTTGACCTCAGATTGAAACTCGAACTACGCTCGGAACTCTGCCTGCCTTTTTTGACTACAGATTTGACCCTGCCTATTCTGAGCCTTGCCTGCCTTGTACCTGGACTGTTACTGAACCACTCTGCCTGTCTTTCAACTGCAAGTACCTGTTTGCGCTGCTCAGTTTGTGTCTGCCCCGGCGTGGTGACCAGGCACTATAGCATCGTGTATAAGATCCGGAGGCAACTGAGTACCGGTAGGCCAACTTGCCTTATGGGAAAGGGGGCTGCTATAGGTGAAGAACACAGAAGCCAGCTATAGTGTCTGACCACCTGCGCTAAGAGTAAGCGTGACAGAGGTTGCACAATCCATGGTCACACACTTATTATTTTTATACAGGTTTTATATAGCACCAGCAGTTTGTACAGCACTTTACAAAAAAAGGGGCGACAGTAAAGTTACAATCAAATTCAATACAAGAGGTTAGGAGGGGATGGAGGAAGTAAAAGTTCAGTTTTTATGTGGAGACAGGATAGGCTTTCCTGAAGAGGTGAGTTTTCAGGGATCAACTAAAAGGTGAATAGAGTAAGGCATAGCCAGACATATTGGGATAGGAAGTTCCAGAGGATGGGAGAGGCTCTGGAAAAGTCCCGGAGGTGAGCGCGGGAGGAGGAGACAAGAGAGTTAGAGAGCAGGAGGTCATGGGAGGAGCAGAGTGGATGGGAGAGGCTTTGGGGAAGTCCTGGAGGAAAGCATGGGTGGAGGAGACAAGGGAGTTGGAGAGCAGTAGGTCTTAGGAGGAGTGGAGAGGTTGGTTTGGTTGGTATTTTGAGCTGGAGTTGGTAATGTAGCTCGGGGCAAAGTTGTAAATGTCTTTGCATGTTGTTTTTAGTATTTTGAATTTCATTTGTTGGGTGATCAGAAGCTAGTGGAGGGATTGGCAGAGAGAGGTGGAGGACAATGACCAGAGGTCAGTGGAGGGATTGGCAGAGAGGGGTGGAGGACATTGAGCAGAGGTCAGTGGAGGGATTGGCAGAGAGAGGTGGAGGACATTGAGCAGAGGTCAGTGGAGGGATTGGCAGAGAGAGGTGGAGGACATTGAGCAGAGGTCAGTGGAGGGATTGGCAGAGAGAGGTGGAGGACAATGACCAGAGGTCAGTGGAGGGATTGGCAGAGAGGGGTGGAGGACATTGAGCAGAGGCCAGTGGAGGGATTGGCAGAGAGGGGTGGAGGACACAGAGCAGTTTGTAAGATAGATGAATTTGGCTGCCACATTTATGATAGACTGAAAGGAGGATCATCTGTGTAGAGGTAGGCCTATGAGAAGGGAGTTGTAGTAGCCAAGGTGAGAGATAACCAAGGAGTGGATTAGTACCTTGGTGGTATCATTGGTTAAGAAGGGGAAAATTTCGGAGATGCTACGGAGGTGAAAGCGGTAAGATTTAGACAGTAATTGGATGTGGGGCTGAAAGAAGAAGTCAGAGTCCAGGATTACACCTAGTACCCTGGTATGAGGGGATGGACTATTAGTTGTGCCATTGATCTTGATGGAGAATATGGGAGGGGGTACATGGAGGTGGAGATACTACGAGCTCAGTTTTGGAAATATTGAGTTTGAAGAAGTGGAGGGACATCAATACTGATATGTTGAATATTTTGATTAGTGATGCCAGTCCTCCAAAGCACTGCCTCCAACCTCAGGGATGAGCTCAGGCATGTTCAGATCCTAGTCTGAACTTACCTAAGCTATCCCACCAGAAAACTGTCACAGCACCCTGCCAATCATTAGTGGCCAAGGCATTCCATGCACCTCAGTTGCAGGTATACACGCCCTTTGTATACTTGTGGCTGTGGGGTGGGGAGTGCTTCAACCGAGAGCCATTTAATGGGTTCCTAAAGAGATAACTCGGACGGGTTCAGACTAGGATCCAAACATGCCTGAGCTCATTCCTACTCCTTCTTTTCCGATTCCCAGACACCTCCCTTATCCCACCCTACAGATAACTGAACCACCCATCGCCCCTGTTCCTTTACAGCTCAGCTACATCCGCTCGTCAGCGCTTGGCACCCACATAAAAAGCCCAACTATTAGGCTAAAAACACATGAATTGTAGTTCTGAAACTACTTTATTGGACTTCTGAAACACAGGATGAAACACACATTACACCCATCCTCAGCACCCTATATAAAATAAAATGGGGGTAGTTCCAATTTTTTTATGTCACAAGGTGTTCACTCATTGGTTTTTTAGGTATACAAATGCAATATATTATCCAATTTTTTATCAAATATAAAAGATGAGCTTGTGACATGTAAATATATACCCGATATGTCAAGCCTTATGCATGGCCATAAGACAGCAAAAAAACGTTGCTACTCAAAATTGTCCATAGGCAATGATTCAATTAGACCCCCGATGTCTCCCCTGCTCTCAATTGATAAGCTAATGGAGTGCAGATCATGGCTCACTAGCTTCTTCCCCCGAAACTGGAAGTGAAGTGGAGATTAGCATATGACATACTGGCTTGGGCACCCATGCATGCATGTATGTTTGCTCACAGCTCTACACACGTGGCTTGTGCGCACAGGAGTGTGTTTGTGGGCATGCAGCACCATATGTGCATAAACGTTTGTGCTTGGTTAGGGTTAGCATTGGCGCCAAATAGCCTGTTTAAGGATATCCTATCAGCGCTGACTGGTCTTCAGCTTGTTCCTTGAATTCTGCATATTCTTCCTGTTACTGACCTGGATCTCTCCTGATATGATTTTGGAGTCTGCTCTCTACTGCTGTTTAACCAGTGTCTGACCTCAGCTTCATCCATAACCTTGATCCAGCTTAAGATTTGGTACTGATGGCCTTGTCTTGCTCTGTGACTCCATTATTGCCTCTGAGTCTGCTTCACCTTAGCGCCTACTTTGGACTGATCCAGGAATCAGCTGCAGATGTCTAGGTGTACTCCAGCTGCCTGCCTGCTGATGTCACTGGTGGTGGACTCTGCCATCCTGAACCTGCAGCCAGATTTCCCATTTAACTTCCACTGGTTCTTTTTGCAGTTCTGCCGACTTTCTGCCACAGATCTACGGGTGGTCGAGGACATCCCACTAGAGAGGGCCCACGGGTGCCTGGCCACATGTTTTGCTGGCTCTTCCTGGTCGGCATCACAAGTCAGGGATTCTGCAAGCAACATCTTCCAGTACTCATGTTCCTCCTGTCCCATAGCACCACTCGTATCACTTTAAAGCCTAGTAGACACGCGCTAAATTTCAGGTAACATTAGCCGGTTCAGTAAAAACCATCCGACATTTGGCCCGTGTGTATGGCAGCTGGGCTGAAAAAAAGCCAGTCATTTCACCAGCTTCTGTCAGACAAGCTTGCTGGAAAACCAGTAGGCGACCGGCTCCCGTTTAGCGATCCCTGCTGTCTGTCCGTCCACCGGCACTTACCCCATCAGCTGGGATCAGTGGACACAATGGGGATCGGCGGGCATAACACAACAGGGATCGGCGGGCATACAGCATCGGGGATCGGCGGGCACACAGCATCGGGGGATCGGCGGGCACACAGCATCAGAGATCGGCGGACACACAGCGGTGGGGATCTTCGCTACCACCCCTCCCATCATTCTGCCCTCCGCTACCACCCCTCCCATCATTCTTCCATCCGCTATCATCCCTCCCATCATTCTGCCCTCCGCTACCACCCCTCCCATCATTCTGCCCTCCACTACCACCCCTCCCATCATACTGTCCTCCGCTACCACCCCTCCCATCATTCTGCCCTCCACTACCACCCCTCCCATCATTCTGCCCTCCGCTACCACCCCTCCCATCATTCTTCCATCCGCTATCATCCCTCCCATCATTCTGCCCTCCGCTACCACCCCTCCCATCATTCTGCCCTCCACTACCACCCCTCCCATCATACTGTCCTCCGCTACCACCCCTCCCATCATTCTGCCCTCCGCTACCACCCCTCCTATCATACTGCCCTCCGCTACCACCCCTCCCATCATTCTGCCCTCCGCTACCACCCCTCCCATCATTCTTCCATCCGCTATCATCCCTCCCATCATTCTGCCCTCCGCTACCACCCCTCCCATCATTCTGCCCTCCGCTACCACCCCTCCCATCATACTGTCCTCCGCTACCACCCCTCCCATCATTCTGCCCTCCGCTACCACCCCTCCTATCATACTGCCCTCCGCTACCACCCCTCCTATCATACTGCCCTCCGCTACCACCCCTCCTATCATACTGCCCTCCGCTACCACCCCTCCCATCATACTGCCCTCCGCTACCACCCCTCCCATCATTCTGCCCTCCGCTACCACCCCTCCTATCATACTGCCCTCCGCTACCACCCGTCCCATCATACTGCCCTCCGCTACCACCCCTCCTATCATACTGCCCTCCGCTACCACCCCTCCTATCATACTGCCCTCCGCTACCACCCTTCCCATCATACTGCCCGCCGCCACCACCCCTCCAGCGGCAGGGATCGGTGGGCACATCAGGCAGGGGATCAGGCTGCGGCGGGCATCTGGTAGCATCTCCTGTGTCCTCTTCTCTTCTGAGATCACGGCGTTTTCCACCGTGCGTCCCCTCCCCTCCTCCTAGGCATCACATAGGATCGCCTGTCCTTTCAGCCAATTAGGAGACGGGTATCAGACCCGCTTCCTGATTGGCCGGGAGGAGGATTAGTGTTGCAACAGCGAATATTCATTCGCTGTTGCAACACAACTGGGTGGGCTCCGGATGCAATGCTCTGAGCCTCTGGCTCTAATCAGGTGCTTTAACCGTTTGCCGACCAGCGCACGCCGATTTACGTCGGCAGAATGGCGCTGGTGGGCAAAGGGGCGTACAGGTACGTCCCCTTTAAGAAGCGGTGTTGCGGGCCCGCTGCGGTCTCCGTGACCGTGACTGCGGCTACCGCGGATTCGACGTCCGCCGGGTGCCCGCGATCGTGTCACGGAGAGGAAGAACGGGGAGATGCTTTTGTAAACAAAGCATTTCCCCGTTCTGCCTAGTGACATGACAGAGATCACCGCTCCCTGTGATCGGGAGCGGTGATCGCTGTCATGTCAGTGGTAGCCCATCCCCCCCCCACAGTTAGAATCACTCCCTAGGACACACTTAACCCCTTGATCGCCCCCTAGTGGTTAACCCCTTCCCTGCCAGTGTCATTTACACAGTAATCAATGGATTTTTATAGCATCGATCACTGTATAAATGACAATGGTCCCAAAATAGTGTCAAAAGTGTCCGATCTGTCCGCCATAATGTCGCAGTCCCGATAAAAATTGCAGATCGCCGTCATTACTAGTAAAAAAAAAAAAAAAAAATGCCCAAAAACTATTCCCTATTTTGTAGACGCTATAAATTTTGCGCAAACCAATCAATATACGCTTATTGCATTTTTTTTTTTACAAAAAATATGTAGAAGAATACGTATCGGCCTAAACTGAGGAAAAAAAATGTTTTTTTATATATTTTTGGGGGATATTTATCATAGCAAAAAGTAAAAAATATTGCTTTTTTTTTCAAAATTGTTGCTTTTTTTGTTTATAGTGCAAAAAATAAAAACCGCAGAGGCGATCAAATACCACCAAAAGAAAGCTCTATTTGTGGGAAAAAAAAGGACGTCAATTTTGTTTGGGTACAACTTCGCACGACCGCGCAATTGTCAGTTAAAACGACGTACTGCCAAATCGCAAAAAGTGCTCTGGTCGGGAAGGGCGTAAAATCCTCCGGGGCTGAAGTGGTCAAACCCCCATCCCCGTCAAAGGAATTCATGCGCCCGGCGTCCTGAAAGGGACCGGGTGCATGTATAGGGAGGGCGGCGGCGGTGTTAGGGGGGGCGGTGCCTGTGTGCCCACAATGCATGGGATGCCACTGCTTAGAGCGCTGACCGGAGTGTTCTGGCGGGGGGGAGGGGGGGGGGCAAAAAAGAGGTACGCGTACTTCTGAACTCTGCACTCTGTATATAGCGCACCCCTAAACCCCACACTCTGTATGTCACCCACTCCTCAACCCTGTACATATCGCACTTCTGAACTCTGCAGTCTATATGTAGTGCACTTGTGAACTCTACACTCTGCACCCTGTGTACTCCAAACTATCTAAGTAGATACATAGTCTTACAGATACAACTGGCCCTTTTGGGGGCAACCATAAAGCTGATGCGGACCACAATGAAATTGATGTAGCGCCATCCCCCGAAGGAGCCGCTTGAGTGTGTTTGGTTCTGTACTCCGCCTCTCAACCCCAAGAACAGTCTCAGCCCCTCCGGCACACCTGGCAGTAATGTTAGTGCAAACACCACAGTAAATGGACACAAATTGTAGTGAACAAAGAAATGATCTTTAGTGTGAAATTTCATAGGAATGGAACAAACAGTAGCAATATAACTGAATAATAGACAGATATATCTGAAGTAAATCAAACTGTGTGATAATGACTAAAGGATAAGGTTTTACCGCCTCAGCTCCCGGGGATGACGTCTCCTATAGTGCCTCACAATTTTGATACCATCAACAATTTTACCCATATACTACAGCTAGGTGAGAGTGTTTGGAATCATTCATGTCCGCCCCTCTTTCTTCCTTGTTTTATATATTTTTTTTAATTTATTTTTTTACCATCATATAATTTTTGGAATTTTTTACTCTATTATACATACTCCCAAACTCTGCATCTGCTCCTGATGAGTGGTATTTTAACCATGAAACGCGTAGAGCTTTCCTATGATGCTATGTCACAGTGTCCACGTGTAATACCTGTATTTTACTATAGCTTATTTTAATGAATCAATTCATCATTGTTATTATGCATATTTGCTACTGTTACAATTTGTTACTTCATACCCAAGGTCCGTTACTATGCATATCATGTTGGAATAATTGTGTATAATCATGAATTGTTTAGATGATATCTGTTGAGACCTAGTCTCTTATTTTTCTACTATTTACAAGTGTATGCCTTTTGTAAAAATAAAATAATGTTTATAATGTTTATACTGATTGGTTCGTTCAAGTTAGCAGTGTGCTTCATATAAAGTCCCACAACCCTTCTCCCCTTTTTAAACATACCAGGGATGGAGGTATATGAACTATCATAGTCATTGTCTCATACAAAGTCCCAATCTCCTTTCTTGTTCTGACTAAAGGATAAGAACAATAAAACTCAATCATATTATATGACTGCTTTTAGGGGACTTCTCAAGGCGAATAACCATGAAAGCAGAGGTGACCACACAAAAATGACAATGACTTAAGTTGGGCTCTATGAGTCCAGAGAGGAGGAGGGCTGACCCTTTCTTACGTCAGACTTCCCCCTTCTGTACCTCAACACCACAGTCCCAAAGTACCGTTCAAACACAATATTTGGTTCAGGGCACTGACTTGACCGTTAGGTCTTTAACCCGTTCACATAGCAACTAGATTTCTGGGTGTGAGTAGGGCCCTTATGGCACCAATTAAATTAAGCTCTTGTGATAGATATTTATTGCAGTCTTTCGAAGGAAATGAAGGCCTTATGTCTTCAGCTAGCTCTTGGTTGGTGCACTAAGGTGTCCTGTTTAGCAGGGTGAACAAGGGTGCACTGTGGAGGCAACGTTGTCTGCATGCAGTGTCTCTCTGTACCTGTATGATGGGCGAGTGCCCGCTCACCAATCCCGTGACCAAGGCCCAAAGGGAGATGTCCTGGCAGGCAAGCTCTTCAGGTTGCCCAACTGGCTACCCCACAACCAGAACACATCACGCCTTCAGGGATGCGCCTGAAGATGCACCCGGGGGCCCTCTCTAGTGGGATGTCCTCAACCACCCGTAGATGTGTGGCAGGAAATGGGCTCACTGACCCTGGATGGCAGCACCTCTTCTCCTGCTTCTGGTCTCTCCCCTCGCCTTGGTCACCGAGTAGCTCCCCGGCAGCCTCATGGCCTCTGCCTCTCCTGTGGGCATGCTGGCATGTGTAGTTCTGCCCCCTGAGATTACAGTGGGGCTGCCTGTGTTGGGTACCACATGTCCCATGATGCCTTGCTGCAGTGCTAGTTCTGACCAGTGATAGGCTCTCTCCTCCTGCCGATAAGAGGTGGCTTAGCAGCACCCGTTACATTGAGTTCGACACCCCTGTCCTAGGCTGTTTTCTAAAAGCCAGTGAAAGGATTTTTAAAAAAATAATAATTCTGTGTGCTTGGCTGTGTGTGCTACAAAGGGGAGAAACAGGACCAAATTCAGCAGCGGCTCTAGGAGGTGCGCCACACAAAAAATGTACAAAAATATCTTTATTCCTGTGATTTTTCATTGAAATAATAATACTAACCACACCCCTGGGAATGGGAATGGAACCGATGGGTAGCAGAGCAAAATGTTACAATCAAAATCCTGTAATCCAGCAACACACTCAATAAATTAAATTACATCGAGTGAAGAAAAAAAATCAAAAAGTGATTAATTGGACTTCTCATAAATTCCTCTCTAGGTAGAATCCCGAGGAATACCGGTGTAGAATTACAATAAGGCGAAATAATGACACAGCTGGAATGTTAATCCGAGGACAATCTCAAAGGAACCATTGGCCTAGTAAATGCTGAAGACCCGGCATAGCTGAATATTGCATGGAATGAAAATCCAGGGTGGAAATAAAGCAGACAGCCATGATAAATCAAACAGGCCTTGGTGTGCATTGGATGCTGCACCTGGCACATTCGGCTTTTTTATATCTTGCAACACAGACCAGGGAGGGATAAACCACCCGCATGCTATACATGTGCATGAATCATTGATAATAATGCACTGATAGTGGCAGACTCCACATAGGGTGTTCAGAAGCAGACTTCACAATGAGGTATCACTTCATATGCTGTGAGTACACCTTGGCCAGAGCCCAAAGTGTGTGATTGAAGCTGATTGAAGCAGCAGCATGAAAGTAAAAAAAAACCTTAAGTGCTAGTTCACACCAGACGCAGTTCCGTGCGCTTTTTTTCTGCACTAAAAATGCATGCACAGTGTTTTCCATGTATTCCAATGGTTCTAGTTCTTACCATGCAGTCAGTTTCCGGTCAGTTTCTGGTGCAGAAACTGACCGAAAACTGACTGCATTGTCTCAAATAGAGCCATGTGCAGAAAAAAAGCGCACAGAACTGCATCTGGTGTGAAGTGGCCCAAAGCCTTTACAACCACTTTAACCAGTTGCCGGCCCGCCCACCGTCAAATGACAGAGGGGAGGTGCGGCTCTCGTTCTGGATGGACGTCATATGACGGCGCATATTGCTAAGACATGGCCCGGACCTGATCTCTGCAAAGAGCCACTGATGCAACTCTTTAACCATGTGATCGACTGTGTCCGATCGCAGCCGGTCGCATTTAAATACAGGAAGTGCCGGTAATCTGCTCTCATCGCCTCACACTGACAGAGTGTGTGGCGAGGAGTGCCGATCAGCAGCATCTCATAGCAGAGGACAACAAGACATGTAATCAGGGCACTGATCATCAGTGCCCTGATTACACTAAAAATTGGCACCAGTGCCAGCAATCACTGCCCACCAGTACCAGCAATCAGTGCCCACTAGTGCCAGTAATCAGTGCCCATTAGTGATGCCAGTCAGTGCTGGCTTTTAGTGCCTATCAGTGCTGCCCATCAATGCCCATCAGTGCTGCCCATCAATGTCACCTATCAGTGCCCACCAGTGCCACCCATCAGTGCCACCTATCAGTGCCCATAAGTGCGGCATACTAGTGTCTCCTCATCGATGCCAGATAATCAGTGCCCATAAGTGCCGCCTCAACAGTGCCACCTAGGAATGAGCCGAACACCCTGAACAGGCAAAAAATTAGTTCAAACACCGAACGTGAAAAATCAAAAGTGCTCATTTTAAAGGCTTATATGCAAGTTATTGCCATAAAAAGTGTTTGGGGACCCGGGTCCTGCCCCAGGGGACATGTATCAATGCAAAAAAAAGTTTTAAAAACGGAAATTTTTTCGGGAGCAGCGATTTTCATAATGCTTAAAGTGAAACCCTGCACCCAAATTTTAAAAAAATGGCGTGGGGGTCCCCCAGGCACTTCAATACTTTGAACAGCAGTATATATACACTATACGGCCTGCCCTATATACTCTACAGAAAATTTGGCCTTAGGTGGTGGTGGTGGTGCCACAACACTGTAAGCCCTCACAGTTATGCTTGTTGGGCGCAGGAACGGGCCCTGCTATGAAATATTGTATCAAAAATTGTAATTACAGTGAGGAGAACAAGTATTTGATACACTGCCGATTTTGCAGGTTTTCCTACTTACAAAGCATGTAGAGGTCTGTAATTTTTATCATAAGTACTCTTCAACTGTGAGAGACTGACTCTAAAACAAAAATCCAGAAAATCACATTGTATGATTTTTAAGTAATTAATTTGCATTTTTTTGCATGACATAAGTATTTGATACATCAGAAAAGCAGAACTAAATATTTGGTATAGAAACCTTTGTTTGTCATTACAGAGATCATACTTTCCTGTAGTTCTTGACCAGGTTTGCACACACTGGATTTTGGCCCACTCCTCCATACAGACCTTCTCCAGATCCTTCAAGGGGTCCCACATCCATAGACAATTCAATCAGTTACATCAGCATCAGGTGCTTGATAGCTGCTGATCCAAGACTCATTCATTTTTATGAATGTGAGCCTATCAACGGAGTCTGTGGACAGGTGCACTCTATAATATGTTACAAACCCTCCAGCAGCACTGAATGTGCATTCAGAAAGAACGCTGGATGCAGGACAGACCAGTAGCTCAATTGCATATTGAGTAAGTTCTTGCCAGTGGTCCATCCTCAAGACCCAGTAACCCTGTGGATGCTCTGTTGGAAAGGTCTCCAAGTCTGCTCTTGCCCCTAGATATTCCTGCACCATGTAATGCAAATGCTGGCGATGGTTACTTGAACCGATCAGACCTTGGCGCTGAGAACTGAAAATTGTTTAAAGGCATCAGTCAGCCAGCCACCTTCTCCACTGCTCTTCCTCAGACTGAATGAAGCCTAAGCAACACGTTGTCCAGCACCAGGAAATTGTAACCTCCCAGGGTCTGGAAATGCATTGCACAGACGTTTCTTCAAGGCCTCCTGAAGATGTTTCATCCTCTGCTCCCTCTGCAAAGGCAGGATGAGTTCTGCAACCTTACCCGTAATAAGGATCAAGAACGGATGCCAGCCAGTAATGATCCCTCTCCTTGATACCACAAATCCTAGGGTCCTTTCGCAGGCTTTCCAGAATCAGGGAGGTCATGCAGCGTAAGTTTGAAGAGGCATTAGATTCTGAGTCCTCTGGGTCACTAAGGATCACAAGATCTGTAACAACCTCCTTCCAGCCATGTACAACTCCTTGGGTTTCTGGGGACTGAAAACCATCCCTTGAAGACTGCTGCTGAGTGTTATCCTCCACGTCCATGCTGACACAGTCCTCCTCCTCTTCTTCCTGTGTGTTTGGCAGGCCCGCAGGAATACTATCTGGATAAAGGGGGCCTTGAGAGGTAAGGAAGTCCTCCTCTTCCTCCCGCTGTTCTGCCTCAAGTGCCCTGTCCATTATTTCACGAAGCGTGTGCTCAAAAGGTAAGACAAGAGGGACAGTGTCACTGGTGCATGCATTGTCGCTGCTCACCATCCTCATGGCCTCCTTAAATGGTGACAGGACAGTGCATGCATCCTCGATCAGTAGCCACTGGCATGGCGAAAAGAAGCCAAGCTTCCCTGACCCTGTCCTGGTGCCATACTTGCGCAGGTACTCATTGATGGCTCTCTTCTGCATGTGCAGCTGCTGCAGCATTGGCATCGTTGAGTTCCACCTGGTGGGCATGTCACAAATGAGGAGGTTGGTGGGCAGGTTGCATTCCCTTTGAATGTCAGCCAACCAAGCACTGGCATTGTATGACCGAGATAATGACCACAGACTGTTATGGCCTGCCTCAGGAGATCCTAAAGCCTGGGTACCTGTTTAAGAACCGCTGCACCACCAAATTCAGGACGTGTGCCAAACATGGAACATGGGTCAAGGGTCCCTGTCGGAGGGCGGAGAGAAGGTTGGTGCCATTGTGGCATACAACTATTCCTGGCTGAAGCTTATGTGGCGTCAACCACCTCTGAGCCTGCCCCTGCAGAGCTGACAGAATCTCTGCCCCAGTGTGGCTCCGGTCCCCTAAGCAGACCAACTCAAGTACCGCATGGCATCTTTGTGCCTGACTGCTTGCGTAGCACCTTGAACGCTTAAAAACACCACTGGTTTTAAAAAAAAAAAAAAAGTTTTAAAAGTGAAAAAATAAAAGTGAAATATTCCTTTAAATGTCGTACCTGGGGGGTGTCTATAGTATGCCTGTAAAGTGGCGCATGTTTCCTGTGTTTAGAACTGTCCCTGCACAAAATGACATTTGTAAAGGTAAAAGTCATTTAAGACTGCTTGCGGCTTTAAGTAAATGTCGGGTCCTGGCAATATGGATGAAAATCATTGAAAAAAAAGGCATGGGTCCCCCCCCAGCCCATTACCAGCCCCTTTGGGTCTTGTATGGATATTAAGGGGAACCTCGCACCCAAATTAAAAAATGGAAATGCATGGGGCCCTCAGGCCCTATACACTAAGACAGGGACTGTAGGTTTGTTGTTAAGTAGAATATGTTTGTAATTTTGAACTGGTACATTTTTAAAGTGTAGCTGCAGCCAAAAAATTTATTTTTAAACTTTTTGGAAAACATAGGGAAGGGCTATCATCCCTGTTACCTTTGTTTTGCTGTCTGTGCTCCTCTTCAGAAGATTTCACCTCACTTTCTGTCCCAATGACAATTGGATATTGAAAATTTGGGGTTTTAAGGGAAACAAGGATTGGTGATAAAGCATCAGTGGAGGAGACACCTTTTTCCCATATTAACTCTTACAGGAGAGAATTTCCCTTCCTAGGAGTAGATTTCCTCTCACTTCCTGTTGTCTCCTTCTGTTTGTAAGTAGGAGTCATTTGTAAGTTGGATGTTTGAAAGTAGGGACCTGCCCTATATATTCTGCAGAAATTTGGGCCTTAGGTGTTGGTGTTGCCACAACACTGTAAGCCCTCACAGTTATTCTTGGTGGGTGCTGGAACGGGCCCTGCTGTGAACTATTATATCAAGAATTGTAATTACATGCCCCTGTTGAACAGGGTCAGAAAAATTGGGCCTTTGATGGTGGAAGGTGTGGTGGTGTTGCCACAACACTGTAAGGCCTCACAGTTACTCTTGGTGGGCGCAGGAACGGGCCCTGCTGTGAAATATTAGATCAAGAATTACATGCCCCTGTTGAACAGGGGCAGAAAAATTGGGCCTTAGGCACAGGTGCCACAACACTGCAACCCCTCACAGAAACTCTAGTTGGTGCGCATGAATGAGCCCTGCTGCAAATTATTGCAGCAAAAATTGTAATTACACACCCCTGTTAAACAGGGGCAGAAAAATTGGGCCTTAGCCACTGGTGGCGGTGCACAGAACCAAAAATGTTCTTACAAGCTATCAGCATGAAAATTGAGGAGGAAGAGGATAGTCACTCAGCATAACAGGATAGTCACTCAGCATCAGCATAGGCAGTCTTGAAGGGATCTCACATAAAAAAAAAATATGGTGCTTGGTAGCTGGTGATCCAAGACTGATTCATTTTTATGAAGGTCAGCCGATCGACCGAGTCGGTGGACAGATACACCCTGTGATCGGTTACAAAGCCTCCAGCAGCACTGAATGTACGTTCCGAAAGAACGCTGGATGCAGGACAGGCCAGTAGCTCAATTGCATACTGTGCAAGCTCTGGCCAGTGATCCATCCTCAAGACCCAGTAACCCAGAGGATTTTCGGTGGGAAAGGTGTCCAAGTCAGATCTTGCCCCTAGGTTTTCATGCACCATGTAAATCAGACGCTGGCAATGGTTGGTGGAACCAACATACCTTGGAGCTGCGGATTAAAAAATTGTCTGAACGCATCGGTCAGACGGCCACCTTCTCCACCGCTCCTTCTGTGACTGAACGAAGCCTCAGCAACACGTTGTCCAGGACCAGGAGTTTGTAACCTCCCAGGCTCTGGAAACACGTTGCACAAACCTTTCTGCAAGGCCCCCCGAAGATGTTTCATCCTCTGCTTCCTCTGTGATGGCAAGATAAGGTCCGCAACCTTACCCTTGTAATGTGGATCAAGGAGGGTTGCCAGCCAGTAATGATCCCTCTCCTTGATACCACGAATACGAGGACCCTTCTGCAGGCTTTGCAGGATCAGGAAGGCCATGCAGCGTAGGTTTGCTCAGGCATTTGGTCCGGAGTCCTCTGGGTCACTAAGGATGACATGATCCGCAGCCACCTCCTCCCAGCCACGTACAAGTCCATGGGTTTCTTGGGACTGTAAATGATCCCTTGAAGACTGCTGCTGATGCTGAGTGCCAGGCTCCACCTCCATGCTGACACAATCCTCCTCCTCCTCGTCCTCTTCCTGTGTGATCGGCGGACACGCAGGAACACTGTCTGGATAAAGGGGGCCTTGAGAAGTAAGGAAGTCCTCCTCTTCCGCCCTCTGTTCTGCCTCAAGTGCCCTGTCCATTATTCCACGCAGCGTGTGCTCCAACAGGTGGACAAGAGGGACAGTGTCACTGATGCATGCACTGTCACTGCTCACCATCCTAGTCGCACAGGTACTCATTGATGGCCCTCTGCTGCTCGTGCAGCCGCTGCAGCATGGCCAATGTTAAGTTCCACCTGGTGGGCATGTCACAGATTAGGCGGTTCTTTGGCAGGTTAAATTCCTTTTGGAGCTTAGCCAGCCGAGCGCTGGCATTATATGACCGACGGAAATGCACACAGACTTTCCTGGCCTGCCTCAGGACATCCTGTAAAACCAGGTACCTGCCCAAGAACCGCTGCACCACCAAGTTGAAGATGTGAGCCAAACAGGGCACATGGGTCAGTTGTCCCTGTCGGAGGGTGGAGAGGAGGTTGGTGCCATTGTCGCAAACCACCATTCCTGCCTTAAGCTGGCTGGTGTCAACCACCTCTGATCCTGCCCCTGCAGAGCTGGCAAAATCTCTGCTCCAGTGTGGCTCCTCTCCCCCAAGCATACCAGCTCAAGCACCGCATGGCATCTTTTTGCCTGCATACTTGCGTAGCCCCTTGAACACCTACGGAGCACCGCTGGTTCTGAGGACAAATCAGCACAGGAAGAGGCCATGGAGGAAGAAGAAGAGGAGGGGGTGGAGGAGAGAGGTGTGTCAGAATCACTACTAGTAGCATTTTGGAGGCATGGTGGCGGAACAACCTCCAACACTACTGCACCCTGTCCTGCATCCTTCCCAGCTGCCAGCAGAGTCACCCAGTGGGCCGTGAAAGATAGGTAACGTCCCTGTCCATGCCTGCTGGACCATGAGTCAGCGGTAATATGCACCTTACCTCTGACCGCACTGTCCAGTGAGGCTAAAACATTGCCTTCTACATGCCGGTAGAGAGCCGGAATCGCCTTCCGTGAAAAAAAGTGGCGTTGGGGAACCTGCCACTGAGAAACCGCACATTCCACAAACTCACGGAAGGGGCAGAGTCTACCAACTGAAAAGGCAGCAGTTGAAGTGCTAGCAATTTAGCCAAGCTAACATTCAACCACTGGGCATGTGGATGGCTGGGAGAGAACTTCTTTCAGCGGTGCAGCAGCTGTGGCAGGGAAATTTGCCTGGTACAATTGGACGTTGGTGTACCGATAGCAGATTGCCCGCAAGTACTTGGCAGTGACACACCTAATTCTACAGCTTCATTCCTTTCAGTGCAGGTTTCTGAGAGGACTGAAGGTATAGTGGGGTTGGAGATCCCAGCTGATGAGGAGCAAGGAGAGGTCCGCTTTGTTCTTTGGTGTGGGTCTTTTATGTATGCTTGCCAACGGACTGCATGGCAGGTCGACATATGTCTGGTCAAGCATGTGGTGCTGTTTTGGTCACGCGAGATACGCTTCAGACATACTGTATGTTGCAAATAGCAACGGTGCAATCTGCTGCACACGTCTCAAAAAAGGCCCACGCCAAAGAACTTTTGGAATAACGCGCAGAGACAGCAGCGCCCTGCACTTGCGGAGCTCTGCAGTGTGATTCAGTCGGTTGGCTGCCCTTAAGCTGGCCCCTGGAGGGCATCCGGCCTCGTTGGAGATGTGCCTCCTCCTCCTCTCTTTTATCAGGCACCCATGTAGAGTCAGTGACCTCATCATCCCCTCCCTCCTCGTCACTGGAGAAAACCTGGCAGTATGCTGCAGCTGGGGGAACATGACTACCAGTTTGCTGTCCTTCTTGGGCACCCCCTCTCTCTGGGCCTTCCGCAAGCTGGGTACCATCATCGGAGCCCTCAAAAGGCTGCGCATCCTCCTGCAGCATGTACCCAACACTGTGGTCAAACAGTTCGGGGGACTCCTCAGGCCATGGTGGGGCTAGGGAAGGAGTGACTGATGCCATTGAGCCGAGGGAAGAGGCCGCTTTGGCAGCTGCTTTGGCAGACAAAGTACCCTGAGCCTGGGTGAGAAAGGATGAGGAGGATGAGGACCGCTTGGTCATCCACTCTACCAACTCTTCTGCATGTTGTGGCTCAATGTGACCAGCTCCCGAAAAAAAGGACAAGCGTGCCCCATGGCCACGTGCTGAGGATGCACCATGTCCACGACCAGCACTGTTTGCTGTAGACACAGAGCCTGTTTGCCCTCTTTTAGTGGCCTGTGAGCGTCTGCCTCTCCTTGGTGGCCTTCCAGACATACTGTACAATTAGATTAGCAAAACAAGGCCTGAAGTTTACTAAAAACAGTACACCAGGAATGGCCTACAGTAAGGTATAGGCTTGGCTAGACTATATATATACAAGCCTGTATATATATATATTTATTAAATGCACTGAGCTCAGTGAGTCACCTGCCTGGCTGAAGTATATTAGACACAATATCCCAGGAACGGTCTGCAGTGAAATGAACCTAAACTGTATACACTGTGTGTATATATATGTATATATATATATATATATATATATATATATATATATATATATATATATACAAAGACGGATGTATATATATACTAAATACACTGCAGCTGTCTCGCCCGCCTGCCTGAAGTATATTAGTGACAGTACACCAGGAACGGTCTGCAGTGAGATCTAGCTAAACTATATACAGTGTGTATATATATATATATATATATATATATTTATATATATATATATATACAAAACCGGGATGCATATATATACACAATACACTGCAGCTACCTGTCTCACCTGCCTGCCTGAAGTATATTAGCAACCGTACACCAGGAACAGTCTGCAGTGAGATCTAAATATACTATATACAGTGTGTATATATATATATATATATATATATATATATATATATATATATATATATATATATATACATAAAACCGGGATGCATATATATATACACAATACACTGCAACTATCTAACTGTCTCGCCTGCCTGCCTGAAGAATATTAGCAACAGAACACCAGGAAGGAATTGCCTGCCTGCTGAAACTAAATGAAATGACAGTCTCTGTCTCTCTCTTTAACAAACGCCACCAACACATACACAGGGCCGACGTGCAGGCGGCCTTATAGTGTGGGGCGTGTACTTAACCCCCTGAGCCATAATTGGCCAATTATGGCTCTCTTCGCTGACGGCGCTGTGATTGGCCAAAGCATGCGGGTCATAGTGCATGCTTGGCCAATCATCAGCCAGCAATGCACTGCGATACCGCAGTAAATTTTGGGCCTTGACGCTGCCCCAACCAACAATTCTGGCTCCTACAGACTGGCTACAGTAGGTGCTCATGTGGTACACAGATTAGTCCTGTCAATGTAAGAAGGTTCTCCTAACGACAACTCGTCATGTGTATAAAAGACACCTGTCCACAGAATCTCTTTGTTCCATTCAAACCTCATCATCATGGGGAAGACCAAAGATCTGTCCAAGGATGTCAGGGACAAGATTGTAGACAAGGCTGGAATGGGCTACAAGACCATCAGCAAGAAGTTTGGTGAGAAGGAGACAACTGTTGGAGTGATTATTCGTAAATGGAAGTAAAACAAAATAACCATCAATCGCCCTCGGTCTGGAGCTCCATGCAAGATTTCACCTCATGAGGTGAGGATGATCATGAGAAAAGAGAGGGATCAGCCCAGAACTACATGGGAGGAGCTGGTGAATGATCTCAAGGCAGTTGGGAACCACAGTCACCAAACAAATCATTGTTAACACAATACGCTGCCATGGATTGAAATTCTGCAGCGCCCGAAAGGTCCCCCTCCTCAAGAAGACACATGTACAGGCCCATCTGAAGTCTGCCAATGAACATCTAAATGATTCAGAGAAGGATTGGGAGAACGTGCTGTGGTCAGATGAGACCAAAATTTAGCATTTTGGTATTAACTCGACTTGCCCTGTTTGGAGGTAGAAAAATGCTGACTATGACCCTAAGAACACCATCCCCACAGTCACACACGGAGGTGGAAACATGATGCTTTGGGGCTGTTTTTCTGCTAAAGGTACAGGCCGACTTTGCCGCATTGAGGGGCCAATGGACGGGACCGTGTATTTGTAGCCATGGTGTGAGCACTACTGACAAACAATCCGCCAAATCACCCTGCTGCCAGACCCCCATATATCACTTTGAGACAATGAGCGGGATACAACTTGGGTGGGGTAAAGGAAGATATGGGATGCCCGTAGCACTTATTGAATTGTCATCACATTGGTAAGACATTGATTAGCAGCTTTAGCCTTGAAATGATGCACCTTTAACATTTACAGTCTATTTCCTCTGGACATCTCCTCTGCAGACTATTGCTCCTCTCCTACAGAATATCACTCCTCTGAATTCCTCTCTTCTTGTACAAATCCTCCACTGCAAAACTGTTAGATTACTGTTGCTTCACTTCCAGTAGAACAAGAAGGGGTCACTCTGAATAACCCCAGCTTGCTGGCTGTACTTTGTTATTGTAGTAAAGTCTCTGAATGGCGTGGCTTTAACAAATCAATAAGCCAGAGGCATGCAATACCTCTCCCCGGTGGCTCAGTGAACTTAGGTAGCTACAAGTCTCTTGGAAGGTATTACCAAAGTGCTTTACCAGGCCAGAGATACTCGATACCTCTCCCCGACGGCCTAGCACATGGTAATAAGCGGACTACTGTTCCCAGCCAGTCCATAACTGCAAACGCTGCGTTCCCCGGCCACAGCATTCTGCACTACTCTCAACAATTCTCCTCTTGCTTCGTTCACACTGACCCTCTCCAAAAAGGGCAAGTTCTGTGTTCCCCGGTCACAGAACGTTGATCTACTCTCCTCGATCCTACTGTTGCTTCCTCCTGTGTGCAAGTCCTGTGTTCCCCGGTCACAGCAGTTTGATACCAACTCCATGGTGAGGATCTTTATCCAGGAATACATCCTAGCAGCTCCTCCATTCCTCCTCCACGCTCGGCACCCCCCCCCCCCCCCTTGGGGACGCCCTGTGGCAGCTACCTATAACTCCATTCTTCTTTTCCTGCACCGTCAGATCTCCCTTGGCAGCATGTGACCCCAGCTTATATGGGAGGATTGCCCCCTGCCAATACCGAATGGTAATTGGTCAGAGCTCCTCACATGAGCTCCCTGTCACTCAAACCTCAGGTCCAACCTCTGTTCCAGAACAATCTTCCTGAAAACAGGGGAGGTGCCTCTGAGTCAGAGCACAGGTGGTCACACCCACCACTACACTAAACACTCCCAGTGGCAGATCAAAACAACCAGGCCCAGCCTAAAGCACAGGCCTGTCTAAATTTGCCTACACTGATATCTTAAACCCAGAAAAATCCTATTCTAGCACCTACCTTATGGTAGAGGGTGCTACATATTGTAAAATCTTGGATGAGAACCTTCTTCCCTCAGCCAGAACACTGAAGATGGGTCGTGGGTGGGTCTTCCAGCATGACAATGACCCAAAACATAGCGCCAAGGCAACAAAGGAGTGGCTCAAGAAGAAGCACATTAAGGTCATGCAGTGGCCTAGCCAGTCTCCAGACCTTAATCCTATGGAACATTCATGGAGGGAGCTAAGACTTCGAGTTGCCAAGCGAAAGCCAAGAAACCTTAAAGTGGAGTTCCAGCTTTTTTTCGTTTATTAAAAGTCAGCAGCTACAATAACTGTAGCTCCTGACTTTTTATAAACAGACACTCACCTGTCCCACGGTCTAGCAATGCTGCCACACGGAGCCTCGCTCCTCTCCCCCTTCTCTATTCGGTGCCTCCATTGAAACTGTAGGCACCCGGCCGTGACAGCTTGCAGCTTCACGGCCGGGCGTGCACTGCGCATCCGCGAGTCACGTTGCGCTCTTCAAGTGGACAGGCAATCTTCTGGGACCTATGACATGTCCCAGAAGATTGCAGAGAGGGAAGGGCCGCCTACGGGGAGAGGAGGAGTCGCCTAGGCGGCCCGTAGTGGAAAGTAGTCACCCACTCCCCCCCCCACCCAAAAAAATGACATGCCAAACATGGCATGTAAGGGGGCGAAGAGTGCTTCCGCTTTTGGGTGGAACTCCGCTTTAAGGATTTAGAGAAGATCTGTAAAGAAGAGTGGACCAAAATCCCTCCTGAGATGTGTGCAAACCTGGTCACCACCTACAAGAAACGTCTGACCTCTGTGATCGCCAACAAGGGTTTCTCCACCAACTAAGTCCTGTTTTGCTTGGGGATCAAATACTTATTTTACTCACTGAACAGCAACTCAGTTTATAACATTTGTATTGTGTGTTTTTTTTCTGGATTTTTGGTTGATATTCTGTCTCTATCATATAAAATACACCTATGATAAAAATTATAGACCCTTCATTTCTTTGTAAGTGGGCAAAACTTACACAATCTGCAGGGGATCAAATCCTTATTTTGCCCCACTGTATGTACATACCATAACTGTGGAAATCACTGTACTAAGCACTGCTGTTACTACACCACTACTACAGTGATTGCCACTGGCTTCCAGGTCCCATGCTAAGCAGCTGCCTTGCTGCTAGATGAACACAGGAGGTCACTCGCTCAGCATGAGGGCCGTTCAGAGAGCACTTTGCATTTTCCTAATGAAGGCAAAGCAGCCTCTGACTGGACGAGGTGATCATTTGTGATGTCACCTCCTCACCTCGTTCCAGTCAGGCATGGAGGGAAGAATTTTGCAACTTTCACATGTGTTAGTAAAACTGTACAAATCATCACAACTACTTTGTGTATCCAGGTGGATTATACCGCATTTTTTTCAGGACAAAATTGGGCTTTCATTTGGTGGTAAATGGTATCAGATATCTCCTGACTGTTTTGTTTTTATCAAAGGAAAACTGGCCCAAATTAGTAAAAATATATATATATATATATATATATATATATATATATATATATTTTTTTTTTTTTTTTAATTTAGCTGTATATTTCTTGGTATTATCATAATTTACCACCAAAGAACAACCCAAAATAATTTTTCCTGCTCCCAGCGATACCCCATATGTGTATGTTAATTGTTTTTTGTACCCGTAGTACAGCCCAGAAACAATAGTGCGCATTTTGCATTTTTTTTTATGCTGCCTAAAACACACCGACACTGATACCAATTTAAAATAATTTTTTGTTTCATTCTACCCAAAGTGTGCTGACCATGACCTTTGACCCCGACCTTGACCCTAACGCTAACCCCGTCAAACCTTAATCTTGTTATGTTTTTCTTTATTTTTTATTCTTTATTTTTAATTTTTATTCAAATATTTATTTATTTACATACTTTGGTTTGTTTCCTATGGAAGAACCCTGGGGTCATCATATTTTTTTTTTTTTTTTTTACAGAATTCTGAGTTTGAGAAAAAAAAAAAACATTTTATTTTTTTATTTTTTTTATTTTTTTGGGCTCTTCCATAGGTTTACATGTCCTCTCCTGCAAGAAGAAGAAGATACAATGTATCTTTCTTTCCATTCAGAAGATGAAGTAAACACAGAGGCGGGCTGACTGATCAATGTGGTAGCCAATCAGAGGCGATCACAGCGATCAGGTGACCCGAAACTGTGAGTCCCGGGTCCTGATCGTTAGTACGAGACCCGGGGCTCTTGGCAAGACTCCGAGCACAATGGGAGATACTCATATATGTGGCCCCATGCAAAAAAAAAACACTTCCATGAGGCCACATATGTGTGTGTGCAGTCAGCGGGAAGGGGTTAAGTAAAAGGCCTTGGAATGCTCTTAAGCTGCCTGTGGTGCATCAGTATGATGTATTATACGATCTACTACAGCAAAACTGACATTTACAAAGAAAGGATATTAAAGTGGAATTCCAGCCCCCACCTCCAAAAATTCAAAGTCAGCAGCTACAAACACTGTAGCTGCTGACTTTTACTATTAGAGCACTTACCTGTCAAGGGATCCAGCACTGTCCTCACCCGAGCCGATTCTTGAATCAGCTCTCGGTTGCTGGCGCCTCCATCTTGGCTAAGGGAAACTGGCAGTGAACCCGTGCAGCTTCACAGCCGGTTTCCTACTACTCATGCGCAAATCGAGCTGCGTTTTGTCCATTGGCCGACTGTGCAGAAACAGTGGAGGTGACTGAACTTTTGAAACCAGGGGCAGCCCGTCCATTAGGGGCGCACGGGCGCCGCCCTCCCTATCCATGCATCCGACCCCTTTCAGGATGACAGATACATGAATTCCAGTGGGGGGGTTTGAAGCACCTTATTAGAGCCAGAGGCTCTTATAGGCTTTAAAATAGGGTGGGTTCAGGACGCATAGAATGCGAACCAAGCCCACCCAGTTGTGTGAGAATAGCGAATGAATATTCGCTTTTCTCACACTGAATCTCCCCTCCGCCAATCAGGTAGGTTTCACGATTGTCCAAAAGGAGAAGCGTTCTGATTTGCCGCCGAACAGGGGAAGGAGAAGCCGCTCGTGATGCCCGCCGCTCGTGATGCCTGCTGCTCGTGATGCCCACCGCCGTGATGCCCGCGGAGGAGAGCAGGGGAAGCCACCCGTGTTGCTCGCCATGGATGGGGTAAGTGCTCCAACCGATCGGACCAGGGGGGGTTCCGGTTGCCAAATATGGCAGCAGAGGGGGGAGGAGGCAGACGAGCAGAGCCTCCCCTTTTGGGTGGAGCTCTGCTTTAATTACCTTGCTGGCAAATGACAGCTACCGGCTGCTTTCTTCAGTTTGTAAACAAGCAGCTGGCAATGCCCTAAATATAGATGTTATTTGGAAAAAATACAGTGTGGGGTTCCCCTCAAGAATACATACCAGACCCCTATCCTTGATGAGGTGAGAGGGTCAGGCATGGATGTCAACGGGGGCCCCATAAAAAAAAAAAAATGGCATGGGGAAAGGTTCCTAACAAGTAGGACAGCATGAGGGACGTTGTCTGATCATAAAGAACCCTCTAGGACTCCTTTCTGTAGGTTAGTGCTATTCATTTGTGCACCCCTCCAGCAGAGCCATCCTCCTGTAAAGTGAGTGCCAACCAGTGGCGGCTGGTGTTTTTTTATTTGAGGTAAGGTTTGAGGTGCCCCCCCCCCCTCGCTGTCTGCCGGTCCACCAGCACTTACCCCATCTAGGCGGCGGGCACATCGGGCAGCGGTGGGGAATGGGCAGCAGCGGGCACATCGGGGATTGGTGGGCACATCGGGCATCGGTGGGGACATCGGGCATCAGTGGGAACATCGGGCTTTGGCGGGGTTTGGGGCATCGGTGGACATCAGGCTGCGGCAGGCATGGGGCAGCGTCTCCTGTGTCTTCTCCTCCTCGCTTCTGCCGTGCGTCTCCTCCCCTCCTCCTAGGCGTCCAATGGGATCGCCTGTCCTTTCAGCCAATCGGGTGGATAGGTTGGACTTGATGGACTTGTGTCTTTTTTCAGCCTCACCTACTACAGTATGTAGCTAAAGTAAGTTTTCGTAAAAAAAACAAAACAAAAAAAAAACACTAGCACACTAGAGGGTGCTACACTATGTTCATAAAGTTTAGTCTTTCCTAAGCCTGTGTGCATGTATCGTAGGTTTGCCACCTGCCCGGGATTCACCCGGACAGTCCGGGTTTCGAATCCTGTGTCCGTGTTTCAGGCGGACTGAAACCCGGACACTTTGTTCAGACCAGGCTGTGGCTCCCCCAAGTACCCAAGATAGTCACACACAAATCTGTTGCCATCAAGGAGCTGCGCTCGGCTGTCTAAGGGCAGGTTCGACATCACTGGGGGGGGGAGGGGCAGAGAGAATATGTCAGCAAGAGCAATTTGGCCACACCCACTGTCCAATGCGGCACGCTACGCGCACCGCATTACTACTCTCCTTGGGGCACCCAAAGATGTCCCAGGCCGCTAAAGTGCTCGGGTTTGGCTTGAAGAAAAGGTGGCAACCCCAGTGTATCGCTTCCCAGGCGGGTACTGCGGTCGGGGTCCCGCTTACAAACCGAGAAGAGACAGAGAGGGCAGAGTTGTGCTTTAAAATTTCTGTTAGGTGGATGAGTTCATTTTAATGTCTCCTATTATATTTCCTTTGCCATGCGGGAATACATCAGCATGGTCATTCATCTGATTGTGAGCCGAGGAATCTATTGTGAGTATGCAGCCCAGAAGACGGAGATGACCCCCCCCCCCCCTCCCCCACCTGCTTTATTTGTTAATGAATCCGAATATTTTTTTACATTCTATGAATAGAAGAAGACAGTGACAGGGAGAAGGTCAGTGGAGCACCAAGTGACTGGGCCGCCCGAACCGCCCTTATTAGAGAGGTCAATGGGAAATGCACCGCTCACAGATTTCCTAATGAGAAAATATTACTCTATGATAACTATCATTACTCACAGGTTTAATAGAACTCAGGATGTGGAAAGTGCCGCCTAATAGACCTGCTGAGCAGCTGTGACAGTGAGAGCCATTCAATCGGGGACAAGGTTGGGAAAGAATTGTCAGCGAGTGTCAGGTCCCCCCGGGCTACTATAGCTATAGATAAGATCCAAAGATAAAGAACACACTAAGGGGAGGGCGACGCCAGTGTTAATAGTCCAGTAAGATACTTTATTGAATGATTAGGAATAAGAAAAAAGCCAACCGTGTCCTCTTGAGAGACCTACAAATATTTTAGCTCTGTCTTTGTGCCCTGGCACTGCTGAAGTCATAAGTCCTGAGAAAAGTGTGCAGGCCACGAAACGCGTTGCTTTTTTGTTTTGCTAATAATCCAATAAACCGTCTTTCTGGAGTCTGTTACCATTGGTGAGGTGGCCTTGCTGTGTTCTGCACATTTGGATCTTCCACAAGCCCTCTTTCCCCTGTTCAGGGGACTTGTCATGTATCTGGTCCTGAAGCCGGTGTCCCTGAAGATGATAACAGAGATCACTAAGTACAAAGAAGCAGGGATTGCCTGGCGTTGAATGCTGGTATGATGAGCTCCAGTGGCAGCTGGTGGGGTTTTTTTGGGGGGGTGTGGAAAACAACTCCCCCTGCACCTCCAGAGGAGCGGCACTAGCACAACTGCCCCCCCCCCCCCCCCCCCCCGCGGAGCAGCACTCACCCCCCCCCACCCGCTGTCTACCGGTCAGTCCTTGCTCTGGATGCGGGTGGTAAGAGCAGCGGTGGGGTCTTTATGGAGTGCGGAGCTGATGCGACCATCTTCTTGAGCATGGCGGTCTTGGGGATAGCTGCTCTGGGGTCCACTCCTGGATGCATCTCCTCTCTGCTCCTCCCGGCGTTAGGCGTCCAATAGGATCGCCTGACGTTTTGGCCGTTCGGGAAACGGGTTTTATACACACTTCTGGATTGACCGGGAGGAGGATCAGTGTTGCAACAGCGAATATTCATTCGCTGTTGCAACACACCTGGGTGGGCTTCGGACGCAATGTTCTGCGCCCCGAGCCCACCCTATTTTGAAGCCTATTAGAGCCTCTGGCACTAATCAGGTGCTTATATATATATATATATATATATATATATATATATATATATAGATATAAAGATGCCTTTGCTGTGGAGTGTGGCTGTCCAGGATTTTCCTGTTTCTTCACTTGTATTGTATTAGCTTGGTATACAGTAATGCATCTTTTGCTGGTGTTATGAATACAGGGAGATGAGCCGTATGTGGTGGAATGTAGATCTCACGGTTGGTGTTGATACCGGGGTGAGAGACGTGTGTAAGAGGATGAGTTGGGTATCTGCACTTTATAGCTGACAGTAGTTCTATTTTAGATTTTAGATTATAGCTTTTGGATATTTTAAGGAGTAATCTTGTTGTGAACTCTGTACATTTATATCAAAATACAAAATCCCTAAAAATGAATGTGTTCTGTGCTGTAAATAGAACATGCATGTAGTAAAACGATGTTGTGCACACGGTAATGCCTTTAGTGAACTGGAAAATCTATTTTCAGTAATAAAATGGAAAATAACTTGTGTAATGACAATCCTGCATAGGTTATACTTCTGTGAACCGAGCCTCATGTGTGTTATCAGCAGCTGACAAGGCAGCAACTGTCAGACCTCAGGGGACCTCTCACTTCTGACTCTGCTGCAGGAGCTATCCTCAGACAGAGGTGATAAAAAAATAGAAATCGATATAAATCTTTCCCAGGTCAGCCTGCAGAATGACAATAATATATAGGCTTAGCCGGCGATGGATACCACTGTGACCCCAATACAAAGGGCCATGTCAGGGAGATGTTCCCATGTGGGTTAGAGGAAGGAGTGGTGCACACCAGAAAGTGTCTTTTCCAGAATTTATTGAATTAATAATGTAAGGTACAAGTCAGCCTCCCATGAGGGACGACAACACAAAGCTTCGAGGTTGCAAACAGTCCATAGTAGAGTCTAAAGAGAGTAGACCTAGGAGATGCCCCCACCTACAGAAGGAGCACCCCAGAGCCAGGCATCCCAAAGCCGGACGATGTCAGTAGTCCCAAATTCCACAGTCCCTATGCACAACCCAGTCCTCTCCAAAAATGAAGAGAGATTATTATTATTATTGTACAGGATTTACTGAATATAGCACCGACAGTTTACGCAGCGGTAAGGGCAAACAGTACAATTACAGTACAGTTTTAATACAGCAGGGATCAGAGGGCCCTGCTCGTTATAGCTTACAGTTTAAGAGGGAGGGTCAAGAGATACAAAAGGTAATAACTGTGGCGGATCGGGTTCGGGTTCGGCAGCACAGTGGTGTAGTGGGTAGCACTCTCGCCTAGCAATAAAAAAGGGTCGCTGGTTCAAATCCCAACCACGACACTACCTGCCTGGAGTTTGCATGTTCTCCCTGTGCCCGCGTGGGTTTCCTCCGGGTTTCCTCCCACACTCCAAAGGCGTGCTGGTAGGTTAATTGGCTTCTGTTCAAAAAAATTGGCCCTAGTATATGAATGTGAGTTGGGGACCTTGGATTGTGGGCTTCTTGAGGGTAGGATGTACGATGTATGTGTGGAGTGCTGTGTGAATTGGCAGCCCTATATGGGTACCTTAAATAAATAGGGATGATTGTAGACACGCACCCACACTCACTCAGGTTGAACTGGATGGACTGGTGTCTTTGTTCAACCTTACTAACTATGGATGGGCTGATGGAGAAAATAAATGTACAGTTGTTAGGTGTAGGCAGGATAGGCCTCATTGAAAGAGATGAGGTTTCAGGGATCATCTGATAGTGGACAGAGTAGGAGATAGTTGGACAGATTGGGGTAATGAGTTCCAGAGGATATGAAAGGCTCTGGAGAAGTTCTGGAGATGAGCAAGGGATGAGGTGACAAGAGAACTAGAGAGCACGAAGTCTTGAGAGGAACAAAGAGAACGATTTGGTTGGTATTTTGAGGCCAGGTTGGTGATGTTCCTGGGGAATGTTGTGGAAATTTTATATTAATGTGTTGTCATAAGTCTCCCAGTGTGTGTTCAACCACAGCCCGCTCTAAAGAGCTGACTGCGGCAGATCGACGCTGGCTGAGACCTGTTAGGTAGTGGAAAACTTCCTGGTGTTTGGAGAGAGGTGTTTGCGGAGAGAGGACATGTCCGCCAGCAAAAGGGCCCCTGTGCAATGCACATAACGATCGTCTGGTGGGGATGCGTTCACTCTGCAAAGACATTATCGGTTTAGAGGTGTTTTGCTCTTGTCACCCTTGGTATGCCTGATCAACATGTTTGGGGTGCCATGACGTACACCTGCAGATAATCTCCCATGCACAAGGAACTTTAGTCATCGTCATTTAGTATATTGTATCATGTCCTGTAGTAATTGGTTGTTTTGTGTTCTGTTGTTAAATCCTTATATGGTCACTTACATCCTGTGAGGTTATATCCTGTGTCCATTTTTTGTGAGGTCACAAGCTTTGTAAGAGGTGTTTGGCTGTTGGAGGCCCAACCCTCAAGCTTTGGGACTTGCTATTGATATGCTAATAAAGTGTCTCACGCAGACAGCTGAGACAGGGCTGTAAGGCTTGCTGAGATGAGAGTGTAAGAAGGATGTGTTGTGATTCTATTTGTAAGCATGAGACACACACACACACACCAGAGGATGAGCTACACCAGAGGAGAGACATATGATCAAAAGGTGAGATGGTATTATATCATTAGACGAAATTGTTATTATGATTAGAAACAGGAGATTTGGCTGTGTGCTTTGCGTACAACCAAATTTCGCTAACAGGAATGAGTTGTGGGTGGCTTTGTAAATTGTTGTTAGTACCTTGAATTTAATTTGTTGGGTGAGCGGGAGCCAGTGGAGGTATTGGCAGAGAGGGGTAGCAAACACTGAGCGGTTGGTAAGGTGGATGAGCCTGGCAGCAGCATTCATGATGGACTGAAGGGGGGATAGCCTATGTAAGGGTAAACCAATGAGGAGGGAGTTGCCGTAGTTGAGGCAAGAGATGACCAGGGAGGGAGTGAATTAGAGGCTTTTTGGTGTCTTGGTTAGGAAGAAGCGCATCTTGGAGATGTTGCGGAAATGGAGGCGGTAAAATGGTAATGGTAAAAGTCTTACGATTACATGCTGAGCCTTGATTGTCCAACACCACGTGGAATTTAGTAGACTACTTCTCCGAGTAATGGCCACTACTCTCCTAGCTTACAACCAATTTATATGTCTCTCATCTCCTTCCCATGGTGCCTCTTCCCCAGAGCAAGGCTCTCACATAACTCCATTCACTATTATAGTCACAGCTAACACTCCAGCCTTGGGACATCTATGGGCCAGCCAGGGAAACTACCACAGGCTATACCCTACCCTACCCTAACCCCTTGTAAAAATGCAGTACGTCCCCATCAAGTTCACAAAACTTAAAGCCAAAACAATTACACCCCAGGATGTCATTAGGGGACCTAACCCCAGGACTCCCCCAAAGGCAAAACAGTCCCCCCCCCCCATGTTATCAGGTTTCTGCAATTAAATAGAACAAGACATTTTTACATAAAACAATGCAATAAGAAATTAACATTTATACATGTTCAGTTTCCAGACAGCAAAACTTCAACATTTCAGTTGGAAATAACATACTGTAGATGTACATTGGAGCATCAATCAATATAACAGAGTGTGAATATGTGTCTAAGGTAAAAATCCAATCACATTGCCATCTCTGGGCCATCCTTCTTGAGGGCAGATTCTCCAGGTCCCCTCTTCTAGACACAGGGGATCGATTTCTGTGGAGAGATTGTCAACCCATAGAATCCTGGAAGGTGTGGCTGAAACATTGGTCATCTACGGTAAGTACCATTTTACTTGAGGTGTCCAATGATGGGGATTTCAGCCATCTGCCCCTGGCCCAGCTCCAAGAAGATTATGCTGAAGACCAGGTCCCGCTGTAAACCACTGAGGGTGGCGAGCCCTTGTGGGTAATTCCAACCCTTGCAAGCAAAGGGAAGGCATTCCGCAGCCCTCCAAATGTTAGCAAGGGAGGATGGGATGCTAGTGCCGAAGTGTCCACACTCTTCACCACATGGTGCCCATAACCCTCCACCCACGTTACCCCTCTACCAGGGCCGGGCTCACACTTAACCCTAGTGACTTCTAAAGTCGCAACTAATACACAAGCTATGGGGACATCTAGTGGCCAGAGGGGAACTACCACAGGTCATATCAGCACCTACCTTGGAGAAATGATTGTTTCCTTTTTTTGGTTTATAGGAAAAGTCATAACAAATACAAGTGACAGCTGTGACAGCTAATTACAGTTTTCTGTGGTGGTCTCATTCTATGCAGAGCTTGAGAAGGTTTCATATTTTTGTAAGAATGGAGATTCTCTCTGATTTCTGTCATGCTGGGAGAATTGAGCTATTTGAAAGGGCCAGACTATTGTGTAACCAATCACTCTGAGATGGACCAGTTAGGAAAATTGTGCCATTGATATTGGAATAACTAGAGCTGGATGTTTACTTCCTTTCCATCTAGACCCAATGTCATATTTCTCTTCTACCCTGGTGGACTGGCTTTAGTATCACACTAACCTATGAGCTGTCATTGCCACACATGCTGTTATGATCTGGAGTAAGGCTTGGAGGCCAGTAGCTATATCAGTAGAGAGGCTCCCACAGACCAGCTGGATCGGTACAGAATCAGATCACTCGGATGACATGGACTCACCTGCAGAGTCTAAGCACTAACTGATGTTCACCAAAGATCCTGATGGTGTAGATGGGTTTTGCTGTGTGTTAGTACAAGGCCATGGTCCTCAGGATCGCTCCACCAGGAGGTGAGCAAACCAGGGTCCAGTAGCAGATATAGCAGTTCGAGATCAAACAGAAGCAAAGTCGAGGAACAAGCCAAAGGTTAGTAATGAGCAGTAGCAAAGATACAGATGGTAGCAGGAGTGACAAAAGCAAGATATTGGTTGGAGAGAGCTCAATAATCTGGAAAACAGGAAATGCAAAGATATGACTTTAATAGGAATGGGAGGAGCAGAGAGTTCAAAGTTCAAGAGAAACAAGGTTAAAGGCAGGAAAATTCAAGGAATTGTCCAGGGAGCTGTCCAGCATTTCAGGTGGCTCAGCAAGAAGAGATGACGCCAGACACAACAGAGTTTGCAGGTTCAGATCTGGGCCCCAACAGGTCTGTGGCTAGGGGCAGAGATACACTCCACTTGTAGAGAGTTCCTCAGATGTGTTTCGCCCCTTTCCAGGGCTTAATTGTAGAGGTTTTCATCCTGGGACCACGCCACAACTGCGAGCCAAGCATTTCACTCACGGTTTGCGATGCAGCTCCATTGATCTTAATGGGCAAGTTTGACATGGCTGTCGAAGGTCCAACGTTTTTGGATCAGGATATTCAACCTGATCTACTGAGTGACAGGACAAAATATACCTAGAGAAGCCAAAACGAGGTTGTATACTGACCTGTCTGAGGAGATCCCCAGACATCTACGATCTCTCATATTTTTCATTCTTTTAGCGGTTAAAATAACTATAGCAGTATATGAACAGATAAGCATACTAGGTTTGAGAAAGTATGGAATCGCTGGATTGCTTATCTCCAGCCTCCCTAAATGCTGGATTATTTTGTGAGGGGAAGCCGGGGTCGAGGCGACCCATCTCACTCAGCTCTAATCTATCTGATTCTTTATGTCTTCCTTCTTTTTTATTTTTTAGGTTTTTTGTTCCCTTCCTCTTTTCCCTCACTTTTCTTGATGTTGGTTTGGTTATACCATAATAAAGGTAGAGGGAAAAGGGAGGGGAGGGGGGAAATATATAGTTTTGTAGGATGCTACCAGGGGACAATGTATAGTTGTGTTCATAGGTTTACATGCCCTGGCAGAATTTATGATTTCTTGGCCATTTTTCAGAGAATACGAATGATAACACAAAAACTTTTCTCTCACTCATGGTTAGTGTTTGGCTGAAGCCATTTATTATCAATCAACTGTGTTTACTCTTTTTATATCATAATCTCAACAGAAACTACCCAAATATCCCTGATCAAAAGTTTACACACCCCAGTTCTTAATACCGTGTATTGCTCTCTTTAACATCAATGACAGCTTGAAGTCTTTTGTGGTATTTGTGGATGAGGCTCTTTATCTTCTCAGATGCTAAAGCTGCCCATTCCTGTTGGTAAAAAGCCTCCAGTTCCTGTAAATTCTTGGGCTGTCTTCCATGAACGGCATGTTTGAGATCTCCCCAGAGGGGCTCAATGATATTGAGGTCAGGAGACTGAGATGGCCACTCCAGAACCTTCACTTTATTCTGCTGTAGCCAATGACAGGTCGACTTGGCCTTGTGTTTTGGATCATTGTCATGTTGGAAGGTCCAAGTACGTCCCATGCGCAGCTTCCTGGCTGATGAATGCAAATGTTCCTCCAGTATTTTTTTATAACATGGTGCATTCATCTTGCCATCAATTTTGACCAAATTTCCTGTGCCTTTGTAGCTCACACATCCCCAAAACATCAGCGATCCACCTCCGTGTTTCACAGTAGGAATGGTGGACCTTTCATCATAGGCCTTGTTGACTCCTCTCCAAATGTAGCGTTTATGGTTGTGGCCAAAAAAGCTCAATTTTGTTCTCATCACTCCAAATGACTTTGTGCCAGAAGGTTTGTGCTTATGTGCTGTGCCCCGATGTCCTGTGCCATAATGTGACCTGATGTCCTGTACCCTGATGTGCTGTGCCGTGTACCCCGTTGTGCTATGCCCTGATATTCTTTGTCCTGTACCCTGATGTACTGTGCCCTGACGTGTTGTGTCCTGTACCCTGATGTGCCATGTGCCCTGTCCTGATGTGCCCTATCCTTATGTGCTGTGTCCTGTGCCCTGATGTGCCATGTGCTGTGTCCTGATGTGCCCTGTCCTAATGTGCCCTGTCCTGATGTGCTGTGTCCTGTACCCTGATGTGCTATGTGCCCTGTGCCCTCATGTGCTGTGTCCTGTGCCTTAATGTGCTGTGCCCTGTACCCTTATGTGCTGTGCCCTGTCCTGATGTGGCCTGTTGTGCTGTGCCCTGATGTGCTGTACCCTGATGTGCTGTGCCCTGGGTCGTCTGGATGAAGTCCAGGGCCACATTTTTGTCCCAGTCCAGCCCTGGGATCAGCTGCCGGTTATTACCACCACCCTGGCCACCAGTGTGAAAAAGCCCTCAGTGTCATTAAGTTCAAGTAGATGTCTAGGGGGGGGGGGGGGGCTATGTCTTGGGGATAAGCAGTAGATAGAGATCTAAATTCTCTGTAACTTGGGTATATGGTGAGGAGTGGGTTGAGTTTGTGTCTATTTATTGTGGACATTGCTGGAAGAGGGAAGAGGGAGAAGAAGGACTCGGGGAAGAGAGTCAGAGAAGTAAGAATGGAGAGGAGGGAAAGAAGAAGAAGAAAAAAAAGAAGGGGGGGGGTCTGCCTAGTGCACACCACAGTTCCTATGGATTTTGGGATTGGAGAAGGCTATTAGTGTGTGATCGGAATTTCCAGAAATGGTTATGATGGAAGTCCTGTCTTCATCCTAGTCAGGTTCATTTTCTTTCAACCGCCTCATGTACTATCCTTGTTAGATACAACATCTCTAACATTTTAGGTGAAAGTCATCCGGTGACTTAGAATTAATGGCTATGCTGGAAATTATTTCTGTTCCCGGCCTTTGATGACCTCAGGAAACGTAGATACAATGTTCTCATAGCTCTTTCACTGGGCATGTCTATAACAAGAGGTAACACGCAAAAAGAATACGTAGAAAAGATATTTTTATATCCTTCTCTGAATTTAGCACAGATCTGCTCCACACAGCAAGAATTATACTTCATATATCTCTGGTATTGGCCTACCTGGCATAAAAATCCCTTTTTTTTTAATCTTCTCTAAGGAGTCAGGTATTATCCAGAGTGCTTTACATTAATTATACAACCCAAGAATTTAACACTATGGAGATAAACCTCAGCAGAAAGTGCGATGTATAGTCACATCCTGTAAGAAGAAGGGCAGCAGCAATGCTCTTTATGTAGGCTCCTGCTTCCGGCAACTAACCTTTTCCCACTGACATCAGAGATAGCGGGCCTTTCACCTTCTTGGTGGGTCAATTGCTCCTGCTAGGAAGAGCCTGGGACAAAAATACAATTTTGCCATTTATTTAATATTATTAGTACTAGTATTAAAATTATTATATTATTTAGTATTTAATAAGTTGCACTGGCCTACATGCTCTGGCCCTCAATACTCAGCCCTCAATCCTCAGGCCCTTGTCTGACTCTCCAGTCAGTACTCATGCTCACACGGGGCTCTTTAGCTGCTCCCAGCTTTACTGACTTACACCCTGACTCCCGGACCGCGCCTCCTGATTTTGCACACCTGCACAATCACTGGAAGCAGTGCTTCATCCCTTCCAAGTCTGTATGAAGCCTCCAAGCTCCAGGACCCAAACCAGGACCCAACAAGCTGCATGTCCTGGAGCCCCTCACTCTGTATGGGTGAGAACTCTAGCTGACATTGAAATCTTTTATGGTCCCGTGATCCAGTTTCACCTACAAAATTGCACTCTAACTGCCATTTTCCCTTATGACACGGTGAAAGAACCAATTTTAACCACTTGCCGACCAGCCTCCGTCATTATACTGCGGTAGGTTGGTGTCAGGGCTGGGCTCAGCCCTTCCTTCTCTGAGCTGGACACTCAGCTGTCGGCCAATTGCCAGCTCCTATCTCTCCACCATTACTCACCTGTTGTTGATATCCTGCTCGTCAGTCCTGCCTACTTAAGGCGTCCGGCCCAGAGGATATATGCCTTTGCCTTGGTCAACATCACAGAGACTATCTCCTGCGTTCCTGTTAAAGACTTGCTTGGCTGACATCCCTTCTGGCTCCAGATCCTGCTTGCTGTTCCACTACATTGATCCCTGACTTTCTGGCTTGGCTGACTATCCGTTCCGGTTACCGAACCTTGGCTATGTTTTGACTACCTTTGTTCTATTTACCTTTATTATTAAACAAGTTTGATCTAACTGTACTTCTGTCTCGGTCTGATTCATGGTTTCAGACAGTCGGCTTGTTCCCGCAAATAGCCGTAGGTGTACTTTGGCTCCTTTAAGAACCATAGCAGGCGCGCACAGTGCTGGAGCCGGTACCCGTTGCCGGCGACCACGATGTCCACCAGCCCCCCTCGATCGCTCCACAGAGAGCCAGAACGGGGATCCATCAATACAAACAAACAGATCCCCATTCTGTCAGGGGAGTACAGAGTGATCGTCTGTTCCTAGTGCTTGGGAACAGCGATCTCTCTCTACTCCCAGTCAATCCCCTCCCCCCCACAGTTAGAAACACCTCCCAGGGAACACTTAACCCCTTGATTGCCCCCTAGTGTTAACCCCTTCCCTGCCAGTGACATTTATACAGTAATCAGTGGCTATTTGTAGCTCTGATCACTATATAAATGTGAATGGTCCCAAAATAGTGTCAAAAGTGTCTGATATGTCCGCCGCAATGACGCATTCCTGCTAAAAACAGCAAATCGCCGCCATTACTAGTAAAAAAAATAATTTATAATAAAAATGCCATAAATATATCCCCTATTTTGTAGACACTATAACTTTTGCGCAAACCAATCAATATACGCTTATTGTGTTTTTTTTTTTACCAAAAATATGTAGAAGAATACATATTGGCCTAAACTGATAAAGAAATTCGTTTTTTTATTTTTTTTTTTTTGGATATTTATTATAGCAAAAAGTAAAAAAATATATATTTTTTTTTTCAAAAATGTCGGTCCTTGTGGGTCCCTGAAAAAAGGACACTAAAAGCCCCTTGGCTAAGTGGGTCTATGTATTTAAGAAAAAGAAAACAAGTATAAAAAGCTAGAAACAAATAAAAAAAAGACAAAATTGGAAAAGGAACAGATGGGAGAGAGGTGAGAAACTCAGAAGAAGACAACATGCCCCCCCCCCTCCCCTCCCCAAATGACACCTTATCCCTATTGGACTGTAATTACTCAAAAAAGGGTGACATGTTGGGTATCAATTTACTCGGGGTAACATTATCTTTCACAATATAAAAAAATTGGGCTAAGTTTACTGTTGTGTTATTTTTTAATTCAAAATTTCTGATTTCTGATTTTACCAGAAGCCTGCACTGAGATACAAGTCAGATTTTGGGCATCCTCTGCAACAACAATGTCATTTTTGGTGAGATATTCCTAAAGGGAAATCATGTCTAAAGGGATGCAGACCCTGCCAATTTCCTCATTAGAACCCTGCAAGTGCAGCAGCTGATTGATAATTATACAACCACTCCCATTCACATTCACTCAGAGAAATGAACAGCTATTTCTTCAGAATAACAAAAGGTAGGAATCTGCAACAAAGTTTGTTATAATCCCTGCAATGTACAGTGACCACCCAGAGGGGGAGGGTTTTTTTTGTTCTCAAGAAAAGTGGAGTTCCTCTTTAAATTGTAACTGTACCATCTCCCTTAATTTTGTAAAGTGCTGTGTAATTTGTTTGCACTGAATCCTGAATAATAATTCAAATGAATACTACGAACCTGTGTTAACCTTGTATACCTAATTATCTGCAAGGAGGGAAAAAAATGCTAAAAAAAAATTCTAAAAAAATGATAAAAAGAAAATGAGTTAAAAGGCTGATGTCAATGGCAGCAACCAATGAGATTTTACCTTTCATTTTATGAAACAATTAAACAAGAATTCTAATTGGTCGCAATGGGCCAATTTTCTTTTCCCCAGTTTTAGAGAATGAGCCCCAAAAAGGTAGACCTCACACATTCTCAGGTCAGGAGACCGACATCTAATGTCCGCGGGCCCTTTAAATCCCAGAACTGACGGAGCCTGTTCCTCCAGTTTGTGGGATTTTATGAAGTCCGATTGATAATGGGATATGAAAAGCGTCTAAGGGACGCTTTAGGCTGAGAAATCAGCGATACTAAATGTGTTATACGGGGGATGGGAGCTACAGCCAAATTCAGACTTCCTCTAAATGAAGGCGACGGGAAGATTTTTGTCTGGTGGAAAGCTTGATATGTCTAAGTGGAACCCAAACCAATGGGGGACTTATTTGGCCAATGACCTGACTGATGCCTTGACTGAATGAGGCCATGTCCAAAAATGCTGCTCTTCTATATGCAGTAACTATATATAAATGTATATCTGTGTGTCTATATACAGTGGCAAGAAAAGGTATGTGAACCCCTCGGAATTAACTGGTCTTCTGCCGTAATTTGCCATAAAACGTGATCTGACCCTCATCTGAGACACAACACTAGACAAACACAAGGTGCTTAAGATGGAAACATACAAACAATTCAAATTCCGTGTGTCCTTATTGAACACACCCATTAAACATTCACAGTGTTGGAGGAAAAAGTAAGTGAACCCAGACACTAATTACATCAGCGAAAGCTAATTAAAGTCTGGTTTTAAATTAATGAAATGAGTTTGGAGGTTTGGTTGGTTCAGAGCTACTTTGATTGGTAAAAGACACCCAAACGCTTTAAGATTGCTGTTCGTTTCCTGTTGGGACTTCCTCTAATAATTATTCCCCAAATACATTACTTTGGCTGAACCCAACTCTCCCTGAATTGAGTGCATTATTTGGTCCATATCTGTGAGAATGGCATTTTAAAGACTTTTGATACCCTAAAACAGGGATATGCAATTAGCGGACCTCCAGCTGTTGCAGAACTACCATTCCCACGAGGCATAGCAAGACTCTGAGAGCCACAAGCATGACACTCAGAGGTAGAGGCATGAAGGGACTTGTAGTTTAGCAACAGCTGGAGGTCCGCTAATTGCATATCCCTGCCCTAAAACAACAGTTTAACCTGCCCAACTCCTATTTCTTCCGTTTCCTCCAGCTCCACCATGCCTTCTTCTCGCAATTTGGCAGTTCTCCCTTGAAAATACGACAATCCGATATGGGACGATTCTCTCGAGAAGTCTCTCTCAATCACCTATAAGGCTAAACAACCGATGGTACATCATGGTTTAGATGCATTGAGGACCTCCTGGCTAGTGGAGCTGCCGGAGGTGGACAGCGAGGATTGAGGGCACATGTGGGGGAGTACCCCTTTTCTCAACTTGTGTCTTCCAGGGATCGGTTGATCCAGTTTAGAATTCTACACCAGTTTTTATCTGGCACCCCACAGGCTACACAAGATCTACCTGAACTGTCCTCCACATTGCAGGTGTTGCTGACTATTTCCATAAGATTGGGTCCTGTCCATGCCTTCAAATGTTCTGGTCAAGGGTCATCCAGTTTATTACACGCTTAACTACTATCCCTATCCCACAACAGGTGGATGTCTACCTCCTTGGGTTGGTGGAGGCTCTGGCCCCCACTAGAGCTGTTCATACATTGTTGGGGCTATTATTGTTTTATGCTAGAAAAACCATTGTTATTGGAAGTCAGGATCTGTTCCTACCCTAAGGTTTTGAAAGGTGTTAGTGAATTCTGCTATACACCTTTAGAAGGAGACATATATATCCCAAAGCTGCCCAAAAAAATTCCACAGAGTGTGGGACATCTGGTTGGAATCAGACGCCACTACTGTAGATCAACATGACTCTGAGGCTACTGCCAGTCTCCTTGAAAGACCGGCCTGTGTATGGTCCTGTACCTAAATAACCCCCTGCCTGTTATGGATCAATTGTACATTGTACGGCCCCATGGCTCATGGTTTTCCGTTGCCTCAGCCTTTAGGGGAGTGGAGAGAGGACACATTCCTCAGGATACTTTATTCTCTCATTCTAATTGCGCTATTGGTCTTGAGGGCATTCTTTGTGTTCAATGAGTAGCAAGTCATAAACAGGACATCTCTGCAAAGAGGAAAAAAAACACAAAAATTCAAGATTGATGAGGTTTCTTCATTTCGTTTTTTATTTTATTTTAGCTTTACCTGTTCTTTTTTTCTTTTCTTTTTTAGTGTACGTGTGTTATTGTATTGCCTTGAGCCATGGTATGCCCAAAGGCTCTGTTTTGTACCCTTACCTTCTTCTTGAGAACAATAAAAAGAAGTAAAAAAACAAATTACTGTTCATAAGAAGCATCAACTTTAGTACTGTGGCTACTCTTCCGAGAGGTGGGTGTCAAGCCAAGATGACTCTCGAGGCACAATCCTCAATGAGGTAAAGAAGAACCCACGAGTAACAGCTAAAGGCTTGAAGACATCACTGGAACTGGCAAACATTTCTCTTCATGTGTCTACCATATATACAGTACACACGGACGGATTTTCCGACGGAAAATGTGTGATAGGACCTTGTTGTCGGAAATTCCGACCGTGTGTGGGCTCCATCACACATTTTCCATCGGATTTTCCGACACACAAAGTTTGAGAGCAAGATATAAAATTTTCCGACAACAAAATCCTTTGTCGGAATTTCCGACCGTGTGTACACAAATCGGACGCACAAAGTGCCACGCATGCTCAGAATAAATAAAGAGATGAAAGCTATTGGCTACTGCCCCTTTTATAGCCCCGACGTACGTGTTTTACGTCACCGCGTTCAGAACGATCGGATTTTCCGACAACTTTGTGTGACCGTGTGTATGCAAGACAAGTTTGAGCCAACATCCGTCGGAAAAAATCCTAGGATTTTGTTGTCGGAATGTCCGAACAAAGTCCGACCGTGTGTACGGGGCATAAGTCTTTGAAGAAGTGGGATATCCATGGCAGAACACCATGGAGGAAGTTGCTGCTCTCCAAAAAAAAAAAAAAAGGCACACCGGAAGTTTGCCAAAGGGCACTTTAGCAAACCGCAAGGCTGCTGGAAAAATGTTTTGAGGAACTGATGAAACAAAAGTTGAATTGTTGGAGAGGAATACTCAGCATTATGTGGGCACAGCTTACCAACTTTAAAACATCACCCCAACAGTGAAGTATGGTGGAGGGAACATCATGATTTGGGCTTCGCTGCCTCAGGGCCTGGACCACATGTCGGAACATGTCTGAGCTTATCCCTGCTGGTTGCAATAAGATCCTTTTATAATTATTATAATTAATTATTTCTCTAGAACATGTACTGTAGGGGTCTCAAATGTGGCCTCTGATAGCACCAAAGGATCTCACATGTGGCACCTGATAGTGCCAAAGGGCCTCACGTGTGGCCCCTGATAGCACCAAAGGGCCTCACGTGTGGCCCCTGATAGCACCAAAGGACCTCACGTGTGGTCCCTGATAGCACCAAAGGACCTCACGTGTGGTCCCTGATAGCACCAAAGGGCCAGAAGTGAGGCCCCTGATAGCACCAAAGGACCTTACGTGTGGCCCCTGATAACACCAAAGGGCCTCAAGTGTGGTCCCTGATAGAACCAAAGAGCCTCAGGTGTGGCCAATGATAGCACAAAAGGACCTCACGTGTGGCCCCTGATAGCACCAAAGGGTCTCAAGTGTGGCCCCTGATAGCACCAAAGACCCACCCATTTTGGGCTGCCAGAGAAAGCTGTCAGAGACTGCAGACATGCAAACGGAGGTGGTCAGAGAATATATTGGGCATGCAACAAGAGATGGTCAGAGAATGCAGACATGCAACAAGAGATAGTCAAAGACTTTAGGCATGCTACAAGGGATGATCAGGGACTTTAGGCACGCTACAAGAGATGGTCAGAGACTGCTAACATGTTACAAGAAATAGTCAGACTGCAGATATGCAGCAGGAGCTCATCAGAGACTACAGGGATGCTACAAGAGATTGTCAGAGACTATGGGCATGCTACAAGGGATGGTCCTAGACTTTGGGCTGATACAAGAAATGGCCAGAGACCGTAGACATGCAACAAGAGATATTTAGAGTGTACAGGGATGCTACAAGGGATAATCGTAGACTATGGGCATACTACAAGAGATGGTCAGAGACTGCTACCATGTTACAATAAATAGTCAGAGGCTTCAGGTATGCAGTAGGAGATCTTTAAAAGCTACAGGGATGTTACAAGAGATGGTCAGAGACTATGATCTGATACAAGAAATGGTCAGAGACCACAGACATGCAACAGGAGATCATCAGAGGATACAGGGATGCTACAAGAGATGGTCAGAGATTAATCAATGCAAATCACATGCTCAAAAGACAATAAAAACTCTCACAGGGCTCACTGCTATTTTTTATTTCATAAAATAAAAAAATAAAAAAAATTAAAAATACCTCTCCCAAAAGTAAAGAAAAAAAGATTGCATAGATCTCTTTAAATTCCACTTATCGGGTGATATTACGGTGGATGACTGAGGATGATAAATGTTGATACAGCTCCAGCACAGCAGCTTATAGCTCTCTCCAATTCAGCTCTGTGTAAACACACCCAGGCCATGCCCTACGTGTTTCGTCATAATGACATCATCAATTCCTGAACATACAATACCTGAGCTCACCTCTATGTATTACCAATGCACTGCAGCACTTCCTGTCCCCCCCCCCTCCTCCGGTAGGAGTGATGTCAAGCCGCCCACTTCCTAATGGGCTTTCACACATTGCTTGTTCTGCTAAGTGGCGCATGTGTGCTGCAAGGTTCCACGTGTGTGCAGATGTGCCACACACCTCCATCAGGTCAGGTAAAGTTAAAAAAATTCTATTCCAGTATATATTCTTAATTCAGGAAAGTACCTTCTATTGCTCTCAGCCTCCTTTAAATCACCAAATTATTATTTTTATTTTTCTGCTATGATCTGACTTCCTGTTGGACCGTGGCCACATTCATTCCCCAAATGTATTTATAGGTGTATAAATGTAGAGATGCATAAAAAAAAGTAAACCTTTTTTTTTCTCATTTTGGATAGTGTAAGAGAAGGTTATAACTGATGTCAGATTTTTTTGTGCCATACCAGGTACTGATCACTCACTGTGTTCATTCCAAACTGAAGCATAGGAAACTGTGTTTTCCTATGCTTCCGTTTGTGAATGAACAGGAAGCCGCTCAGCACAGAACACTTCCCATTCATTCACTATCTCTAGTGCAGCTGAGGCTGCAGAAAAAGGGGCTGGGGAATCTCTGTTCTCAGTCCCTTTCTCTGTGTCAAAAGTGAGACATCAGGGGTCTGTTTAGACCCCTAATATCTCAACAAAGCCCACCTAAAAGAAATAAAATAAGAAAATAATAAGAAAAAAAACTCTGATACCGTTCTCTTCCCTACTGACACCGTCCTCTACTGATCACCATCATCCACTCTACTAACACCATCCATGTTTTAATACATTTTAAAAAGTTTGTTTACATTTATTTATAAGTGTGTATGTATATACAGTATCTCACAAAAGTAAGTACACCCCTCAGTCACATTCCTGTAAATCTTTTCTTCTATCTTTTCATGTGACAACACTGAAGAAATGACACTTTGCTACAATGTAAAGTAGTGAGTGTACAGCTTGTATAACAGTGTAAATTTGCTGTCCCCTCAAAATAACTCAACACACAGCTATTAATGTCTAAACCGCTGGCAACAAAAGTCAGTACACCCCTAAGTGAAAATGTCCAAATTGGGCCCAATCAGCCATTTTCCCTCCTCGGTGTCATGTGACTCGTTAGTGTTACAAGGTCTCAGGTGTGAATGGGGAGCAGGTGTGTTAAATTTAGTGTTATCGCTCTCACTCTTTCATACTGGTGTCAGAAACCATGAATCAGACAGAGACAGAAGTACAGTTAAATCTCACTTGTTTAATAATAATAATAAAAAAAGGTAAACAGAGAGAGTAAACATAGTCAAAACATAGCCAGAGTTCAGGAACCGGAAGTCAGATAAGCCAAAACATCAGGGAGCCATAGATGAGCGTAGTGGAACAGCAAGCAGGATCTGCAGCCAGAAGGAATGTCAGCCAAGCAAGTCTTTAACAGGAACACAGGAGAGCGTCTCTAGAGATGTGACCACAGCAAAGGCAGAGATCATCTGGGCTGGACGGTTTAAGTAGGCAGGACTGACGAGCAGGAAATCATCAACAGGTGAGTCACTGGGGAGAGAGATAGGAGCTGGCAATTAGCCAACAGCTGAGCGGCAAACTTTGAGAAGCAAGGGCTGAGCCCAGCCCTGACAGTACCTCCTCCTCAATGACCCCTCTCCCTTGGAGGACCACCAGGCTTGAGGGGAAAATGTCTATGGAAATCGCAGAGGAGGATAGGGGCATGTACGTCCAAGGATGAGACACCAGAGCGTTCCTCCAGACCGTACCCTTTCCAATGCATTAGGTACTGTATGAGCCCACGGAACATATGGGAGTCAACAGTGGACTGTACTCTATCCTCCTCATGGTTCTCAACCTGTAAAGGGTAAGGACGAGACACCGAGGTGGTAAAGCGGTTGCAGACCAAAGGTTTTAATAAGGAGACATGAAATACATTTGAGATACGCATATTAGAAGGAAGGTCTAATGCGTAAGCCACTGGGTTAATCCTGAGAAGAATACGGAAAGGCCCAATAAACCGAGGTGTGAACTTCAGAGAGGGAACACGAAGTCGGAGGTTGCGAGATGACAGCCAGACCCTGTCCCCAACCTGGTAGGAAGGCGCAGGCAGGCGTCTGCAGTCAGCATGGAGTCTGTACCTATCATTAGCATGTCGCAAAGCCTCCTGGACTTGTGCACAAGTGGAACGAAGACCATGGAGATGCTCCTCTAATGCAGGAATACTCTGCAGAACAAATGAGTCAGGCAACATGGAAGGTTGGAAACCATAGTTCGCCATAAACGGGGACAATCGGGAAGCAGAATAAAAGGCACTATTGTGAGCAAACTCCGCCCACAGTAATAGGTCTGACCAGTTGTTATGATGGTCAGAAATATAGCAACATAGGAATTACTCCAAGAACTGAATTGGCTCGTTCTGCGGCCCCATTAGACTGCTGGTGATACGCAGAGGAGAAAGCAAGCAGAATTACCAACTGTGCAAATAAGCCAGAACCGGGACACAAACTGACTACACCTGTCCGAGACAATCACCTTGGGTAGCCCATGTAAGCGAAAGATCTCCTGAGCAAAAATCGAAGCCAGTTCCTTAGAAGTGGGCAACTTCTTAAGTGGAATACAATGAGACATCTTTGAGAACCGGTCAACCACCATAAGGATAACTGTGTTGCCCTGAGAGTTGGGTAACTCCACAATGAAATCCATGGACACGTGGGTCCAGGGCCTCTCTCCATTGGGTATGCGTTGTAGGAGGCCCACTTGTGGAGTCTTACTCTGAGCACACAAGGAACAGGCAGCTACGAAGGCAGTTACATCAGCACGTAGACTAGGCCACCAGAAGTGTTGGGAAATGTCCCAAAAGAGTTGATTCTTCCCAGGGTGGCCAGCAGCCTTGGGAGAATGGTGAGTCTGGAGCACGGCAGTACGGAGACTCTCTGGGACAAAGCAGCGGTCACAAGGTTTCTCGGGAGGAGCATGGACCTAAGCAGCAAGAATTTTGTCACCCAAAGGAGAAGTGAGACTGGTGCGAACTGTAGCCAGAATACGATCATGAGGAATCACAGGGACTGGAACTGACTCCATCTTGGAAGTGGAGGAAAATTGTCCTGACAAAGCGTCAGCCCTTCTATTCTTAGTATGAAACAAAGTAATTGAAATTAGACAAGAATAGAGCCCATTGCGCCCTTCTGGGAGAGAGGCGTTTAGCCTCAGACAAGAATGTGTGATTCTTATGGTCAGTAAAAATGAAAACCGGCACAGTGGTACTTTCGAGAAGATGTCTCCATTCTTTCAGGGCTAAAATGATCGCTAACAGCTCTCTGTCACCAATCTAGTAATTGAACTCCTCAGGTGACAATTTCTTGGAAAAGTAGCCACAAGGATGCATAGCGTTCTCAGAGGTAGGACGTTGAGAGGGAAGGGCGCCAACACCAGTCTCAGAAACATCAACCTCAAGGATAAAAGGTAACGTAGGATCAGGATATGCCAACAAAGGAGAAGAAAGAAAGGCAGCCTTGAGACTCTCATAAGGCCTTAATGGACTCCGGAGACCAACTCTGTGGGTTACCGTCTTTTCTGGTCATATCAGTCAGGGGCTTGACCAGAGACGAGAAGTTACGAATAAACTTCTGATAATAGTTGGCAAAGCCAAGAAAACGCTGCAGAGGATGTAAACCCATGGGTCAGGGCCACTTTAGGACTGCTGAAAGTTTCTCTGAGTCCATTGAAAAACCAGCAGTGGAAAGTACATAACCCCGGAATTTAACCTGTTCACGATGGAACTCGCACTTCTCCAATTTACAATAGAGAATGTTCTCTCTTAGTTTCTGAAGCACTTGACAGACATCTGTGTGGTGGCTCTCCAAGGACTTGGAAAATATGAGGATATCATCAAGATAAACCACTACACATAACTGCAACAAATCTCGGAGGGCATCGTTAATAAATTCCTGGAAAACTGCCGGGGCATTACAAGGCCAAAAGGCATTACGAGTTACTCATAATGGCCTGTTCTGGCATTAAACGCAGTTTTCCACTCTAAAATAAAAAACCCAAAGAAAGGGTTAAACGCTGCGCTAGAACAAAAAAATGATAAGTGAATAGTAAAAGCTGCCAGCACTAAAAAGTTCAATACTAAACTCCAAACCATCAAGTAAATAAAAATGAGTGCAGCGCTAAAACTGATTGAGTGAAAAACATATACTAAAAAACCGTGAAAAAATAATTAACCCACCACACATAGTATTGTTGAACCAATAAATCTCTATAGAGAATGGAGGCAAAAGTCTCTTCATGTATCAAATGTGAGAAAAAATCATATAACTTAAATTAAGTGATCCCCCAAAAAAGTTAAAAAATCAAATAAACAAAAACAGTCCATAAGTGAAGTAAGTGGATGATCAAAATTAAGTTCCAACGAAAATTGTGACACAGGTGATTCCAGTATCCAAAGTGACTTGCACCCAAGTGAGGTATGAGGCTCCTTACCAGCTCAAGATGACCACCATAACAGTGGTCCCACCAGGCGTTTGGGTACTTAACAGGTCACCCACAAACCTATGCCGATCAATCCAGTGTGTAGAACTCAAAAGACAAAAATCAAAAAAGAGCTCCCATAGCGTAAAATTGTAAAACTGTAACACTTTAATATGCCAAAAGATTGCACTTACAAGATACTTGCATCAAGAAAGCAGCGAAAAATCAAACACTACGATCGCGGCGTCTCCACGAGTTTCCGCCTGCCTGCTGTGTATGTCCCATCAATCATGGAAAAGAAAACGTGATGACGTCAGCGTCACTGGCTCCTCCCTACGCGTTTCGTCACTAGGGGACGTCGACTGGGGATTGGCCAAGTGACGCAATCAACACGTTCCAGGTTTAAATAGTCACACAGCGCCATATTAACTACTGGCAACTGGGACTAACCAAATGAGAACAGACACACGCCGCCTTATTGCATTCTGGCAGCCTAACGAGAGGGACATACAGTGAGTGGAAGTACAAGAATTCCCCCATCTAGTGGTGGCCAATGATAATGCCAGTATTATTTACTCTAAAGGCAGGGGAAAAGAAAAAACACCGACTAAGAATCTCGCCATCTAGTGGGTGAAAATCATACCAATTAAAATCCGATAGGTCATACACATCAGCAGGCAAAAAACTCATGAAGGATATGTCACTATACCGCATAACAAATATTTTATACATTATGAAAACGCAATTTAAAATTAACAATCCTAGGTCATTACAGAATCAATAAAAATGGTAAGTGGTCAGACAAAAAATTAAAATTAAAGTTATAAAAAATTAATTATTAAATAAAAATGAAAAATAAAATTAAAAAATAAACAATAGTCAAAAACAAACAACCAATGAAACGAATAGAATTTAAGAATTATTAATGAAGCAATTTATGTCCCAGTCAACATTAAGGCCTAGGGGTGCATAAGATTTCATCAGAAAAATCCATTTCGTTTCACACCTAGATATGGCTCTCACTTTATTAACTCCCCTCCAATGGGGCTGAAGTTTGTCGAGAGCCATAAACAGGGTCCCTTTAAGTTGTTTGTTATGATGTTTTGCATAATGTCTGGAAAGGTTATGCTTACTGAAGCCACGTTTAATGTTCCCTATATGCTCAGATAGGCGTACCTGCAGGGCTCTCTTGGTACGTCCTATGTATTGTTTTGAGCATGGGCACTGGATCATATAAACTACACACTCTGTTGAACATGTAATAAAGGATTCTATGTTGTATGATTTACTAGTTTGGGTAGACTGAAACGACTCACACCTACGTCCTCGGAAGGAATTAATATGACATACTTCGCACTTCCTACAGGGATAAAAGCCTTTCATGCTTTGGAAAAAGGAGATGGTTCTGGGGGGATTTACGACATTGGGGGCTATCCTGTGGCGTAAGGAGGGTGCTCCTCTAAAAATGACAACAGGGTGATCAGGAAGAACTGGGCCCAATACTTTATCACTTTTCAGCAAACTCCAGTATCTCTTGAAGATTTTACTGACCGAGAAATGCTGGTTGGAGTAGCTTGTTACTAGGGAGCAGGCAAATTTATTACTCTCTCCCTGATTGTTCCTCCTAGGTTCTTGGAGCATAATGTCCCTGCTCATATTCCCAACATTAATGATAGTTTCCTCAATCTCCCTCTCATCATATCCTTTATCAAGAAATCTCATTTTGAGAACCTGAGCCTGTTGCTGATAATCCGATAAGTTGGTACAATTACGTCTAATCCGCTGAAATTGCCCCTTAGGAACTGCCCTAAGCCAAGAAGCGTGATGACAGCTGCCAAGCGGAATATAGGCATTACGATCCGTTTCTTTGAAATGAGTGGTGGTGATCAACTTATCATCCTGGACGCATATGTTCAGGTCCAGGAAGTGGATTTGAGTTTGGCTGGTCTCATACTGTAGGGAGATCCCTCTGTCATTTGAATTGAGCTTATGGAAAAACGCCTCTAGAGAAGGCAGATCACCCTCCCACAAGAGAAGGACATCGTCGATGTACCTTCTCCAGAGGCGTAGCTCTTTAGGGGGATTGGCATCAATTTCCTCACTCTCCCAACGAGCCATGAAGAGGTTCGCTAGGCTAGGCGCGAACTTTGCCCCCATGGCCACACCGACTGTCTGTAAGAAAAAATCCCCCCCAAACCAAAAATAATTATGACTAGTAGCAAAAGACAAAAGATTTAAAACAAATTCCCTCTGGATAACAGGCAAAGAGTGATCCTGTTCCAAGTAAAATTTGGCAGCTTCAAAGCCATGTTCGTGGGATATGATGGTATAGAGGGAGGCTACGTCTGCAGTAGCTAAAATGCAACCCTCCCTCCAGTCGCATTCAGCTATAAGTTTAATAACCTGAGTAGTATCCCTAAGGTAGGCTGGTGTTTTAACCACAAGGGGTTGCAAAAAATTATCAACATAACGGCCTATTCTAGATGTAACCGAATCTATGCCGCTAATGATAGGGCGACCGGGTGGCTTAATTAGGTTTTTATGAATTTTGGGTAGATAATACATTACTGGTACCCTTGGCGCTGAGGGCACCAGGTGTAATTTTTCTTTCTTACTCAAAATACCCTTCTGGAATCCGGAATCAACCAATGATAAAAGTGCTTTCTTATATTTAAAGGTCGGATTCGTCTCTAGTTTGGTATAAGTGATACTATCCGATAAGAGTCTATTCATTTCATCTAAATAGTCTGTTTTGTTCAAAACAACCACCCCTCCCCCCTTGTCAGCGGGGCGTATGATAATATCATTACGTGCACAGATTTGTTTGATATTAGCTCTTTTTTGATTTTTGTCTTTTGAGTTCTACACACTGGATTGATCGGCATAGGTTTGTGGGTGACCTGTTAAGTACCCAAACGCCTGGTGGGACCACTGTTATGGTGGTCATCTTGAGCTGGTAAGGAGCCTCATACCTCACTTGGGTGCAAGTCACTTTGGATACTGGAATCACCTGTGTCACAATTTTCGTTGGAACTTAATTTTGATCATCCACTTACTTCACTTATGGACTGTTTTTGTTTATTTGATTTTTTAACTTTTTTGGGGGATCACTTAATTTAAGTTATATGATTTTTTCTCACATTTGATACAAGCAGTTTTCCACTCGTCGCCCTCCTTAATCCTCACGAGATTATATGCCCCTCTCAAATCAAGCTTTGTGAAAACCGTTGCTGCCTCGGGGTGGTCAAATAACTCTGTAATCAACGGAATCGGATAGGCATTCTTAATCGTGAAACGATTGAGACCCCTATAAACATCAAATACCCTTTTAAAAGAAGCCACAAACTCTGGGTAACTCAAGACAACAGGTTTTTGCGTCTTCCATAGAGCTTTTGCCCAGGCCAAGGCTCTCTCAGAAAGCAAAGATTTTACGAAACCTACTTTCCTTCTATCCATGGGAAACGCCTGGGGCAGCATCTCAAAGTATATCTCAACCTGTTTGAGAAACCCTCTGCATTGGACTGGATCGCCCCCCCAAATCGCTGGGGAAGCGGAGCAGAACCAGACATACCTCTTATAGAGGTAATACTCGAGGCGGGTGCCTGCACAGAGACTGGCGCAGCAGCAGGGACGGCCTGCAACTCAGGTTGTACCGGAGCAGCCACAGAGGGAAATTCCAGGTGAGCCGTGCGACTCAGGAGCGTTTGTAACACCATGGTAAACTGATCCATGCGGTGATCCTGCTCATCCAATCTGGAAAAAATATTACCAACAAGTGGATTGGCTGCATCTTCTGAATTCATGGCCTTCGCCTACTGTCAGAAACCATGAATCAGACTGAGAAAGAAGTACAGTTAAATCACACAGCTGAGGGTAAAGGTGATGGACTGGCCAAGCATGTCTCCAGACCTAAACCCTATTGATCATCTGTGGGGCATCCTCAAACGGAAGGTGGAGGAGCGCAAGGTCTCTAACATCCACCAGCTCTGTGATGTCATCATGGAGGAGGGGAAGAGGACTCCAGTGACAACCTGTGAAGCTCTAGTGACCTCCATGTCCAAGAGGGTTAAGGCAGTGCTGGAAAATAATGGTGGCCACACAAAATATTGACACTTTGGGCCCAATTTGGACATTTTCACTTTGGGGTGTACTCACTTTTGTTGCCAGCGGTTTAGACATTAATGGCTGTGTGTTGTATTAATTTGAGGGGACGGCAAATTTACACTGTTATACAAGCTGTACACTCACTACTTTACATTGTAGACAAGTGTCATTTCTTCAGTGTTGTCACATGAAAAGATAGAAGAAAAGATTTACAAAAATGTTAGGGGTGTACTTACTTTTGTGAGATACTTTATATAGACACACATGTGTGTTCGAGCTCTGGGGTGCACACTCGCATGCAATAGGCTGCGCACACCAATTATTTCCTGATTCAAAGACCGCTCACTGCTGATCTCTGTCAGATGAGGTGTAAATGTGAGATCTTGATATTAAAGCAGAACTCCGGGACAAGTAAATATTGTCCGTATACATCAGTCATGCGGATTCTTCTGGAATCTTGGAGAGCTTTGTGTATTTCTTCCAGATCTGTGCGGTAATCCAGTGTGAGACTTCCTGTAATAAAGACCACTCACTGCTGCTCTCTCTCCTTGTGCAGGGTGACTGGTCTGGTCTCCGCCCCCTCCTGTAGTTTTCTGCAGTCGGCCTGTAGTGGGTGGAGTCTGCTGGGCCCTGCCCACAGCTCTTCTCTCTGCACAGGCTATGCACAGCACAGTGTCGATGTCACTGCAACTTTTACAAGGTACAAATTAAGCTTGCAAAGGCATTTAGTGCTAACAAAGTGGATTTTATATTCTTTGTAGCCATTGAGGAATATATTTCTATTAAAGTTTCTGTTCAGCTTTATTTATTTTTTGTCATTTTAAATGTGTGGCACGGTCATGTAGAACAGCACTGAAGAATGTTATCTCCATCTAAAGTCTCCAGAACTCGGCTCGATTTCTGGATCCACTTCAGCTCCAGCCATTCAGCTCTAGCTGGGAGACTTATCTGAAAAAAAATGAAATGCTCTTTTTTCAGCTTCAGGCCATGGAGAGCTCCAAGCTGTTGCTCCTTGCCAACGCAACCCCTTCCCTCCCCCACCCTCGCTGCATGAATATGGAACTATGGTAGACGCAGTAGGGAGAAAATTCAGGAATGATTTAATATCAGCCAACAAGCTCTGTCCGGTTTCCTTTTCATCTCAGGAGGGAGCGCTGATTTCAAATTTCGGATGGTTTGTATGGGTTGGCCTTAAGTGAGATTGCAGATAATTGCACCAAACAGACATTCAGAAAACATAAATAAATTGTTCTGTATTTTGGTGATATTTTCAGTGTGACCACTAGATGGCAGGATTTCCATGTGAAAGAAAAGCTTTGTATTGTACAAAGGCCCCCTATAATGTTTTACTGGCTTTAGTAATGGCAGTGCTGAGTTTAGATGCTTAATTTTAGATAATTAGATAATTCATTTTAGATAATTACATAATTAATAATTTTATTGGTGCAACAAGTGAATAATCTCCATTACCAGCTCTTCAGATGAGCCTCTGTGACTTTAAAAAGTGCTGCATTATTTCTATCTATACCTTGGTAATTAGGCCCTGCAGCAGTCAGTATGAAGCTTGCCGCATGTACTGTATGTGTGCATTAGGTGAGCTTTTTCAGACACATTCATGGCTTGTATCCAGTGATACGACCTATGAAAAATATAGGAAAGACCAGAGAAGAAGCAGTTAAAAGGGTTAATTCACCTTTACCAAAAATTTGCCTATTCAGTCCATAAATACTACTATAAAACCCTAAACTGATCAGCTTTAAAAAATATGATTTAAAGTGGGGTTCCACCCAAAAAACAAAAATACCTGTAAAATTCTAAAAAAAAAACAAAAAAACATTTGGATATTTTTTTTTTCACTTACCTCTAAATGCCTGTTGCTAGGTGGTCCCTCGTAGTCTGCCTGTTCCTTTGCCTGGGCTGGTGACATCACTTCCCCCCAGGCACAGGAAGGGCTCCGCTCTGCTCCCTCCCTCCTGTCAATCATCTGGGACCCATTACAGGTCCCAGGTGATTGAGCGGCCAATCACGGCGCGCGGCGCCGCTCGCGCATGCGCAGTGGTTGCCAGGCTGTGAAGCCACAGCCCGGCGCCCACACTTGAAATGCCGGCGCCGACGAGCGGTGGGGGGGGACGAGCGGGGCTTCGATCCCCCGCATCACTGGACCCAGGGACAGGTAAGTGTCCAATTAAAAGTCAGCAGCTGCAGTATTTGTAGCTGCTGACTTTTAATTTTTTTTTTTTTTTGACGGCCCCCTGGGTGGAACTCCTCTTTAATTGCATTTCCCAATTTTTCTAGTGCCTGCATGTCAGCATGCACATGATTTACAGGAGTTCCCAACAAGAGGGACCCATGGAGGTGGCTATAAAGAACTTGTGCCTATTTAGCAGTTCTATTCCGGCTATCGTTGGGGCCCACCTGTAGGGTGGTGCACGTGAAGCTGTCCCTTTAAGACTGTACGCAAAGGACGGCTGATGGGCTGCTAAGTAAGGAGCAGTCTCTGTTGGCATTAACTGTGGGCAGCAGGGAATTAAGCTTGGTAGTTCTACGTACCACTCCTGGTAGGCCATGGATCTGGTCTGAAATGCTTGGTGGCCAGTTGTCCCAGAAGGCTTAGTCCTCACGACCAGGTCCTCATTGGCTCTTCGTGACTGTGGGCACACTCAGCAACAGGTCCCTCCAGTTCTGGTTCCAGCATTCAGACCCTCGCCAGCTCTCTGTTGTGCAAGCACAGACACCAAAGACAGTAGGTCCACATTCTCTGGTCTTTGCACCACTCTGCTATGGCCCTCTGCATAGCCTTAGCAAAGGGGAAACAGGTCCGTGCAGCTTGGCTTCCTCCTACAAAAAGACCCTGGTCAACCTCCAAAACCCTTTTCCTACCTGATTTGGATCTATGGAGGCTTCCTTGACAAGGTCTGGTCTTGGCGGCCAGCTGTCACAAAAAGCTCAGTCCTTACAATCAGATCCTCATTGACTTTCCCTGACTGTAGGCACACTCGGCAACAGGTACCTCCTGTTCTGGTCCCAGCATTCAGACTCTCACTTGCTCTGCGGTGTGTGAGCACAAGACACCATGGGCACATTCTCTGGTCTCCACACCGCTCTGCTATGGCCCCTGCACAGTCTAAGCAAAGGGGCGACAGGTACGTGCAGCTTTGCTTCCTTCCGCAAAAAGACCCTGGTCAGCCTCCGAAACACTCCTGCTACCTGGTATTGATCTACAGTGTAGCGCCCCCCTGAGTATACTGGGAACAAAGAGACACCTCCAGATACCAGGAGCGGGCTTACATTCACCCCAGGGCTGAGTCCATGGCTATAATGGGAAGTGAGAACAAATATGGGCGCCAGTCACTTTAGTATTTTTCAATGCTTTATTTAAAAACTTGAAAGAAGTAGTAGTAAAGAGGTTGAGGGGGGTTGCAGATACATTTTGTAGCAGATCACTTACAGGCTCTTCAGAATAAAGGACAAACACACAGCTTTCTCTTAGCAGAATCTTGTATAGCTGAGTAGGTCTCTGCCACAGACCTAACAAACAGTACAATGTCTGGATAAGCATCTCTCACAGGACTTAACAGCCAGTGGATCCCTGGATAAGTCTCTCTCACAAACTTAGCCACCAGGAATGTATTACCTTGATTGAATTGTAGCACAGCGTCACAGTACCAGAACCTTTAAGCCATCCGGCGGTACTGTGAGGGTAGTTAGATGTTGGTGCATCCTCCAAGTAAGTCACCAGGCCCTTCTGAGAGACCAGCCTTCATCATGGCTCTCTCCAGCAAGGGTCCTCCCCCGAATCTCCTCAGCTTGGCTCGGCTTCTTCCATTCAGGCAAGACAGCCTAAGGACCACCTCTGTGGTAGTAGGCCCCAGACAGGCTTCTGGGCCTACTTGCACAGCTGCAGTGACGTAGCCTCCAGCCCGGAGAGCCACGAGGTAAGAACTAATCCCTAGCACATGGCATCTGTCCCATAAATACTATCCCCCAGAAAGCACAGCAGCAAGAACCTCCCATTGGGCTGTTTCTGAAAGAAGAATATTCATTAAAGTTTCACCAAGTTGTTATTCGCACACTGTCCCATGGTACCAGTGACACCTACTGGCAGCAGTGGGAACTGCACAACCAAGTCAATTCCAGAACAGATCCAATAAACTATATACATTCGATCTGAGCTGGTTACAGCTCAGCCAAAAACTAAATTTACCTGCGAGCGCCTGGTCAAAAGGAGCAGGGCGCTACAACAGTATGTTGACTTCTGTGACAAGGCCTTCTGCCAATTTCAACCCTGTGTATGCAGCCATTGGTAGGCACCAGGAAAAAAAAATTCAGAATAGGTAAGAATTCAATTTTCCGTCTTCCTGGGCCATACACATGGTTGCAGAGTTTGTTTCAGAAGCCTCCATAGATACTTTTGCGCTTACTCTTGCAGGAGCCACTTGATATTATGGGTTATCTGTTCTGCCGTGACTCTTTGAACTGCTCAGTCCCCACTAACAACCTGGTTATAGGTTGAAGGCCACTCACACCTGTGTAACTGTCACATCAATACTCACCGCGGCCGAGATGCCGAGAGCGGCTTGCCCTTACGACCACGCGCACCCGAACCCCCGAGGGTGAGACAGGGGATCGGAAGCACGCGGAGGCACGGGTTTCTGGTAAAAGCTGTGAGAAGGCTCAGGATCGCTTGGATGGTGGGAAGCCTCCTGGCGGAGCCGTGCAGGACCGGAGTGCCTAATAGTGCAAGGAGCAAAGGTTAAGAGGTATTATACTGACAGGTAGAAAGTCCTTATGACTGCGGAGATCAGGGGGTGTCAGCTCCGCGGAGAGTATGGTTGTATACACAGGCAGAGGTCAGGGTATCCGGCAGATAAGGAGTGATCCTTTAAACAGACAGAGGGTCAGGGTATCCAGCAGACAAGAGAGTGGTCGTTCAACAGGCAAAGGGTCAGGGTATCCAGCAGGCAAAGAGTGGTCATTTTAACAAGCAGGGATCAGTTTAACTGAGAGTCAGGAAACAGGAATCAAGCACAATGCAGGGTACAGCTGATGACAAACCAGCAACCCAACTGGGTGCTGGTGTCGTCTCAAGTAGCCTCCCGGTGAGCGCGTCAGCGTGACGCGCTACCGGGCACCCGCACGGGCGACGGCGCGCACACGTGGACTGCCGTGCACCCGCGCGCCGCACCATCAGGCCGCGAACGGGTGCACGTCTCAATACCAGCCCACTGCGCATGCGCCCCGCAGCCCGGCGAACGGAGGCGACTTGTCCTTCGTGACAGTAACTTAAGCGTTAGTATGCTACCACTCTATATTAATACACAGAAAACAGGCCAAAAGCAACTTGATGGTAGATTTATTAGATGTATTATGGCGAGGCAAGTTAGATAATGCATGAATCAGTTAACAGACACGAACCGGTTTAAAGGTACTGTACTTGAAGTGAACACTGAGCTATAAGATAGCAATCAACTGGACTGCAGCAACCCAAATTTTAACTGATGCAGGAGGGTTTAAAATTTCAGCATTAACTAACCCAAAAACACATGTCCTTGAGTGCACATTACATACAGCCCTAATAGTTGTTGGTTGTATCATGCGTTCCCAACAAGGGGTACGCCTGGAGTGGCTATAAAGTACCTGGCGTCTATATAGCCGTACTAAGCCGGCTATCATTGGGGCCCATCTGTAAGATGATGCACATGAAGCTGTCCCTTTAAGATTGTACACAAAGGGTGGCTGATGGGCTGCTAGGTAAGGAGCGGTCTCTATTGGTGTTAACTGTGGGCAGTAAGGAATTAAGCTTGGTAGTTCCACTCATTGCTCCTGGTAGGACATGGATCCGGGGCCTAAAAATGCTTGGCGACCTGCTGTCTATGGACTGTAGGCACACTCGGCAATGAGTACCTCCAGTTCTGGTCCCAGCATTCAGACTCTCACTGGCTCTCTGGTGTATGAGCACAGACACCATGAGCAGCAGGTCTGCATTCTCTGGTCTCTTCACTGCTCTGCCATGAACCCTGACCTCTGCACAGCCTCAGCAAATGGGCAACAGGTCAGTGTACTTTGGTTTCTCATCACAAAAAGACCCTGGTCAGCCTCAGAAAGGTCATGGAACTCTGCTCTGCCTCCTCCAATGGGACACAGGGAATCCTGGGTACTAAAGTCCACTGCCCTTTAGCCACCATGGTATACCACTCCTTGTGGACTACATGTGCCATGATCCTCATTTGTTGTATCTGTTGTATCACCTCCCTGCCACTGAATGGCTCAGAGCCGCTGCCACCAGGTGGGAGGGAGGAAGCAGGAGCAATCATAAAACAAACGCCCGCTCTGATGCTGTTAGGAGTGGGGAATCCACAGAGCACAGCAGCGGGGAAGAGAAGAATACAGTTTGCTGCTGCACAATATGTATCAGCAGCAGGAGGAAACCATGTGTATGTTATAATAGATAGGCACCAGGAAAAAGAAAATTACAGAAAAATACGTATCCAGTTTTCCATTTTTGCAATGAGCGAAGCCTGCCCCAAAACAATTTTCAAAGCTCTGTCTTTGCCCTGTCTTATTTCTAGAATGGAGTAGCCTATGGGACAAGCACCCCCTAGGGGTAGAGGAGCGAGTGCCATCCTTCTATCAAACCCCACACATGCGCAGTGCGCTCTCTCTCTCTTCTGTTGCAGCCTCTGAACTCATCTGCTGCACCAGCAAAGTGCGCAGTGTGCATGCGCAGGGCTCGAGAGTAGGACAGCGCTCACCCCTCTACCACTAGGGGTGCTATTCCCAATGGTTGCTCTGCCCTAGAAAGGAGACAGAATGAAGCCTAGAAAACTGTTATGCCGCGTACACACGAGCGGAATTTCCGACAGAAAGAGTCCGATGGGAGCTTTTCATTGTATATTCCGACTGTGTGTATGCCCCATCGGACTTTTTCTGTCGAAAATTCAGACGGACTTAGATAGAGAACATGTTCTATATTTTCCGACGGAACAAATTACTATTGGAAAAAACGCTCGTCTGTATGCTGTTCCGACGCACCAAAAACGGCGCATGCTCTGAAGAAAGTACGAGACGGAAGCTATTGGCTACTGGCTATTGAACTTCCGTTTTCTAGTACCGTCATACGTGTTGTACGTCACCGCCTTCTAGACGGTCGGACTTTGGTGTGACCGTGTGTAGGCAAGACAGCTTGAGCGGAATTCCGTCGGAACTCCGTCGGAAAAACCTTCAGAGTTTATTCTGACGGCAAAACCGGTCGTGTGCATTGGGCATGAGGGGATTTTGGGACTGGACATTCTGATTGAGGAAGAATTGGCTGAAATACACTAAAGAAAAAAAAGTACATGCAGGTGATTTTACATAAAATAAAAACAATATATCCTAATAATAAATGCATCTCCATAATACCACCCTGAAACAAAAGCCCATTTTTAAAAAAAGATATACTTTACAGCAAAAAAAAAAAAACAAGTTTGCTTCTCATGGAACATTAGCAAAAAGTAACCGCTGACTATAAATCAACCAATCTTCATAAGAGACCCAATAAAAAAGGACTAAACTCAATAATATGAACAAAATAAATAAGGCAGCAAAGGTGTTGACTACCCAAGAGCTACCAATCAAAATTGGACATCCTGGTCCGTACACCTGTGTGAAAAGGCTGTCTTCACCTGCACAGGTGACCCGTGAAAACAGCCTGCTGAAATCATTGCCAGGCGGGCAACTGCACGGATCTCCACACACATCTGTTAATCAGTGAGGTTCTGAGGCACAGATCAGGATGGAGACATACTTCCTTCAACCATCAATGGGGCAATATTCCTCCTGCTAAGACAAATGATGGGGCACTATTCCTCCCACTGACACCATTCATGGGGCACTATTCCTCCCACTGACACCATTCATGGGACACTCTTCCTCCCATTAATACAACCCATGGAGAACTATTCCTCCAAATTATACCAACCATAGACCACTAGTCCTCCCACTGATAAAAACCATGGACCACTATTCCTCCCAATGATACCAATCATGGAGCACTATTCCTCCCAATGATACCAACCATGGAGCACTATTCCTCCCAATGATGCCAATCATGGAGCACTATTCCTCCCAATGATACCAACCATGGAGCACTATTCCTCCCAATGATGCCAACCATGGAGCACTATTCCTCCCAATGATGCCAACCATGGAGCACTATTCCTCCCAATGATACCAACCATGGAGCACTATTCCTCCCAATGATGCCAACCATGGAGCACTATTCCTCCCAATGATGCCAACCATGGAGCACTATTCCTCCCAATGATACCAACCATGGAGCACTATTCCTCCCAATGATGCCAACCATTGAGCACTATTCCTCTCAATGAAAAACAACACAATGTCTTTAAGCGCTAAAGCTGTCAGTCATATATGTAAATGTCATAGACGGGAAAGGTCAACTCAACTGGCACCCAGTGCAGCTGCCAACTGCTGGAAAAAGTGAATGACAAGGAAACAAACTACAAAGCAGTGCTCTATGGGTAGAGACCAGAAAGTACATATAAACTTATTAGTTACTTAGAGTGCTACTTTGATTGTTTGATTCCTCCCATTGATACCAACCATGGAGCGCTATTCCTCCCACTGATACCAACCATGGAGCACTATTCCTCTCATTGATACCAACCATGGAGCGCTATTCCTCCCATTGATACCAACCATGGAGCGCTATTCCTCCCTTTGATACCAACCATGGAGCACTATTCCTCCTATTGATACCAACCATGGAGCACTATTCCTTCCATTGTTACCAACCATGGAGCACTATTCCTCCCATTGATACCAACCATGGAGCACTATTCCTCCCATTGATACCAACCATGGAGCGCTATTCCTCCCATTGATACCAACCATGGAGCACTTTTCCTCCCATTGATACCAACCATGGAGCACTATTCCTCCCATTGATACCAACCATGGAGCACTATTCCTCCCATTGATACCAACCATGGAGCACTTTTCCTCCCATTGATACCAACCATGGAGCACTATTCCTCCCATTGATACCAACCATGGATCACTATTCCTCCCATTGATACCAACCATGTAGCTGTTCTACCAAGGTACATTTATAAATGACAGGGTAGACTGGTGGTTCAATGAAACTTTCTAATAAAAGTGAATAGGCAGCTCTAGAGCTGCCAAAACACTTTTATGGGGCTCTCAAAGGGATGCCTTCCATTGTCACCCACGGTACCTACAGTGGCCCCCCAGGCTCTCCTGGGACCACGGGAAACAGCTTCCCTGGTGAATGCATGAGAAAATCGGGGAACATTCATTACCTGATCCCTCCGGCAACTAATGACCCCCGCGTATTACACAACTTCGAGGCTCAGAGCTGTCATTTCTCGGCTAGTGTTGCCAAGGATACAGCTATTCAAACATGATCTGTGTTTGAATAGCTTCACTGGAGCCAACAAACCCCCAGTGTCTCCATAAAGCGCACTTGGCACCTGCCCATTCTATGACACGGGGAGCTTGTTAGCCCCCTCGTGTTAGCAATAAAGTTAAAAAAAAAGTGTAAAAAATAAAAATAAAAAAAAGAATTACATAAAATAATAAAAATTATTATAAAAAATATTTTAAGGCGCCCCCGTCACCCCTACCCACTACCCTAGTGTAGCCAAGGATGCAGCTATTCAAACATGAAACATGTCTCCATAAAGAGTCACCTGTCACCTGCCCATGTTATCAGCTGCAGGTACAATAGTCAGGTCCTGACACTGTAAATGAAACCTGCAAAGAGTGGAGTGCAGACTTCATGTATAAATAAATTGTAACAGCATCATGATGGAATATCTTCTTGCAGTGCTTATGTGTAGATTAAAGGCTTCTGATGTGAAAGGGGGGCTCTGGTGTGCAGGGGGGGGGCTCTGATATGAAGGGGGGCTTTTGAGGTGAACTGGGGACTCTGATGTGCAGAGGGGGGGGCTCTGATGTTCAAATGCAGGCTCTGATGTGAAGAGGGGGCTCTGATGGAAGGGGGGCTATAATAAGAAAAGGGGGTCTCTGGTGAAAGGGGGCTATAATATGAAGATAGGGGTTCTGATTTGAATAGGGGGCTTCTGATGTGAAGGGGGGGGGGGCTCTGATGTGAAGAGGTGGTGCTAAAGGAAAGGGGTTACAATATGAAGTAGTGGGTTCTGATATGAATAGGGGGCTTCTGATGTGAAGAGGGGGCTCTGATGGAGGGGGGGGTCTGATGTGAAGAGGGGGGCTCTGTTGGAAGGGGGTTATTATATGAAGAGGGGGACTCTGATGTGAATAAGGGCTTTCTGATGTAAAGAGGGGGCTTTGATTGAAGGGGGCTATAATATGAATAGGGGGGCTCTGATGTGAAGAGGGGGGCTCTGATGGAAGGGGGTTAAAATATGAAGAGAGGGACTCTGATGTGAATAGGGGGCTTCTGATATAAAGAGGGGGCTTTGATGGAAGGGGGCTATAACATGAAGAGGGGGGCTCTGATGTGAAGAAGGGGCTCTGATGGAAATGGGGGGGGGGCTCTGATGTGAAAAGGGGGGGATCTGATGGAAGGGGGTTATAATAGGAAGAGGGGGACTCTGATTTGAATAGGGGGCTTCTGATGTAAAGAGGGGGCTTTGATGGAAGGGGGCTATGACATTAAGAGGGGGGCTCTGATGTGAAGAGGGGGGCTCTGATGGAAGGGGGCTATAACATGAAGAGGGGGGTTCTGATGTGAAGAGGGGGGCTCTGATAGAAGGGGGGCTATAATATGTAGAAGGCGGCCCTGATGAAATTGGGGTTCTATTGTGAAGAGGGGGCTCTGATGTTCAAAGGCAGGCTCTGATGTGAAGAGGGGGCTCTGATGGAAGGGGGGCTATAATAAAAAAAGGGGGTCTCTGGTGAAAGGGGGCTATAATATGAAGATAGGGGTTCTGTTTTGAATAGGGGGCGTCTGATGTGAAGGGGGGGGGCTCTGATGTGAAGAGGTGGTGCTGATGGAAAGGGGTTACAATATGAAGTAGTGGGTTCTGATATGAATAGGGGGCTTCTGATGTGAAGAGGGGGCTCTGATGGAGGGGGGGGTCCGATGTGAAGAGGGGGGCTCTGTTGGAAGGGGGTTATTATATGAAGAGGGGGACTCTGATGTGAATAAGGGCTTTCTGATGTAAAGAGGGGGCTTTGATTGAAGGGGGCTATAATATGAAGAGGGGGGCTCTGATGTGAAGAGGGGGGCTCTGATGGAAGGGGGTTAAAATATGAAGAGAGGGACTCTGATGTGAATAGGGGGCTTCTGATATAAAGAGGGGACTTTGATGGAAGGGGGCTATAACATGAAGAGGGGGGCTCTGATGTGAAGAGGGGGGCTCTGATGGAAGGGGGCTATAACATGAAGAGGGGGGCTCTGATGTGAAGAGGGGGGCTCTGATGCAAGGGGGGCTATAATATGTAGAAGGCAGCCCTGATGAAATTGGGGTTCTATTGTGAAGAGGGGGCTCTGATGTAAAGAGGGGGCTCTGATATGAAGAGGGAGGGCTCTGATAAAAGGGGGGCTCTAATGTGAAGAGGGAGACTCTGATGGAAAGGGGCCCTATAATATGAAGAGGTCGGGTCCTAATCTAAATAGGGAGCTTCTGATGTGAAGAGGGGGGGGACTCTAAAGAAAGGTGGGCTATAATGTGAAGAAGGGGGCTCTAATGTGAAGAGAGGGGCTCTGGTGGAAAGGGGTTATAATATGAAGGTGGGGGCTCTGATGGAAGGGGGGCTATAATATGTAGAAGGCAGCCCTGATGAAATTGGGGTTCTATTGTGAAGAGGGGGCTCTGATATGAAGAGGGAGGGCTCTGATAAAAGGGGGGGCTCTAATGTGAAGAGGGGGCTCTGATGGAAGGGGGCCTATAGTATGACGAGATTGGTTATAATATGGAAGGAGGGGGATCTGATGTAAAATGATTTCTTGTAACGTGTTTATTAATTCATTTAAATTCTATTAATTAATTTATAAAACTGATTTATTTTTGGCCCAAAATTTTTTTTTTGTAAATCATCCAATTATGGCCTTCGTACTGAGAAGAATGGAGACCCCTGATCTGCAGCATGTGACCCCCTGGGCCCGATAATTGTTCATGGAGGTGACATGGATTTCCAGGCCCCGAGTTTTCTGCAATCCATCAATTGCTGCAAATGAACCTGAGCTGGAAATCCAGAAATGTTGAGGGCCGAAGACATATTTGTGGAATCCTCTCCTCCTGTGCTCAGCGGGGACTCAGAATTACATATTTATAAAAGAATATCAAAAATCAATGTTGGAATCTTTGTCCTGCAGCTTCCAGGCATTCCATGGACAACCTTCAATGCAGAATTACAGACCAGTTTTTAATTCCCTGCTAAAACCTGTAGGGGGCGCAATAATAACAGAAAAGAGCAAAGTGTTAAATGCACACAGTGGTAAAGCTGCAAGATACAACCTGACACAAAGTTTATGTAGGAGGACGCACGTCGATATCCATTTTTAAAACAAAACAGAATATTAGAAAAAAAATGACCACTTGCTATGCGGAATTTTTTTTTAATTTTTCACACTAAAAATGAAAAAAAAAATAAAACATTTTTCCGCATAGCAAGTGGTCATTTTTTTTTTCTAATAGGGGGCTTCTAAATGTGAAGAGGGGGACTTTTTTTTTTTTTTTTAGCTAGAAAACTATTTAGAACCCCCAATCATTGTATATTTTCTGAAAGCAGAGGCCCCGGAGAATAAAATGGTGGCTGTTGAAATATTTTATGTCACACCGTTTTTCTGCAGTCGTTTATCAAACACAAAAGAAAAAAAAAAAACACAAATTTTACTGCGCACAAACACAATATAATACCCAATTTATGGTCAAATATAATATATATTATAATATAAATAAAACCCGGGGTAGATACCAGAGATTGCAAGACTCACAATTGGATGGGCCTCGTGAAATGGCGCCAAAACCTTTCCATAGGCAGCGCTTTAAAAGCCTTTAGAGGTTTATCAGTATAGATTTAATGGTGAATGATGGTCCTGGAATTGTTGCTTTCAGGGTGATATCGTGGTGATACCTCCCATGTGAGGGCCAATCGTGGTTTACATACATGTGCGTGCGCTGGAATTTACATATATGCGCGGGGCAAGTGGAGGTGCATTTTCTGTAAATTATTGTTACTTATTTTATTTTTTTTAAATATTTTTTACACTTTTTACATTTTTTTTTTCATTTAACTTTATTGCTATCACAAGGGGGCTAACAAGCCCCCTATGTGATGGCTTTGGAGAGGTGACAGGTACTCTTCAAGGAGACATTGGGGGTCTATTAGGCTTTTTTTTATATAATCTTTATTTTTCAACATTTTAGTAGAAAAATACACACATTTTAGAAATGCAGGATAGAACACACATATATTTTGTCTATACATCTGCTAGTGCAAATAAGAATTTCGGACCTACGGCGGCGGCCCTATCTGTAATCTACAGTACACATCCTGAATCAGGATGGACTTGCGGCATCGTGTTGGCTGAGCCAACCTTGGCCGCATTCAAAGTGCTCAATGATCAGGAGAGCCAGTGGGTGAGCCCTCCCCGCCAACGGCTCGAACCGAGGGGGGTAAATACCTCCAACAACCTCATCCGTCTCGCCGTGTCCAGGAAGGGTGCACCCCTCCTGTCCCCCCACCCATCAGAGGCGGGCAACGAAAACAGGTCCACCTCCCGATGGGGGGCCTGTGCTCCCCTTTGTTGTCAGCCGCCGCCCATGTCCAGATAGTGCAACATCAGTATCTTATGACCGCAGCCTGATAATTGGCAACTGGTATGCAGTCTAAGAAGTAAAATTAGAAGGTAAAGAAGAATAAGAAGTAGTTAGAGTCAGAGGGGGGACAGGTATGAAAGGATGGGGAGGTGGGGAAAGGGTAAGAAGGGGGGGGGGGTGGTGTGGAGCATACCTCAGAGTCTGAGAAGTTTCTGTAGATCTGCGCCGGGCGAGTTCTGCCATCGGTTGGCTATCATCCTGGAGGGGGTCTATGAAAGAATGTCTATCAGTGGGCCCTGTTTCCATTGCCTAGGCGGGATCTTAGGGTTGGTTCTGCTAATTCCAGCAGGGCCAGATCAAGGCTTGAGGGTATGAGATTCGGGTCGAACATAAAGTCTCTCCAAGGTCCCCATATGGCCTCAAAGCGTTCCAATTTTCCTTTACAGGATGCTATCCAGTGTTCAGCTTCTCTAATATCATTGACTTTTTTAATCCAGTCCTCTCTAGAAGGTACCCTGGGTTGTTTCCAATAAATTGGAAGGAGGCGTCGAGCTGCGTTTAAGAGGTGTGGTAGTATGCATTTTCTGTATCTACTAATCGGCATCTGAGGGACATGCAGGAGAAAGTAGACTGGGTTCAAAGGAAGATCCAAGTCTAGAATTTCTTTTATTAGGGATTTGACATCTGCCCAGTATGGTTGTATCAGAGGACATTCCCACCAAATGTGGAGGAGCGTGCCTCTCTGTCCACATCCCCTCCAGCACTGGTCTGATACCGAGGGGTAGATACGAGCTAAATCAGTTGGCACTCTGTACCAGCGCGACAGGAGCTTGTAATTTGTTTCTTGGGTTCTGGATTCGATAGAGCTTGAGTGAGTGAGCTGATAAAGGTGTGTTAGTTGGGATGTGGAGAAGTCTAGTTGTAAGTCTCTCTCCCATGTCCGTATGTAGGTCGGTCTGAGATTTTCATTAGCACTGTTTAATAAGCGATACATTTCAGATATTAAATGTGGGGTCGGGTCGTCCTCTACAAAAAGTTGCTCGAAAGGAGTAAGAGTGGAAATATCCCTTATGGATTGTCCGTGTGTTTCGAAAAAGTGGTGGAGCTGTCTGTAGCGCCAGAAGTTTATTTTGGATCCCTTGTGTCTACTTTGTAGGGATTCGAAACTCATCAGCTTACCGTTGCTCATCAGTTTCCCACAGCTGGCATTACCATCATCCACCCACGGGGCAAAGAAGGCCATTTGCTCACCTGGCAAGAACCAAAGAAATCCCCCTAACGGGGCTAATGGAGACATGGGCGGTGATAGGTTTAAGATCGAGTTTAGTTTGTCCCAAGTGGAGAGGGTGTGTCTCGTCAGTGGGGAAGTTGAGTCTGAGAGCCCGCGGTATTCCCTTGGTAGCCAGGGAGCAAAGGCCAGATTCCTGCCAGCTAGCCATTTCTCAAGAGAGACCCAAATTTTGGATTGGGTGTGGAAGCGCCAGTTGAGGATCCTCTGAAGGGCAATTGCTTTGTGATATTTCAATATGTCTGGGATCCCAAGGCCACCTGCTAGTTTTGGGCGTTTTAATGTCCTCATGGCTATTCTAGGGTTACGTGCATTCCACACAAATCCCGTTATGATGCTATTAATCTGGGAAAAGAATTTGGTAGGCAGTGGGATTGGTATCATTTGAAGAAAGAAGAGTACACGAGGTAGAACATTCATTTTTATGATATTAATACGGCCTATCCAAGTGAACGCAGTCTTGGTCCAGAGGGAGAGATCTTTTTTAATTAAATGAAGTAGGGGGGGGAAATTTGCATCATATAAGGAATCAAAGCTGTCTGTCAATTGAATCCCTAAATATCGAATAGAGGATTTAGCCCAGGTGAAGGGAAAGGAGGCTTGTAGGTTACTCGTCATTGCAGGGGTTAAGAGAATAGGTAAAATCTCAGATTTGGAGTAATTGATTTTGAAATTTGAGAGTGATCCGAATAATTTCAGTTCCTTCATCAGGACTGGCAATGATAACAGGGGTTCCGAGAGGTGGAATAACACATCATCGGCGTAGGCGGATAGTTTGTGTTCAGTGTTTCCAACTCGTATACCCCTTATGTCTGCATTCGCCCTGACCGTGCATAGTAATGGTTCAAGGACTAGAGCGAAGAGAAGGGGGGACAGGGGGCACCCTTGTCTCGTGCCATTCCTAATCGGGAACCTAGAGGAAAGCACTCCATTCACCTTGACCTGTGCACAGGGAGTAGAGTAGAGCGCCAGGATAGAGGTCAACATGCGTGTTTTAAGCCCTAGTGTCTCCAACACCGCTTTGAGGTACGACCAGTTGACCCGGTCGAAGGCCTTTTCAGCGTCCGTGGAGAGAATGATGTAAGGTTTGGAGTCAGGGTTTGATCGGGCCCAGTGGATGAGTTGTATGGCCCTAATGGAGTTGTCCCTCGCCTCCCTCCCCTTGATAAACCCAGTTTGGTCGGGGTGGATGATATTGGGCAGGAGATTCCCGATCCTATTCGCTAAAATCTTGGCTAGTATCTTAACGTCTACGTTAAGGAGGGAGATCGGGCGGTAGCTTTGGGGAAGCGTCGGGTCTTTACCGTCTTTTGGCAACACTGTGATGTGAGCCAGGAGTGCTTCAGAAGGCATGGGGGCCCCTTCCGCTATGGAATTAAAGTAAGCGCATATGTGGGGTTTAAGGAGGGGTAGGAAAGTTTTGTAGTACAGACCCGAGTATCCGTCTGGTCCCGGGCTTTTTCCTGTAGGGAGGGACTTCACTGTCAGTTCAATCTCCCCAGGGGAGATCGGAAGTTCAAGGTCAGCACACTGGTCTGCACTCAATGTTGGAGCACCAGCAGCAGCCAAGTAGTCTCGTATGGCTGTGGACTTGGATTGCTGTGTTTCTGGGGGGTTGTCAAGATTTAAATTGTACAGGTGTGTGTAGTAATCTTGAAACCCCGAGGCAATTTTGGAGGACCGAGCTGATACCTCCCCAGAAGGGGAACATAATTTTTGTATGTAAGTCTGCGCGTGCTTTTTACGAATGGCTCTAGCAAGCATACGACCACATTTGTTGCCGTGTTCGTAATATTTGTGTGATATTCGTCTAGCTTGCCTACGAGTCTGCCGATCTAGCAGGCGCAAAAACAAATCTCTTAGCTCAGTTAGCCTCTGCAATGCCTCGGGGCCTCCATTTCGTTTATGTTTGAGTTCCGCGTCTTGTAGGGCGGCTAACACTCTTTCAAAGTCTGCCTGACGTATCTTTTTAAGTCTAGCCCCTTGTGATATTATCTCTCCTCTGATCACTGCCTTGTGGCTCTCCCACACTACGCCCATGCTGATATCATCCGTCACATTTTCCTTAAAATAATTTGAGATGGTCTCGGATACCTTGGCTACTGCCACTGTATCGTCCAACAAATTTTCATTCAGCCTCCACGTCCAGGTCCCTCGGGAACCTGAAGGGAGTGACAGGGTCACCCCCACTGGTGCGTGATCAGACAGAGTGATGTTCCCAATGAACGCGGACTGCATGAGCTCTAGTGTTGGGCGGTCCACATAGACGTGGTCTATGCGGGTGTATACATCATGTACTGCCGAGTGATAGCTGAAGTCTCTCTCCTTTGGGTGGAGGACCCTCCAGCCATCAAGCAGCAAGTTGGATTGAATTGACTTTCGGAAGTGTTTTAGGAAAGCATAAGAGTGTGAGTGTCTAGAGCTGGAGGTATCTAACAGGGGGTCCGGGCTAACGTTGAATTCCCCTCCCAAAATAACATAGCCTTCTTTAAAGTCTGCTAGTAGGTCTAGGGTATTGTCGATGAAAGTAATTTGATTAGAATTGGGCGCATATAACGAGGCGAAAGTATATTTTCGTCCCGCTATGGTTCCTTTCAAAAATACATAACGGCCTAGTGGGTCTATTTTGCTGTCCGAGAGCTGGAAGGGGCAATTCCTGTGAATAGCAATCGTGGTGCCTTTAGATTTAACTGTGGGGGAGGTGCTATGGTACCATTGGTTAAATAAATGGGTAGGTAATCTAGGCAGGGAGTGATGAGTAAAGTGGGTTTCCTGTAGGAAAACCACGTGAGCTTTTAACTTCTTAAGTTCCCACCAAAGTTTGTTTCTTTTCCCCGGGGAGCATAGGCCTCTTATGTTGTATGATATTACCTTAATAGTAGACATGTCTGAATAAGTGGTAGGGAGGATGTCGGATGAACTCGCTCGCCCGGCGCAGCATCTGAAGTCCTTGGTTGCTCCTAGAAAGGAAGGAAAGAGGGGGGCAGAACGGTGGGGGGGAGGAAAGTGAAGAGAAAAATGAACAGAGAAAACAAACTGTTAAAATAACGTAAACAATACGACAAGACATTCTCAAAGTCTGTAAATAGAATATCTATAGGTGGGAGGTCCCCCTCGAAAGGAAGGGGGCCTCAGACCTTACCTATTGCCCCAACTAGGGACTGTACCCAATATAGGGTGGCCTACGTGGGGGAACGTGGGCCCAAACACAGGGTGGAGAGCGGAGCCTCGTCTCCACACACCGCGTCTTAAAAGGTGTTTGGGGTTGGAGGTGGGGAGAAACTACTGTGTTAAATTTTGGGGTTCACATTTTCCCACCCATTACCAGAACATCAGATAATACATATATGAGGAAAAATTATTATTTACTACTAGTCATAACTCTGGAGTGATCTGCAATCACAGCCAACTGGATCTCAGCTAAAAGCGTTAAGGCTGATATTGGGGGGCCTAATCTCTACAGGAGAGAAAAGAGGGGGGGGGCTTTTTCTTAATTACTGGGGAAGTCTATGACCACTGTGAGAGTCCGGGGGGACTATTCCCTCAGTCACGGGTAACTGAGGAGCCATGGATAGTATCTTGATGCTGAGGCTGTCTGTCCCTTCTGCGGTTCCTACGGGTAGTAGTTGACCATGGTGTTGGGACCTGGATCCCTGGAACGCCAGATGAAATTCTCCAATCCGGAAAGTCCACTGCGTCTAGGCCCAGAGAGGACAGGAACTGAGGGAGATCATCCTTGTTGCGGAGTGTGACTTGTCTTCCATCCTTAGTCGCCTGCAGAAAAAAGGGGAACCCCCAGCGGTAAGGAAGGCCAGCATCTTGGATTGCCGTCAAGAGGGGCTTCAGGGCTCTGCGCTGCATGAGGGTGCGTCTAGATATGTCCTGATAAAAGAATAAACGTGCACCATCGAAATCATAGTAGGGTTTGTTGCGCATTTTTTGCATGATGCTGTCTTTTAAAGTGAATTTGTGGAGTTTGCAGATTACATCCCTGGGGTTGTCCACTTCTTGGGAGGGGGGTCTTAGTGCCCTGTGAGCTCGGTCAATTTCTATCGGAGCCGTGGCCGGAAGGCCCAATATGTCTCTGAATATATCTATCAGCGTGGGGATAATATCCCTTGGGGCTGTGGCTTCTGGGAGACCTCGAATCCTAATGTTCGCTCTTCTGCTGCGATTTTCTGCATCATCCAGCTGACATAATAGGGTTTCAATCTGCTGGTCTTGCTGCTGACATTTAGATTGCAGTAGAGCAATAGTGGGGAGAACCTCCTCTAGTTTCTCTTCTAATGCTTCTACCCTGTTACCCAGGTGGGAAGTGTCAGCTTTTAGTTGGGCAATGTCCTCTGTGAAAGCTTTCTCTACCCTGCTTGTAAAACGTTCAAGGTCCTCCTTAGTGGGTAAGGACATGATATGGCGCTTGATATCCTCTTCACAGAGGTAGTCAGATAGTTCAGAGCGGCCATCTAAAGAGGCAGGGGAGGCACAGGGAGCTGAATCACTCACCGACCCTGGGGATGGCACCGGAGATGCTGCTGAGGCTGAGGCTGTCCCTTTCAGGGTTCGGGTTGAGGCCGTTGCTGGCTGAGAGGATTTTGTGGCTTTCTGGGCCTTCCCGGTCGGCGCCATCTTGGAGGCTTCCGGGCCTAGTCCTCGGGTCCCGGAAAAGTATAAATCCAGCTGTCCCTGCCGCGATCTGTCGGTCCTGGTCGGTTGGGAGCTCTGCCGGGATCGTTGTGACATGGGGGGATCTTGTAAAAGTGAGTATCCCCCTATGTATAGCTGATATTGTGCTGCGGTGTAGCGGAGCTGAGGCAAAGCACGTCCTCACTCCTCCATGTCCAGGACACGCCCCCCGGGTCTATTAGGCTTGGTTCACACCTATGAAGCTTTTTTGAAGTGCTTTTTGCGATGCATTTTGCATTTTTGCACGCACGTTTTTGGCAAATTTTTCACGCGCTTTTGATGCCTTTTGCATTTTTTATTCTTTTTTTTTTTGGCCAATTTTTTGTTGGATGTATTAACCACTTCAGCCCCAGAAGGATTTACCCCCTTAATGACCAGGCCATTTTTTTGAGTCGCTTTACCTGACAATTGCACGGTCGTGTGACGTTGTACCCAAATAATTGATGTCCTTTTTTTCCCCCACAAATAAACCTTTCTTTTGGTGGTATTTGATCACCTCTGCGGTTTTTATTTTTTGCACTATAAACAAAAAAAAGAGCGACAATTTTGAAAAAAAAAAATTTTTTTTAACTTTTTGCTACAATACATATCCAATAAATATATATATAAAAAACAAATTTATTCATCAGTTTAGGCCCATATGTATTCTTCTACACATTCTTGGTAAAAAAAAACAACGCAATAGGCGTATATTGATTGGTTTGCGCAAAAGTTATTGCGTCTACAAACTATGGGCTAGATTTAGGGACTTTTATTTATTTTTATTGTTTTTACTGGTAATGGCGGCGATCTGCGATTTTTTTCTAGCGGGACTGTGACATTTCGGTGGACAAATCAGACCCCAAATGTCACTTTTTGGGGACTAGTGACATTATTTTATTGATCGATGCTATAAAAATGCACTGATCAATGTATAAATGTCACTGGCAGGGAAGGGGTCAACACTAGGGCGCGATCAAGGGGTTAAATGTGTTCCCTGGGTGTGTTTTAACTGTAGGAGGGGATGGGTTGCCAGGGACATGATAGAGATCTCTGTTCCAGATCACTGGGAACAACAGATCTCTGAGATGTCCCCTGTCAGAACGGGGATTGGCCTTGTTTACAAAGGCTGATCCCCGTTCTGCCCCTGTGTACAGCGATCGTGGGCGGCCGGCGGACATCGAGCACAGGTGCGCACCTGCGATCTCACGTGCACGGACCGACATACGGGTAGGTCGGTTTTGCGTAGGAGATCCGACCTGCCCCAGTATAAGTGTGGCAGCTGGTCGTCAAGTGGTTAAAATAGGCAAATCGTGGCAAAATCGCTGTAAAATCGCAGCAAAATTGCAGCAAAGACGCACTACATGCTTTTCTGAAGCTTCTTAATCAAAGTCTATTGAACCCAAAAACGCACCATTTTGCTTTTAAAAAAAAAGTCCCCGACCCTTTCCAAAAAATGCAACAGCTGAAAAAAAGCATAGTTACATAGTTACATAGTTACATAGTAGGTGAGGTCGAAGAAAGACACAAGTCCATCAAGTCCAACCTATGTGTGTGATTATGTGTCAGTATTACATTGTATATCCCTGTATGTTGCGGTCATTCAGGTGATTATCTAATAGTTTCTTGAAGCTATCAATGCTCCCCGCTGAGACCACCGCCTGTGGAAGGGAATTCCACATCCTTGCCGCTCTTACAGTAAAGAACCCTCTACATAGTTTAAGGTTGAACCTCTTTTCTTCTAATTTTATAGATATTTTAATTCATAGATACGATCGTATCACACAGGAAACCATGTTAAATGGACTGTTAGTGCGTTTCTGCAAAAAAGCTTAAAAAAACGCATAGAGCCTTAGAACCCCCCCCCCAAATTTTTCCCCTGCCTCTCAATGCAGCTAATCAAGCACATATTGTGCATTAGGTGTGTTTGCTTTTGTTCCCCCCCCCCCCAAAGCAAAGCCGTTGGGTTCCTCGCTCTGAACACATTTGTGGAAGATCTGATGCACATATGACCGCCGTCAGCTTCAGATGTTGCTATTGTCTGAATTAGTATGGGGGGGGCCAACAACACAAGAAGACCCGCAATACCATGAAAGATAAAAGAGAAAGTCTATGTGGATTCAGGTATCAGCCCGAATTATGGAATAGTTTTCTAAATAGAAATGTATTCAGTTGAAGATCAGCACCACATCCCGGAGTAAAAGTATGCACAAAAGAGAAAAAAGTTGGGGCTTTGAAAGTGCTGAATACCTCGCTTTGGAATAACTAGTCGTACACCATATAAAGGTAAAACATTTTTTTAATAAATTGATTAAAATGGGTCCCAAAAAAAACACAAGACACGACATTAAAACATAATGTACCAGCATCACACTACTAAACCCCATGCACTCCCTCTTGTAACTGATCAGATATAGCATAGATATCAAAGAATACATCAGTCAAGGGAAATTGAAACCGAGGAGGCAATAACTCAACGCGTTTCGCCTTGTCGGCTTCTTCAGGGGGTTTTGATGGAGGGCAGATGGATAAGTAGAGATGATTTAATATATACTGATTCTGGGGTACCCAATAAGGGCATAAACACACTTCCACCAAAGCACTATGTGTGAATCGGGTTTCTGTACAACATCAAACATCCTGTTGGAGCATTTTCCGTTGTCATCCTTGGGGATCAGTCCTTTGGACCAATTGACCACAATGTGAGTATGGGGTGCCTCACAGAGGCCACAAGCTTCTCTTCTAACCTCAATCATCATTAAATGTTATATCTTACCGATACTTACTATTTTCTAGATATCTTGCACATACATCAACTCCTGAGGAAGCGAGCAGCACTCGCGAAACGCGGCGAGTACAAAAGATGTATATGTATATGATGTATCTCCAGTATTGTAACAAACATGTTTATAGCTATAAGCTATATGCTTCATGATGTTTTTATGCTCATCTATGATTATGCTTTTGGAATTTTCAATCAATTCTTATTAATTCACTCTACTCATTTGTTATGGCCTCTATGATCACCTCATTTAAAGTCCCATGGGCTAACACTTTTTTTGTCCAACATAAAATGGGCAGGCATTCAGCCCAAAGAGGGGGGGGCACCAAAACGAACCAAAAGTAAATCCAATGCACAGGGATAAACAATTATCCTATTGCCATTCAATATTCAAAAAACAGGCACTAAAAAGCAGTTTCTGTTCTATTTATGAGTACAAGGCTGAGACAAGCTTCCATGACCGAAATGATAAGCACGGTATCAAAACCTTGTTTTCCTACAAGATTATTCCTTTAGTTCTGTTCAACATGAGTGGAAACCTGGCTGTGTCATAGAAACGTACCTCCAAGCAAAGACCGGAATCAGTATATATTAAATCATCTCTACTTACTTATCTGCCCTCCATCAAAACCCCCTGAAGAAGCCGACAAGGCGAAACGCGTTGGTTTGTGGTTGCCTCTCTGGTTTCAATTTCCCACGACTGATGTATTCTTTGAAATCTATGCTATATCTGATCAGTTATTAGAGGGTATATTACTATTTGGTGACAAGGGGGAGTGCATGGGGTTTAGTATTATGATGCCGGTACATTATGTTTTAATGTCGTTTTAATCAATTCATTCAATGAATGTTTGAACTTTATATGGTGTACGACTAGTTGTTCCAAAGGGAGGTTTTCAGCACTTTCAAAGTTCCAACTTTTTTTTCTCTTTTGTGCATACTCCGAATGATAGAATAAATGACGAGTCCGGGTCGCCTGCTGGGTTTTGATGTCAGAATCCGAGGAATGCAGCTGGTTTGCCAAGCGCTGGCGGGGATGTATGTTCGGAAGGATTGGAGATGGGGGGGGGGTGACACATGGATGAGAAGAGAGAAAAATATGAACAATGACCTGCAATAAAACAAGGAATTCATATACTGAACACCATCTCTACATACAGTATACAGTCATTATCACTATACAATAGTTATGCTGATAGTGGCGCATTAATCGGAAGTGACAACGTCTCTGCAAAGGGCGCCCTCTAGTGACGGTTGTCGGTGCCTCTATAGAACTGTATAGAAGGAAAAAATGTCACACAAACAGCCATCTAGGTGTGTATTTAAACCGGAAAAGTGGCTGAAAAAAAAAGTAAATAAAAATTAATAACCCATTAAAAGATTAAAACCAAATAGTTATTGCTTTCTTCACCCACAATCCAGAGATTTCCCCCTGCAGTACTTTTTTTCTGCCACTAGGTGTCTAATGGCCAGAATTATTCAACCCACTTCCTTTGAACCCTAGACCCGCCCCCCTTCAGCCTGTGACTGGACAGTGAAAGGAGAAGCACCACAGGGATGAGCTCATCTCTCTGGCACTCCGCTTTCTCCTCCTATCAGCATGCTTCTTGTCTGCACGCCCCGGCTATTCAGGGACTGCAAGAGGCTGATACCAGGTCACATTAAAAGGCTCTGAGCGCAAATCTTTGTTAACTACCCTCCCCCCATTCTATCCAGATCATATGCCCCCCCCCCATAAGTGTGTGCAGCCTATTGAATTAGGGTGTACACCCCAAAGTCCTTCCTCTCCATGACACGATCGTGGGCACCCGGCAGATATCGGGTCCTCGGGACCCACGGGCGCGTGCCCACTAGGCCGCATCTTAAAGGGGATGTACAGGTACGCCCATTTGCTCAGCCGTGCCATTGTGCCGACATACATCGTTGTGCGCTGGTCGGCAAGCAGGTAACATGGGTCATTACAGGTGCGTCTCATAAAATTAGAATATCGTCAAAAAGTTAATTTGCTTCAGTAATTGAATTCAAAAAGTGAGACTCATATACAGTATCTCACAAAAGTAAGTATACCCCTCACATTTTTTGTAAATCCTTTCTTCTCTCTTTTCGTGTGACAACACTGAAGAAATGACACTTGTCTACAATGTAAAGTAGTGAGTGTACAGCTTGTATAACAGTGTAAATTTGCTGTCCCCTCAAAATAACTCAACACACAGCCATTAATGTCTAAACCGCTGGCAACAAAAGTCAGTACACCCCTAAGTGAAAATCTCCAAATTGGGCCCAATTAGCCATTTTCCCTCCCCCGGTGTCATGTGACTCGTTAGTGTTACAAGGTCTCAGGTGTGAATGGGGAGCATACTGGTCACTGGCAGTTAAACATGGCACCTCATGGCAAAGAACTCTCTGAGGATCTGAAACAAAAGAATTGTTGCTCTACATCAGGGGTCTCAAACTCGTGGCCCTCCAGCTGTTGTGAAACTACAAGTCCCATGAGCCATTGCAAGTTACAGTTAAAAGCATAACACCCACAGGCAGAGGCATGATGGGACTTGCAGTTTCACAACAGCTGGAGGGCCACCAGTTTGAGACCCCTGCTCTACATGAAGATGGCCTAGGCTATAAGAAGATTGCCAAGACCCTGAAATCGAGCTGCAGCACCGTGGCCAAGACCATACAGCGGTATAACAGGACAGGTTCCACTCAGAACAGGCCTCGCCATGGTCCACCAAAGAAGTTGAGGTCACGTGCTCAGCGTCATATCCAGAGGTTGTCTTTGGGAAATAGACGTATGAGTGCTGCCAGCATTGCTGCAGAGGTTGTAGGGGTGGGGGGGTCAGCCTGTCAGTGCTCAGACCATACGCCGCACACTGCATCAAATTGGTCTGCATGGCTGTCATCCCAGAAGGAAGCCTCTTCTAAAGATGAAGCACATGAAAGTCCACAAACAGTTTGCTGAAGACAAGCAGACTAAGGACATGGATTACTGGAACCATGTCCTGTGGTCTGATGAGACCAAGATAAACGTATTTGGTTCAGATGGTGACAAGCGTGTGTGGGGGCAACCAGGTGAGGAGGACAAAGACAAGTGTGTCTTGTCTACAGTCAAGCATGGTGGTGGGAGTGTCATGGTCTGGGGCTGCATGAGTGCTGCCGGCACTGGGGAGCTACAGATCATTGAGGGAACCATGAATGCCACTGTGACATACTGAAGCAGAGCATGATCCCCTCCCTTCAGAGACTGGGCCGCAGGGCAGTATTCCAACATGATAACCACCCCAAACACACCTCCAAGACCACCACTGCCTTGCTAAAGAAGCTGAGGGTAAAGGTGATGGACTGGCCAAGCATATCTCCAGACCTAAACCCTATTGATCATCTGTGGGACATCCTCAAACGGAAGGTGGAGGAGCACAAGGTCTCTAACATCCACCAGCTCTGTGATGTCATCATGGAGGAGGGGAAGAGGACTCCAGTGACAACCTGTGAAGCTCTGGTGACCTCCATGCCCAAGAGGGTTAAGAATAATGGTGGCCACGGAAAATATTGACACTTTGGGCCCAAGTTGGACACAACATAAAGGGATGTTTACATCCTTTGTAATAGGAATAAAAGTGACCCAAACATTTTTTTTTAAAAGGACAGTGTAAAAATAAAAAATAAAAAGTAAAATAAATAATAATTTTTTTTTTAAGCACCCCGTCTCGCCGAGAAGCAAACGCATACGTAAGTCGCGCCCGCATATGAAAACGGTGTTCAAACCACACATGTGAGGTATCGCCGCGATCGTTAGAGCGAGAGCAATAATTCTAGCACTAGACCTCCTCTGTAACTCTAAACTGGTAACCTGTAGAATTTTTTAAACATTGCCTATCTAGATTTTTAAGGGTAAAAGTTTGTCGGCATTCCACGAGCGGACGCAATTTTGAAGCGTGACATGTTGGGTATCAATTTACTCGGCATAACATTATCTTTCACAATATAAAAAAAAAAAATGGGCTAACTTTACTGTTTTTTATTTTTTTAGTAAAAAAAGCGTATTTTTCCAAAAAAAAAGTGCGCTTGTAAGAGCACTGCGCAAATACGGTGTGACATAAAGTATTGCAATGACCGCCATTTTATTTTCTAGGGTGTTATAAAAAATATATTTATAATGCTTGGGGGTTCTAAGAAATTTTCTAGCAAAAAAAATGATGCACCTGTTATGTACATTAACATGTGTACCGACCTGCCCCTGCAGCTGTACTGCGGCAGAATGGCACGGCTGGGCGAAACAACGTTATGTAATGTCGCTTTGCCCTGTGGCCACTAGGGGCGCGCCAACGATGCGAGTGCCCGGCTGTCGTGATCACCGCTGGGCTCCCGCAATCGCTCGGGGCACGCCGAGTACCGGGATCTGTGTGTGTAAACATGCAGTTTCTGGTTCTCTGAGGGGAGAAGTGACAGATCTTCTATATCTATCTCTTCCTCTACACAGTCCACTCCCCCCTTCAGTTAGAACACACACTAGGGAACACAATTAACCCCTTGATCGCCCCCTAGTGTTAACCCCTTCCCTGCCAGTGACATTTGTACAGTAATCAGTGCATTTTTATAGCTCTGATCGCTGTATAAATGACAATGGTCCCAAAAATGTGTCAAAAGTGTCCGACGTGTCCACCATAATGTCGCAGTCCTGATAAAAATAGCAGATCGCCGCCATTACTAGTAAAATAAAAATAATAATAATAATGCCATAAATCTATCCCCTATTTGGTAGACGCTATAACTTTTGTGCAAACCAATGAATATACGCTTATTGCGATTTTTTTTTACCAAAAATATGTAGAAGAATACGTATCGACCTACACTGAGGAAAACAAATGTTTTTTTATATATTTTTGGGAGGTATTTATTATAGCAAACAGTAAAAAATATTGCGTTTTTTTCAAAATTGTCGCTATTTTTGTTTATAGCGCAAAAAATAAAAACCGCAGAGGTGATCAAATACCACCAAAAGAAATCTCTATTTGTGGGGGAAAAAGGACGTCAATTTTGTTTGGGTGCCACGTCGCAACGACCGCACAATTGTCAGTTAAAGCGACGCAGTGCCGAATCGCAAAAAAAGTGCTCTGGTTGGGAAGGGGGTAAAATCTTCCGGGGCTGAAGCGGTTAAAAGAAAGAAATGCTTGAAATATATCACTCTGCGTGTAACACATCTATATAAAATATAGGAGTTTCACTTTTTGAATTGAATTACTGAAATAAATTAACTTTTTGATGATCTTCTAATTTTATGAGATGCACCTGTAATGTACATTAATGTAGTGCAAAAAATGTAAATAGACTTTTGGTCCACTGTAAATAATTACTATATGATGTCTGCAGAAATACATGAAGGGAAAATGAAATAAAATTGTATAAAATAAAGAATATTTGCTCCCTAGACACATGTCTGTGCAAGGTCTTCTGGGTAATGATGTAATGATCTTCAATGAATTGACAGGATGACATTAGCTCTATATAGAATTTTTTTTTATCTTGGGCTTCTTTGTAACAATGTAAGAGATGAGATCTAGAGGAGGAAGGTATCACTGCCATGATATCATTCATCTGCTCTTTTTTCGATCATTCACCCACAAGGTTATGTGATGGTGGGCAGACAATGCTCGGTACAAGAGGGCCGATGATGAGAATGATTTCTCCTGGGGCCTCATTGAGACTCTGAGGAGGTTGAAGGACAATGGCTAGGTGCCTGCAGAGTATGCAGCGATGGCCTTGCCCATGGGAAGAAGTGCCTCTTGGGATTGGCGTCGCTACGCTTGCCGTATGCTTTCGCTTAATGCTGGTATTTCCTGTCCTCGGCCTGCATGTCAGGAGCAGGAAGGAGCACGGTCTGCAGAGCATTGCAGGGTGGCAGAGGCTGCCCAGCCTTTGATCCCAGCCTCACATACCAGACGAAGCTGTGTTGGGTTTGGGGATTTGCTGGGATGAGCAAGTGATTATTCCTCCTGGAAATTGCGCTGCCACTGACATTCCTGTGTGTCGGGACCTAAATCCATCCATTCAGAGCTAATAAAACAAGAGCAGAAGTCTGGAATGGAATGAGAGAGAGAGAAGAGACAGGAGTAGCAAGAGCAGAGGCCAGCAAAGAGCATCTGTCACCGGCCGTCCCTAGACATGACTCCAGTAGATCCCTAGTCTTTTGTACCCCCAGAACTTGTCAAATGTATGGGTATTTTCCTTCAATACAACTATCACCTGTCAATTTGAAAAAGGTTTTCATCATGATGCTCCATATTTATTATGGTGCCTACATCTCCCCAAATAATTCTTACTAAAATGGTCTGAGTCGATTATCCCAAAGATTTAAGTGTGTGAAAGACAGATTTTTATAATGAGTTCTGGACCTGCCCTGGGATAAAGCACCTTTGAAGAACACTTTCCAGATGCGTCACTAACTATTTGGAGAAGCATCTCCGCTTCACCCCATGATGGGCGATTTTTGGTGCTTTTCAATTTATACGTATTTTCCTTCAATACAACTAAAACCTGTCAATTTGAAAAGGGTTTTTCATCATGGTGCTCCATATTTATCATGGAGCCTACATCTCCCCAAATCTAACCCAATTGGTCTAAATCCATTATCTCAATGTTTTAAGTGTGTGGAAAACTTAGCAGATTTATATCATGGGTTCTGGATCTGCCCTAGGATAAAGCACCTTTGAAGAACACTTTCCAGATACGTCACTGACCATTTGGAGAACCATCTCCGCTTCACCCCATGATGGGCACTTTTTGGTGCTTGTCAATTTATAGGTACGGTATTTTCCTTCAATACACTTATCACCTGTCAATTTGAAAAAGGTTTTCATCATGGTGCTCCATATTTATCATGGAGCCTACATCTCCCCAAATAATTCTTACTCAATTGGTTTGAGTCGATTATCTCAATGGTTTAAGTGTGTGAAAGACGCAGCAGATTTTATAATGGGTTCTGGACCTGCCCTGGGATAAAGCAGATTTGAAGAACACTTTCCAGATACGTCACTGACCATTTGGAGAAGCATCTCCGCTTCACCCCATGATGGGCACTTTTTGGTGTTTGTCAATTTATAGGTAGTTTCCTTGAATACAACTATCACCTGTCAATTTGAAAAGGGTTTTCACCATGATCACCACCTCTGCTTGCAGGAAAATGATGCTCTGCATTTATCATGGTGCCTACATCTCTCCACATAGGCCTTACCCAATGATCTGGAACACTTTTCAATTTAAAAAAAGGTTTTCAGCTCACAACATTATCTCCGCGTTCTAGCCCTCCTTGAACATGGGTGGGCCGTCCACATCCTCATATGTCACCCGGTGGGATAAAGCCACCCCCATGGACCTTGGGCACTGGAATGAGGCCTGGTCCAGCGTAGTTAAATGTTCCTTTAAACTGGCCATTATGGAGGCGGCCTATAAATGTATTTCTTTTTGGTATTGGGTTCCGGCCCGTATCGCACATTCTAACCCATCTTACAGTGATAGGTGTTTCCAGGGCTGTGGCCAATGTGGAGATGAGATCTACACCTGGTGGACCTGCCCCCGTTTAGTGGGCTTTTGGTTGAGGGTTTTCAGTCTTCTGTGGACCCTGTTCCATATACCTTTCTGCAAAGATGCTAGACAGGCCCTTCTCCATTGTCCAATCTCGGGACTCTTCTCCTATTAGCAGAAACTGGCCACATACTTATTTATAGCTGATAAGCGAGCAATAGCCAGGGCTTGGAAAAAACCCTAAGTCAGGTTTGCAGAGGTAAAGAGCATCCTGACCACCCTTAGGGCTAGTTTGCACTTCCTTCAAAACATGGCTTCGGACACGCTTTGTTAAATCTCTCTGAACGCCAGTCAAAGCTCCTGTCACTAAATAGAATAGTTAGTTTACAGTCCTGTTTACACCTTGCTTTTGCCAGGTGCTTCGATGAGGCTTCGGTGGGGCTTCGATGAGGCTTTGGTGTTGCTTTGGTGGGGCTTCAGTGAGGCTTCATGGGGCTTCGATGAGGCTTCAGTGGGGCTTCAGTGGGACTTCAAGCGAGCTTTGCCATAAACTTCTATGGAGGCTTTGAAGATGCTTTGAAGCACCACTAAAGCCACATGGGGTATAATTTTTGTAGCAAAGCCAAAGCAAAGCAAAAGCAAGGTGTAAACAGGACTGTAAGCTAATCATTTTATTTAGTGACAGGAGCTTTGATTGGCATTCATAGAGCTTTACCAAAGCCTGTCCGAAGCCTTGTTTTGAAGCAAGTGTAAACTAGCCATTATTGTATGTTGAAGCAAGTGTAAATGAGCTCTAATGGTCCATGAGAAAACGTCTAGTATACTTCATGATAACCATATCAAATACCTTAGAGTATGGGACCCCTGGTGGTCATATGCTCTTCCGACCCTGCTAGTATGGGCACCCCTAGCTCATATGATGCTTGTTAGCCTGCAAGACCTTCCTCTCTTCTTACTTGCCTTGTTTTTGTTTTTCCTCCTTACCGCTCTCTTCCTCCTCTGGATTCTAACCTATTTTTTCCCCACACCCTCACCCCTTTCTTTTTGTCTACCTTCCCCCCTAACCCATTCCCAGTTGGAGACTTCTCTCTCTGATGAAGTTGGGGGCCCATCTCTTCACCCTTCCTTTTACTTTTGTGTTTCTTTTTAAGTTTCTGACCTGGGTCCCTCCAGACCAGTCATTTGGGTACCCCCCCTGGCCCTGTCGGTCGGGGAAGGTGGGTTATAGTGCTGTACACTCGAAATGTAAACATTGATGATGTAATGTTGCCTTCATTATCAATTCAACAATTTGCTAGTATGCCAATGACCATTTCGAGAACTAATTCCCCCCCTCATCCCACTTTTTGATACTTGTCAATTTTTAAATGTTTTCCTTGAATACAACTAACACTTGTCAATTTGAAAAAGGTTTTAATGAAGGTTCTCCATATTTATCATGGTGCCTACATCTCTCCAAATACATCTTACCCAATCAGTCTGAGTCAATCATCCCAATGCCCTAAACGTGGGCAAGATTTATATAATGGGTTCTGGGATTACCCTAGGACAGTGATGGCAAACCTTGGCACCCCAGATGTTTTGGAACTACATTTGGACTACATTTTGCACTCTGAGTATGATGAGCATCATGGGAAATGTAGTTCCAAAACATCTGGGGTGCCAAGGTTCTCCATCACTGCCCTAGGATAAAGCACTGTCGGAGAACAGTTTGCAGATATGTCACTGACCATTTGGTGAGCCATCTCCCCATCATCTCATCATGGCCACCTTTTGGTGCTTGTCAAATTATAGGTATTTTCCTTGAATACAGCTAACACATGTCAATTAAAAAATAATTTTCATTATGTTCACCACCCCTACTTACAAGAAAAAGATGCTTTGCATTTATCATCGTGCCTACATCTCTACAAATAAATCTTGCCCAATGGTCTGAGTCAATCATCCCAATGACTTAAATGTGGGCAAGGTTTAGCAGATTTATATCATACCTTCTGGGCCTGCCCTAGGATAAAGCATTGTTAGAGAACAGTTTACTGGTATGTCAATGACCATTTGGTGAACTTATTCCCCCCTCAACCCACTTTTTGATTCTTGTCAATTTATATGTATTTTCCTTGAATACAACTAATGCCCTGTAGACACGATCGGACATTGATCGGACATTCCGACAACAAAAATCCATGGATTTTTTCCGACGGATGTTGGCTCAAACTTGTCTTGCATACACAAAGTTGTCGGAAAATACGATCATTCTGAACGCGGTGACGTAAAACACGTACGTCGGGACTATAAACGGGGCAGTGGCCAATAGTTTTCATCTCTTTATTTATTCTGCGCATGCGTGGCACTTTGTGCGTCGGATTTGTGTACACACCATCGAAAATTCCGACAACGGATTTTGTTGTCGGAAAATTTTATAGCCTGCTCTCCAACTTTGTGTGTCAGAAAATCCGATGGAAAATGTGTGATGGAGCCTACACACGGTCGGAATTTATGACAACAAGGTCCTATCACACATTTTCCATCGGAAAATCTGACCGTGTGTACGGGGCATAACACTTGTCAATTTGAAAAAGGTTTTCATCATGTTGCTCCATATTTATCATGGTGCCTACATCTCCCCGATAATTCTTACCCAAGCGGTCTGAGTCAATCATCCCAATGTCCTAAATGTGGATAAGACTCATCAGATTTATATAATGGGTTCTGGTCCTGTGAACAGTTTCCATATATGTCACTGACCATTTGGTGAACTATCTCCCCCTTACCCAATTGTGAGCACTTTTTGATACTTGCCGATTTATAGATCGTTTCCTTGAATACACCTAACTCTTGTCAATTTAAAAAAGGTTTTAATGAAGGTGCTCCATATTTATCATGGTGCCTACATCTCTCCAGATAGATCTTACTCAATTGGTCCGAATCAACCATCCCAATGTGGGCAAGACTTGGCAGATTAATATAATGGGTTCTGGGCCTGCCCTAGGATAAATCACTTTTGGATTCTGGTATGCCAATGATTCTTTGATTGCATTTTTTGATACCTTGGGATTTATAGATATTTTCCTTGAATACAACTTATGCCGTGTGCACACGGGTGGACTTTTCGACCGGACTGGTCTGACGGAGCGAATACGGCAGACAATCCGACCGTGTGTGGGCTTCATCGGACCTTCAGCTGACTTTTTCTGTCGAAAGTCTGACGGACTTTAGATTTGGAACATGCTTCAAATCTTTACGTCGTAACTCCGCCGGACCCAGAAATCCGCTCGTCTGTATGCTGGTCTGACGGACAAAAAGCGACGCTAAGGCAGCTATTGGCTACTGGCTATCAACTTCCTTATTTTAGTCCGGTGTACGTCATCACGTACGAATCTGTCGGACTTTGGTGTGATCGTGTGTAGGCAAGTCCGTTCGTTAAAAAGTCCGTCGGAAGTCCGTCGAAAGTCCGGTCGAAAAGTCCGCCCGTGTGTATGCTGCATAACACTTTTCAAAACGGAAAAGGTTTTCATCATGATGCCCCATATTTATCATGGTGCCTTCATCTCCCCAAATAAAACTTACCCAATCTCAGCCAATCATCCCAATACCATAAATGTGGGCAAGACTTGGCAGAATTATATAAAGGGTTCTGGACCTGCCCTGGGATAAAGCACTTTCAAAGAACAGTTTCCAAATATGTTACTGACCATTTGGTGAGCCATCTCCTCATCATCCCATCATGGTCACTTTTTGGTGCTTGCCAATTTCTAGGTATTTTCTTTAAATACATTAACACGTATATTAAAAAAGGATTTTCATGATGTTCACCGCCTCTACTTATATGAAAATGATGCTCTGCATTTATCATGGTGCCTACTTCTCTCCAAACAAATCATCCCAATCATCCCAATGACCAAAATGTGGGCAAGGCTTATCAGATTGATATCATGCCTTCTGGACCTGCTCTAGGATAGAGCACAGTTAGAGAACAGTTTACTGGTATGCCAATGACCGTTTGGTAAACTAACTCCCCCTTCACCCCACATTTTGATTCTTTTCAATTTATAGATATTTTCTTTGAATACAACTAACACTTTCAAATTTGAAAAAGGTTTTCATCATGCAGCTCCATATAATCATGATGCCTGCATCTCCCCGATTAAGTCAATAATCCCAATGCCCTAAATGAGGGCAAGACTTAGCAGATTTATATAATGGGTTATGGGCTTGCCCTAGAATAAAGCACTTTTGAGAACAGTTCGAAGATATGACCATTTGGTATATTATCTCCCCATCGCCCCATTGTGGGCACTTTTTGGCACTTGTCAATGAATAAGTATGTTCCCTAAATACAACTACCACCTGTCAATTTGAATAATTCATCATGATCCCCACCTTTACTTACATGGAAATGATGTTCTGTATTTATCATGGTGACTACATCTCTCCATGTAGACCTAACCCAATGGGTCTGAGTCAATCATCCCAATGTTCTAAGTGAGGGCAAGGCTTGGCAGATTTATATTACGCTCTCTGGGTCTGCCCTAGGATGAAGAGCTTTTAGATAACACTTTTCTGATATGCCAATGACAGTTTGGTAACCCCCCCCCCACCCCCACACACACACACTTTTTGGCACTTGTTAATTTATAGGTATTTTCCCTAAATACAACCAACACTTGTCAATTTAAGATGGTTTCCATCATAATCACCACCTCTATTTACAGAAAAATGATGTTCTGCATTTATCATGGCACCTACATCTCTCCAATTAGATCTTACCTAATGAATCTGAGCCAATGATGGCAATGTCCTAAGTGTGGGCAAGGCTTTGTTGATTTATATCATGTCTTCTGGGTCTTCCCTGGGATGAAGAGCTTTTGGATAACACTTTTCAGATGTGCCACTGACCGCTTGTTAAACTTCCTCCTGCTCACATCAACACGGGCACTTTTTGGCATCTTAAAATGAAATAGAGAAACAATGACAATAGAAAATGACTGACTGTAATATTCCTCATGGTGGGCAAAAAAGCCATACTCCACCAATGGATTCATTCAGAGCCACCAAACCTTTCCTTAGACAACCGGATGGTTGTCTTGAAATGGAGTGGATGGAAACCACTTTTTGGAAGGAAAAGCAGACACACATTTTTGTGTTGGGAATAGTTTAATGACATTTTACCACCTTTGATCAAGCAAAAGATTGTAAACAGTTTTGCTTTGACCTCATGACATACCCATAGAGCGCTCTATAATGACTCCCAAGTCCACTGTTAATCCTACTTTGGGTTGGTCACATTGACACCAAAGATATTGACTGGCCACTGCTGGACATTTTTCTTGATTTCTGTTGTAGAGCAGAGGACAGTGTCAGTAGAGCAGAGGATGGTGTCAGTAGAGCAGTGGACGGTGTCAGTAGAGCAGTGGACAGTATCAGTAGAGCAGTGGATGGTGTCAGTAGAGCAGTGGATGGTGTCAGTAGAGCAGTGGACGGTGTCAGTAAAGCAGTGGATGGTGTCAGTGGAGCAGTGAATGGTGTCAGTAAAGCAGTGGATGGTGTCAGTGGAGCAGTGGACGGTGTCAGTGGAGCAGTGGACGGTGTCAGTAGAGCAGTGGACAGTGTCAGTAAAGCAGTGGACAGTGTCCGTGGAGCAGTGGACGGTGTCAGTAGAGCAGTGGAAGGTGTCAGTAGAGCAGTGGACGGTGTCAGTAGAGCAGTGGACAGTGTCAGTAGAGCAGTGGACGGTGTCAGTAGAGCAGTGGATGGTGTCAGTAGAGCAGTGGACAGTGTCAGTGGAGCAGTGGACAGTGTCAGTAGAGCAGTGGATGGTGTCAGTAGAGCAGTGGACGTGTCAGTAGAGCAGTGGATGGTTTCAGTAGAGCAGAGGACGGTGTCAGTAGGGCAGTGGACAGTGTCAGTAGAGCAGTGGATGGTGTCAGTAAAGCAGTGGACAGTGTCAGTAGAGCAGTGGATGGTGTCAGTAAAGCAGTGGACAGTATCAGTGGAGCAGTGGATGGTGTCAGTAGAGCAGTGGACAGTGTCAGTGGAGCAGTGGACAGTGTCAGTAGAGCAGTGGATGGTGTCAGTAGAGCAGTGGACGTGTCAGTAGAGCAGTGGATGGTTTCAGTAGAGCAGAGGACGGTGTCAGTAGGGCAGTGGACAGTGTCAGTAGAGCAGTGGATGGTGTCAGTAAAGCAGTGGACAGTGTCAGTAGAGCAGTGGATGGTGTCAGTAAAGCAGTGGACAGTATCAGTGGAGCAGTGGACGGTGTCAGTGGAGCAGTGGAGGGTGTCAGTAGAGCAGTGGACAGTGTCAGTGGAGCAGTGGACGGTGTCAGTAGAGCAGTGGACGGTGTCAGTAGAGCAGTGGATGGTTTCAGTAGAGCAGAGGACGGTGTCAGTAGGGCAGTGGACAGTGTCAGTAGAGCAGTGGATGGTGTCAGTAAAGCAGTGGACAGTGTCAGTAGAGCAGTGGATGGTGTCAGTAAAGCAGTGGACAGTATCAGTGGAGCAGTGGATGGTGTCAGTAGAGCAGAAGACGGTGTCAGTAGAGCAGTGGATGGTGTCAGTAGAGCAGTGGACGGTGTCAGTAGAGCAGTGGACAGTGTCAGTAGAGCAGTGGACGGTGTCAGTAGAGCAGTGGACAGTGTCAGTAGAGCAGTGGACGGTGTCAGTAGAGTAGTGGATGGTGTCAGTAGAGCAGTGGACAGTGTCAGTAGAGCAGAGGATGGTGTCAGTAGGACAGTGGATGGTGTCAGTAGAGCAGTGGACAGTGTCAGTAGAGCAGGGGATGGTGTCAGTAAAGCAGTGGACATTGTCAGTAGAGCAGAGGATGGTGTCAGTAAAGCAGTGGACAGTGTCAGTAGAGCAGTGGACAGTGTCAGTAAAGCAGTGGACGGTGTCAGTAGAGCAGTGGATGGTGTCAGTAGAGCAGTGGACAGTGTCAGTAGAGCAGAGGATGGTGTCAGTAAAGCAGTGGACAGTGTCAGTAGAGCAGAGGATGGTGTCAGTAAAGCAGTGGACAGTGTCAGTAGAGCAGAGGATGGTGTCAGTAAAGCAGTGGACAGTGTCAGTAGAGCAGAGGATGGTGTCAGTAGAGCAGTGGATGGTGTCAGTAGAGCAGAGGATGGTGTCAGTAAAGCAGTGGACAGTGTCAGTAGAGCAGAGGATGGTGTCAGTAAAGCAGTGGACAGTGTCAGTAGAGCAGAGGATGGTGTCAGTAGGGCAGAGGACGGTGTCAGTAGAGCAGTGGACAGTGTCAGTGGAGCAGTGGACGGTGTCAGTAGAGCAGTGGATGGTGTCAGTAAAGCAGTGGACAGTGTCAGTGGAGCAGTGGAGGGTGTCAGTAGAGCAGTGGACAGTGTCAGTGGAGCAGTGGACGGTGTCAGTAGAGCAGAGGACGGTGTCAGTGGAGCAGTGGACGGTGTCAGTATAGCAGAGGACGGTGTCAGTAAAGCAGTGGACAGTGTCAGTAGAGCAGTGGATGGTGTCAGTAAAGCAGTGGACAGTATCAGTGGAGTAGTGGATGGTGTCAGTAGAGCAGAAGATGGTGTCAGTAGAGCAGTGGATGGTGTCAGTAGAGCAGTGGATGGTGTCAGTAGAACAGTGGACGGTGTCAGTAGAGCAGTGGATGGTGTCAGTAGAGCAGTGGACAGTGTCAGTAGAGCAGTGGACAGTGTCAGTAGAGCAGAGGATGGTGTCAGTAGAGCAGTGGATGGTGTCAGTAAAGCAGTGGACGGTGTCAGTAGGGCAGTGGACGGTGTCAGTAGAGCAGTGGACAGTGTCAGTAGAGCAGAGGATGGTGTCAGTAGGACAGTGGATGGTGTCAGTAGAGCAGTGGACAGTGTCAGTAGAGCAGGGGATGGTGTCAGTAAAGCAGTGGACAGTGTCAGTAGAGCAGAGGATGGTGTCAGTAGAGCAGTGGATGGTGTCAGTAGAGCAGTGGATGGTGTCAGTAAAGCAGTGGACGGTGTCAGTAGGGCAGTGGACGGTGTCAGTAGAGCAGTGGACAGTGTCAGTAGAGCAGAGGATGGTGTCAGTAGGACAGTGGATGGTGTCAGTAGAGCAGTGGACAGTGTCAGTAGAGCAGGGGATGGTGTCAGTAAAGCAGTGGACAGTGTCAGTAGAGCAGAGGATGGTGTCAGTAAAGCAGTGGACAGTGTCAGTAGAGCAGTGGACAGTGTCAGTAGAGCAGTGGACAGTGTCAGTAGAGCAGTGGATGGTGTCAGTAGAGCAGTGGACAGTGTCAGTAGAGCAGAGGATGGTGTCAGTAGGGCAGTGGACGGTGTCAGTAGAGCAGTGGATGGTGTCAGTAAAGCAGTGGACAGTATCAGTGGAGCAGTGGATGGTGTCAGTAGAGCAGAAGACGGTGTCAGTAGAGCAGTGGATGGTGTCAGCAGAGCAGTGGATGGTGTCAGTAGAGCAGTGGACGGTGTCAGTAGAGCAGTGGATGGTGTCAGTAGAGCAGTGGACAGTGTCAGTAGAGCAGTGGACGGTGTCAGTAGAGCAGTGGACGGTGTCAGTAGAGCAGAGGACGGTGTCAGTAGAGCAGTGGACGGTGTCAGTAGAGCATTGGACAGTGTCAGTAGAGCAGTGGACAGTGTCAGTAGAGCAGAGGATGGTGTCAGTAGGACAGTGGATGGTGTCAGTAGAGCAGTGGACAGTGTCAGTAGAGCAGGGGATGGTGTCAGTAAAGCAGTGGACAGTGTCAGTAGAGCAGAGGATGGTGTCAGTAAAGCAGTGGACAGTGTCAGTAGAGCAGTGGACAGTGTCAGTAGAGCAGTGGATGGTGTCAGTAGAGCAGTGGACAGTGTCAGTAGAGCAGAGGATGGTGTCAGTAGAGCAGTGGATGGTGTCAGTAGAGCAGTGGACAGTGTCAGTAGAGCAGAGGATGGTGTCAGTAGGGCAGTGGACGGTGTCAGTAGAGCAGTGGATGGTGTCAGTAAAGCAGTGGACAGTATCAGTGGAGCAGTGGATGGTGTCAGTAGAGCAGAAGACGGTGTCAGTAGAGCAGTGGATGGTGTCAGCAGAGCAGTGGATGGTGTCAGTAGAGCAGTGGACGGTGTCAGTAGAGCAGTGGATGGTGTCAGTAGAGCAGTGGACAGTGTCAGTAGAGCAGTGGACGGTGTCAGTAGAGCAGTGGACGGTGTCAGTAGAGCAGAGGACGGTGTCAGTAGAGCAGTGGACGGTGTCAGTAGAGCATTGGACAGTGTCAGTAGAGCAGTGGACAGTGTCAGTAGAGCAGAGGATGGTGTCAGTAGGACAGTGGATGGTGTCAGTAGAGCAGTGGACAGTGTCAGTAGAGCAGGGGATGGTGTCAGTAAAGCAGTGGACAGTGTCAGTAGAGCAGAGGATGGTGTCAGTAAAGCAGTGGACAGTGTCAGTAGGGCAGTGGACGGTGTCAGTAGAGCAGTGGACGCTGTCAGTAGAGCAGTGGACAGTGTCAGTAGAGCAGTGGATGGTGTCAGTAGAGCAGTGGACAGTGTCAGTAGAGCAGAGGATGGTGTCAGTAGGGCAGTGGACGGTGTCAGTAGAGCAGTGGATGGTGTCAGTAGGGCAGTGGACGGTGTCAGTAGAGCAGTGGATGGTGTCAGTAGAGCAGTGGACAGTGTCAGTAGAGCAGTGGATGGTGTCAGTAGAGCAGTGGACAGTGTCAGTAGAGCAGAGGATGGTGTCAGTAAAGCAGTGGACAGTGTCAGTAGAGCAGAGGATGGTGTCAGTAAAGCAGTGGACAGTGTCAGTAGAGCAGTGCTCATATGCATGTGTGTGACATTTTCACCGGCCTCTTCCCCGTTCTCCATCCTAAAACAATGGGGGACCCGGGCAGTAGAAAGAGGGACAGGAGGGGTGGCCGACGGTGGCATATATTGGTATCGATCCCCTGTAGTTTCCTCCTGTAGCAGCTGTATGTTGGTGAGAGGAGGAGAAGCCTACTTTCAGCTGCTGCCGGCGGAAAATACAGATCGATTCCACTAAATTCGCCACCCCCCCCATGCCTCTCCTGTCCAGGTTTTGGGGGACCCGGGCAGCAGAAAGAGGGACAGGAGGGGTGGCGGGGGTGGCATATATTGGTATCGATCCCCTGTAGTTTCCTCCTGTAGCAGCTGAATTTCGGTGAGAGGGAGAGGAGGAGAAGCCTACTTTCAGCTGCTGCAGGAGGAAAATACAGATCGATTCCACTAAATTCGCCCCCCGCCACCTCTCCTGTTCAGGTTCTGGGGGTTGGCAAGGAAGGATAGCGGTTTACCTGTCACCTGCCCTGAATTGTCGGGTAGCTTGCAATTAACAGGTTGCCTACCCCAGGATAAGGGTGTGCCCAGTCACACCTGGCACACCCCTTGCGCATGCCTGTGATGGGGGTGTTTGCTTTGAATATATAAATTCACTTAAATAGGGTTTTCAGATTGTGGTGCTCAGACACAGTTTAACCCTGCTTTAAATATCCGTTTTGGGTGGACTGACCCTTTAACTTGTTTCTGGGGAAATACAATGACTGGGCTGATTATACATATTTCTTCTCTCCACACAACTGGAAAAGCCACACGTTTCCCACCTCCATCTATGATTCTAAAGTTCCAGATGTGGAATATTAACCAACAGTTAAGCAATTTTTATTCTTCTTCGTTGACCTGAGGCTCGGGTTATCAGCCGGGTGGACCGTTACAAGGACAGCGGCGCACACTTAGATGAACTCTTCTACCACCGCCATAAAAGTGATATTTCAGCCGGTGGGAATCCGGAACATCAAGGTGGCTTTTCCCATAGTTGTGGTACATGGAGGGTTGAGCTTTCACACATCTGTCACAGAGCATCCCATCCACATGGGTGAGCATTGTTTAATTTGTGGCCAATGTTATCTAAGCCGGCAAAGCTGAATGCAGAGCGATCTTTATAGAAACAACAGATAGACTGTCTGCTATTAGATCACACATTCTCATGTGCACCACAAAACCAACCTACTTCCAACCATCTGCATCTTTCCTGCATAAAGTTTTTGAAAATCGCCAATCAGCATTGTGTGATTAAAAAAAAAATTCCCCCGGACATTTATCAATTATTATTGAAATGAATTTAAAAAAATAATATGGCGTCCAATAAATCTCTGGGCAAGGAGCTGAACCTTCCATTGTATATCTCTAAAGCCAAAACTTTTATTTTAATTTTTGTGTGGAGTAGGGAAGGGTAAAACCCCCTGGCAATCTGTTTTGAGGGTTTTTTTGGGGGTTTTTTTTTTGCCATCTGTGTACCAATGTGGAGATTTTAGGACACTCGTTCTAGAGACTCAAAACTTGAAAGATAAGCTGGTCACCAGTAGAATTCCCCTAGAAAGGATGCAAAGTCGGAGCTTTTCTTCGATTTTGAATAGTTAAAGTGCCTTTAAACCTAAAAAAAAGATGGTCTCCTGTAGTACATTTCTGTATCATTCTGTTCCTTTTTTATTTTTTTTCAATAAATTCGTTTTGGATAAAATTATCTTTTGATCCTGCCGGCAACCTCTCATGGCTGTTAGGAGTGGCAACCATCTGCAGTGTTGCCCCCTCATGTATGCCTGCTCCAAAAGTCATCTGTGCCACTTACTCTGCCTTAGCTCTTCAGATCCGAACAACCAGGGCGGTGGGCAGGAGTGGGCCCTGCCACGAATGGCTTTGACAGGAGGAGCCTCCTAGGCCTTGTTACATGGCTGAAAACTTGTAGGGCTGTGTTTTGCCGGCAGGGGCGGGGTACACATGTGTTGCCCATAGATTTCTAGTGGGATATTGTTATTATTATTATAAAGCAGGGGTCTTCAAACTGCGGCCCGAGGGCCACATGTGGTCCTTTTGGTAGCCTTTATCCGGCCCTTGGGTCACTATTCCTCCCTATGATATGAGGCACTATTCCTCCCAACAATGGGGCACTATTTCTTCCACTGATACCAATGATGGGACACTATTCCTCCCACTGATACCAATGATGGGGCACTATTCCTCCCACTGATACCAATGATGGGATACTATTCCTCCCACTGACACCAACAATGGGGCACTTTTTCTTCCACTGATACCAATGATGGGACACTATTCCTCCCACTGACACCAACAATGGGGCACTTTTTCTATCACTGATACCAATGATGGGACACTATTTCTTCCACTGATACCAATGATGGGGCACTATTCCTCCCACTGATACCAATGATGGGATACTATTCCTCCCACTGACACCAACAATGGGGCACTTTTTCTTCCACTGATACCAATGATGGGACACTATTCCTCCCACTGACACCAACAATGGGGCACTTTTTCTATCACTGATACCAATGATGGGACACTATTCCTCCCACTGATACCAATGATGGGACACTATTCCTCCCACTAATACCAATGATGGGACACTATTCCTCCCACTAATACCAATGATGGGGCACTATTCCTCCCACTGATACCAATGATGGGACACTATTCCTCCCACTGATACCAATGATGGGACACTATTCCTCCCACTGATACCAATGATGGGGCACTATTCCTCCCACTGATACCAATGATGGGGCACTATTCCTCCCACTGATACCAATGATGGGACACTATTCCTCCCACTGATACCAATGATGGGGCACTATTCCTCCCACTGATACCAATGATGGGGCACTATTCCTCCCACTGATACCAATGATGGGACACTATTCCTCCCACTGATACCAATGATGGGGCACTATTCCTCCCACTGATACCAATGATGGGGCACTATTCCTCCCACTGATACCAATGATGGGACACTATTCCTCCCACTGATACCAATGATGGGGCACTATTCCTCCCACTGATACCAATGATGGGGCACTATTCCTCCCACTGATACCAATGATGGGACACTATTCCTCCCACTGATACCAATGATGGGGCACTATTCCTCCCACTGATACCAATGATGGGGCACTATTCCTCCCACTGATACCAATGATGGGACACTATTCCTCCCACTGATACCAATGATGGGGCACTATTCCTCCCACTGATACCAATGATGGGGCACTATTCCTCCCACTGATACCAATGATGGGACACTATTCCTCCCACTGACATCAATAATGGGATACTATTCCTCCTACTAATAGGGGCACTAATCCTCTTCCTAATGACCAGCAATTCTAAGGCCATGCATTCTAAGCAATTCTTATGCCCTGTACACACGATAGGATTTTCCAACAACAAATGTTGGATGTGAGCTTGTTGTCAGAAAGTCCGACCGTGTGTAGGTGCCATAGAACATTTGTTGTCGGAATTTCCCCCAACAAATGTTTGAGAGCAGGTGCTCAAATTTTCCGACAACAAAACTTGTTGTTGGAAATTCCGATCGTGTGTACACAAGTCCGACACACAAAAGTCCACGCATGCTCGGAATCAAGCAGAAGAGCCGCACTGGCTATTGAACTTCATTTTTCTCGGCTCGTCGTACGTGTTGTACGTCACCGTGTTCTTGACGTTCGGAATTTCCGACAAAAGTTTGAGCTATCATCTTTCGGAAAAAAATCCACAGTTTTGTTGTCGGAAAATCCTATCGTGTGTACAGGGCGTTATTCTCACTGATGCTGGGCCCAGGATATTTTCTACCCTGGGTGGCCACAATCTGGCCCTTCTAAAGTCTGGAAGACGGTAAACTGGCCCTTTGTTTGCAAAGTTTGGATACCCCTGTTATAAAGGATTTATATAGCACCAACAGTTTGCGCGGCGCTTTACAACATGGGGGCAGACAGTACAGTTACAATACAATTTAATACAGGAGGAATCGGGGGGCCCTGCTCATTAGAGCTTACAATCTAGAAGGGAGGGTCAAGTGATACAAAAGGAAAATAACTGTTGGGGGGATGGGCTGATGGAGAAAATAGCTTGGGATATTTTTTTTTATAACCTAACCCTGCTTTAAACTTCTCCACAACTTTATCCCTGACCTCTCTGGTGTGTTCCTTGGCCTTCATGATGCTGTTTGATCACTAAGGTTCTCTAAAAAACCTCTGATGGCTTCACAGAACAGCTGTATTTATACTGAGATTAAATTACACACAGGTGGACTTTATCTACGAATTAGGTGACTTCTGAAGGCAACTGGTTCCACTTTTAGTTAGTTAGTTACTTAGTGTTTCTCAACTCCAGTCCTCAAGGCGCCCCAACAGGTCATGTTTTCAGGATTTCCCTCAGAAGAAACAGCTGTGGTAATTGCTAAGGCAGTGAAACTGATCAAATCACCTGTGCAAACTAATGGAAAGCCTAAAAAACCTCAACCCTAATACTAACCCTCCTTGTAACCCCAGCCCTAAAAATAATCCTCCCTGTAACCCCGAACCCTACCACTATCCCTCCTTGTAACCCCAAACCCTACCACTAATCCTCCTTGTAACCCCAACCCTACCACTAACCCTCCTTGTAACCCTGAACCCTACCACTAACCCTCCTTGTACTGCCAAACCTCCTTGTGACCTCAACCCAAATACATTAGTAACATCAACACTACTACTCTCCCTCCTTGTGACCTCAACCCTAATACTAACCCTCCTTGTAACTCCAGCCCTAAAATAAACCTCCTTGTAATCCCAACCCCACCACTAACCCTCCTTGTAACCCCAAACCCTACCACTAACCCTCCTTGTAACCCCAAACCCTACCACTAACACTCCTTGTAACCCCAACCCTACCACTAACCTTCATTGTACTGCTAACCCTCCTTGTGACCTCAACCCTAATACATTAGTAACCCCAAGCCTACTACTCTCCCTCCTTGTGATCTCAACCCTAATACTAACCCTTCTTGTAATCCCAACCCTACTACTCTCCCTCCTTGTGACCTCAACCCTAATATTAACCCTCCTTGTAACCCGATCCCTAAAAATAATCCTCCTTGTATTCCCAACCCTACCACTAACTCTCCTTGTAACCACAACCCTACCACTAACCCTCCTTGTACTGCTAACCCTCCTTGGGACCTCAACCCTAATACATTAGTAACCCCAACCCTACTACTCTCCCTCCTTGTGACCTCAACCCTAATATTAACCCTCCTTGTAACCCCAGCCCTAAAAATAATCCTCCTTGTATTCCCAACCCTACCACTAACCCTCCTTGTAACCCCAAACCCTACCACTAACTCTCCTTGTAACAACAACCCTACCACTAACGCTCCTTGTACTGCTAACCCTCCCTGGGACCTCAACCCTAATACATTAGTAACCCCAACCCTATTACTCTCCCTCCTTGTGACCTCAATCCTACCACTAACCCTCCTTGTAACCCCAGCACTAAAAAGAAACCTCCTTGTAATCCCAACCGTACCACTAACTCTCCTTGTAACCGCAACCGTACCACTAACCCTCCTTGTACTGCTAACCCTCCTTGTGACCTCAACCCTAATACATTAGTAACCCCAACACTACTACTCTCCCTCCTTGTGATCTCAACCCTAATACTAACCCTCTTTGCAACCCCAACCCTAACATGCACCCCTCCTTGCAACCCCAACCTTCACACCTTTCCCAGAAACATATTCCATTGAATTTTTCCTCTTTTGGCCTGGACTTGTCAAGACAAGTGTGCTGAAGAATTCTGTCCTGGGTGAATCTACTCATTGTGAAGAGCCATTGGGTTTCTGCTAGATTTTAATGAGCCCCTCACTTCTTCTCTGGACAGTGGCTGCATTTTAAACCCCCTTGGTTCATGTTTGCAAAAGCATCAACAATCGCGTGTTTTTTTTAGAAGCTTGGTTCATTAAGCAGGAAATCCATTGACCTTTGTCATGCAAGTGACTGAACCTTGTGTATTTGTCTACAAACCAGGTGTGACAGGCGAATATGTAAAAAAGGATGGGAATGTGTGCTGTAAGCACAATCCGGCTTTTGCACATGACACACACTTTAGCTTGTGTCACAATCAGTTGCTCAGTGATTTTTGATGGCAACACCTGTGAAAAGCCTCGATCATTGTACGGAGGTCCTCTCCCATGTCTTGGCAATGCTCTCTAACCATCAGTGAAGGAGAACAATGCCGATCTGCTGAACACCTGTGACTTAGCAGAATCGTTCAGGTTCTTGGCAATGGTTGGACTAGAGTTATATAAAAGTCATGTCTCGCCTGATAAGGCCAAAATAAAATTTTATCAATGAAACTATCAATGGGTAGCAAAGAAAAATAATTGTAAGCGGATCATGCAGTTTAGTATGGATGCTGGTCGGTGAAGGAACCTGTTAGCCTCTCAAAACCTTCACACCTGTATGTTGTGACACATTACTGTAATAGATGCGACGGGATTCTGTTTTGTGCAATACATTGTGGCGCAATTAATTTAGAATGGTAACCCGTACAATGTGCCCCAACATTACACAACATGAGAAGCTGCTCCAAAATAGCCATCTTCTGGGACCAAATCCTAAATGATGTCCACCACGATATCATTGATTGGTATCGATAAGGACCCTATGATCTGCCTTTGTGGATATGTCAATCCTTCCACCTCATCTGGAACATGAGGACCAACAACGATACCAACATGGATCATGGATATCATCTATTTCTCCCAAAGTATCTTTGGTGTAGAAGGAACTGAAATCTTTGCTGTATATCGTAAAGTTGGGCACAATCACACAAGGCTTTACCTCTACTAAACGTTTTTTCAATAGATGGCAACTCTTTATGGAATATTCCGAAATATCCCAGCTGATGTCACCCTTTCCTTATACCAGGGGTCTCCAAACCTTCCAAACAAAGGGCCAGCTTACTGTCCTTCGGGCTTTAGAAGGACCAGGCTGTGGCCAGTGAGAGAAGAAAATGCCCCGTCATTGGTGACAGTGAGAGAAATAATGCCCCATCATTGGTGTCAGTGGGAGGAATAGTGCCCCATCATTGGTGTCAGTGGGAGAAATAGTACCCCATCATTGGTGTCAGTGGGAGGAATAGTGCCCCACCATTGGTGTCTTTGGGAGAAATAGTGCCCCATCATTTGTGTCAGTGGGAGGAACAGTGCCCCGTTGATGGTGTCAGTGGGAGAAATTGTGCCCCATCATTGGTGTCAGTGAGAGGAATAGTGCCCCATCATTGGTGTCAGTGGGAGGAATAGTGCCCCATCCTTGGTGTCAGTGGGAGGAATAGCGCCCCGTTGATGGTGTCAGTGAGAGAAACAGTGCCCCATCATTGGTGCAAGTGGGAAAAATAGTGCCCTATCATTGGTGTCAGTGGGAGGACAAGTGCCCCATCATTGGTGTCAGTGGGAGGAATAGTATCCCAATATTGGTATCAGTGGGAGGACAAATGCCCCATTATTAGTATCAGTGGGGGTGTTTGATAGCTAAAAGAAAAGGGGGCGGAGCAGCTGGTCTTTGCGAGCAGTTACATTACAAGAAAATGGCAAATTTTCCCTCTCTACACTGTTATACAAGCTGTACACTCACTGCTTTACATTGTAGCAAAGTGTCATTTCTTCAGTGTTGTCACATGAAAAGATAGAAGAAAAGATTTACACAAATGTGAGGGGTGTACTTACTTTTGTGAGATATTGTAGTTCACTGCTAGCAACACACTACGCAGATCTGTACCTGTTCCGTGTCAGCTGGTGGATTTTGTTATGATGTTTTCTATAAAATGAAGATGAAACGTTACACATTTTAGGGCCCATTCCAGGAGCGCACGCTTTTTTTGCGCATTACCGCGTGTTCCTGCGTGCCGATGTTTTAGGGCTGCCACTTAATGCCAATGGGCTGCCCTATGCCCATTAAATACACACAAAAAAAAAAAAACATCTTCTTTTTTTTTTCTTTTTAATTCTATATTTTATTTTTTTTTAAGCAATTTTATACAAACATAATTCAATTACATTCCATCGTAAAATACAACATAACACAATTTGGTTCTATTGTAAGTAAGTATACAAAATCTTTAGAGTCACCATTTTTATTTGATATATTTCTAATAAAAGTATAGACTTTGACCTTTGTCATCCTAGCTATTTCACAACAACAAAAAAGAAAAAAAAAAAAGATAAAAAAAAACAAAAAAACGCAAAAGCCCCTATTTCCCCTCTACTAACGCACAGCCATAATCCCTGGAACAGAAAAAGAGGGACCATCCTTTCCATTTTTTTATTACATTTTTTCTCTCTACCTGGCACAATTGCAATACCTTTTTCCACAGCGTATATGTCGGCTATTTTCTCGAGGGAGGTGATTCCTGGGGGCTGGAACACATGCCTTAGCTGCATTTAGAAAATGAACGATCGTTGAATTTCTATATTTATTTAAAATCATTTTCTAACTTCAGCTTGTTCAATCAAACTTTGACAATTAGCCCCGCCCATTCACATTGGAGGGACAGGTCAAATCGCATGACAAGTCGCATCCTATTGCCAGCAATGGCACTGTTCAAATCAGCGCGGTGCCGCACCAATTTGAAAAACTAGTACAAGCGCCACTTTTGCCGATTTCGGGTGCAACTTATACACCTTACCAACCGCTCAGTGTCTGCCAACCCTCTCCTCCAATCCCTACACTGACCTCCACTCAGTGTCTGCCAACCCTCTCCTCCAATCCCTACACTGGTCTCCATTCAGTGTCTGCCAACCCTCTCCTCCAATCCCTACACTGGTCTCCATTCAGGGTCTGCCAACCCTCTCCTCCAATCCCTACACTGATCTCCATTCAGTGTCTGCCAACCCTCTCCTCCAATCCCTACACTGGTCTCCATTCAGTGTCTGCCAACCCTCTCCTCCAGTCCCTACACTGGTCTCCATTCAGGGTCTGCAAACCCTCTCCTCCAATTCCTACACTGGTCTCCATTCAGTGTCTGCCAACCCTCTCCTCCAATCCCTACACTGGTCTCCATTCAGTGTCTGCCAACCCTCTCCTCCAATCCCTACACTGGTCTCCATTCAGTGTCTGCCAACCCTCTCCTCCAATCCCTACACTGGTCTCCATTCAGTGTCTGCCAACCCTCTCCTCCAATCCCTACACTGGTCTCCATTCAGTGTCTGCCAACCCTCTCCTCCAATCCCTACACTGGTCTCCATTCAGTGTCTGCCAACCCTCTCCTCCAATCCCTACACTGGTCTCCATTCAGTGTCTGCCAACCCTCTCCTCCAATCCCTACACTGGTCTCCATTCAGTGTCTGCCAACCCTCTCCTCCAATCCCTACACTGGTCTCCACTCAGTGTCTGCCAACCCTCTCCTCCAATCCCTACACTGGTCTCCATTCAGTGTCTGCCAACCCTCTCCTCCAATCCCTACACTGGTCTCCATTCAGTGTCTGCCAACCCTCTCCTCCAATCCCTACACTGACCTCCATTCAGTGTCTGCCAACCCTCTCCTCCAATCCCTACACTGACCTCCACTCAGTGTCTGCCAACCCTCTCCTCTAATCCCTACACTGGTCTCCATTCAGTGTCTGCCAACCCTATCCTCCAATCCCTACACTGGTCTCCATTCAGTGTCTGCCAACCCTCTCCTCCAATCCCTACACTGACCTCCATTCAGTGTCTGCCAACCATCTCCTCCAATCCCTACACTGGTCTCCACTCAGTGTCTGCCAACCCTCTCCTCCAATCCCTACACTGTCCTCCACTCAGTGTCTGCCAACCCTCTCCTCCAATCCCTACACTGGTCTCCACTCAGTGTCTGCCAACCCTCTCCTCCAATCCCTACACTGGTCTCCATTCAGTGTCTGCCAACCCTCTCCTCCAATCCCTACACTGGTCTCCACTCAGTGTCTGCCAACCCTCTCCTCCAATCCCTACACTGACCTCCACTCAGTGTCTGCCAACCCTTTCCTCCAATCCCTACACTGGTCTCCATTCAGTGTCTGCCAACCCTCTCCTCCAATCCCTACACTGGTCTCCATTCAGTGTCTGCCAACCCTCTCCTCCAATCCCTACACTGGTCTCCATTCAGTGTCTGCCAACCCTCTCCTCCAATCCCTACACTGGTCTCCATTCAGTGTAGGCCAACCCTCTCCTCCAATCCCTACACTGATCTCCATTCAGTGTCTGCCAACCCTCTCCTCCAATCCCTACACTGGTCTCCATTCAGTGTAGGCCAACCCTCTCCTCCAATCCCTACACTGGCTCCCAATCACCCAGCTGATTAAATTCAAAATACTAACCACAACATACAAAGCAATTCACAACTCTGCCCTGAGCTACATCACCAATCTTCTCTCCAAATATCACCCAAATCGTCCTCTCCGCTCTTCTCAAGACCTCCTACTCTCAAGCTCTCTCATCTCCTCCTCCTATGCTCATCTCCAGGATTTCTCCAGAGCCTCTCCCCTCCTCTGGAACTCGCTACCCCTGTCCGGCTATCCCCCTACTCTTGCTACCTTCAGGCGATCCCCGAAAACTCATCTCTTCAGGGAAGCCGATCACGTATCCAACTAATCTCCTACCACTTCCACCAGCTCATTCCCCACAGTTACAACCTTTTGTACCACCTGCCCCACCCTATTAGATTGTAAGCTCTTCTGAGCAGGGCCCTCTTAATCCTCTTCTATTTTATTGTATTATAACTGTATTGTCTCCCTTTTATATTGTAAATCGCTGCGTAAACTGTTGGCGCTATATAAATCCTGAATAATAATAATAATAATGAAGCCACACAGATGTCTTCAAACGTCGCACCCGAAGTCACACTGAGATGCGGCTTTGAAAATCGTTCCATTTCAGGTGACGTCGCACGATTTCAAAGCCGCAGTCACTGTGAACGGGGGGGGTCTAAAACCTAGAAGCTGATTGGTTTCTCTGCACAGCTGCACCAGATTCATTCAAATCTTTACAAATCTTTTTTTTTTACATCATCCTTGTGTGTAGTTTATATATATATATATATTTTTTTGCTGAACTTCCGGCTACTTTGAAGCAATAGAAAAATGTAACCTGTAATATTTTTGACAGTTTTGGAACCACAGGTCCAACCAAAAGGAGGAAATGTAAAATAAAGATACATAAATAAAAAAAATGTAAAGTAGATAATAAAAAAGATAAATAAACATGACAAACAATAAATAAGATAATAGTATAAAAAATGTAAAAAATAAATAAATAAAAATAAGAAAATACATGTAAAAATAAATGTATGCAAAGAAGAGGAAATGTAAAATAAAGATACATAAATAATTAAATAAATAAATGTAAAGAAGATAATAAAAAAGATAAAAAAAAACATGACAAACAAAAAATAAGATATTAATATTTAAAAAAAATAAATGTAAAAGATAAATAAAAATAAGAAAATTAATGTAAAAATAAATATATGCAAAGAAGAGGAAATGTAAAATAAAGATACATAAATAATTAAATAAATAAATGTAAAGAAGATAATAAAAAGATAAATAAACATGACAAACAAAAAAATAAGATAATAATATTTAAAAAAAATAAATGTAAAAGATAAATAAAAATAAGAAAATAAATGTAAAAATAAATATATGCAAATAAGATAACTATGTAAGATAAATAAAAAGATAAATAAGTGTTAAAAATATAAATAAAGTATTGGTCCTGTACGGATGTGTTCTCGGTCGCTTTGTGACGTGAATGTAATACGGGGGGACTTTGCTTTGTCATCCGGCATGAATAAAATATTGAGCTCTGTGTAAGTCCACTTCCTTTGCCTGCGGTTGTGTTGGACGAGAACATTCAACAAGAGAAGACAACAGATGGACAGATTTCATGTCTGTTTCATCAGATTCAGGAGGAGCTTGCACTCACTCTGTGACCGGTGGAATTGAAGTCCACCCAGAACTAGGATTTCATTTTTTGGGTGGGCACCACTGGCTTGAATTCTCCATAATGTAAGACAAATTAAAGCATAACTAAAAAAATAGGTATGCACCGATACCGATACTTTTTTCTTAGTACTCGCCGATACCAATTACCGATACGTACTGTTAATATATATGTGTAAAAATATTCACTAACAAAGCAAACAAAAAAAAGTTTTAATTGTTTATAAAATAGAACAAAAAAAAAAAGCAGGAAAATAATAATTAAATAGAGGAGAATAGGGAGTTAATTAAGGCTTATTAGAGTAAATGAAGGGTTAATAAGGGGTTTATCAGAGGAACAGAAAGATACAAAAAGAAACAATGTTTCTTTTTATTTTAGTGTTTCAGTGGCTGAGCAATGTTGTTAATAAACATTGACGCTGCTTTTTTTTTTTTTGACAGCATCAATTACCGGACTTCTTTAATACTTCAAGTGATTTTAAGGGTTTGGTGGTTTTTTTGTTGTTGTTTAAAATAACAAACATGTCATACTTACCTCCACTGTGCAGCTCATTTTGCACAGAGTGGCCCCGAACATCCATTTCTTGGGTCCCCCGGCGCCTCTCTCGGCTCCTCCCCACATCAGATAACCCCCTCGGAGAAGCGCTTCCCCAAGGAGGTCACCTTGCCGGCGCGCTCCCGAGTCCAGCATTTGCGTCCATAGACAGGAATGCCAGACTCAGCCCCGCCCCCCTGGCGCCCATGTCATTGGATTTGATTGACAGCAGCGGGAGCCAATGGCTGCACTGTTATCAATCTAGCCAATCAGGACACGAGACACCGGCTAGAGCTGGTGTGCTCCTCCCCGGCGCGATAAAAATAGGGTTCAGGTAAGTAAAACGGGGGCACTGGGGGGGGGGGGGGGGCTGCTGCACTGCAAGTGGTTTTTCACCTCAATGCATAGAATGCACCACGACGGTTTTCAACCCCTTTAAGCTGTCAACAGAGGAGATCCGCTGACAGCTCAAAGAGCCGAGCCTGAAAGTATCGTTTTCAGGTATCGGTGTATTTTCATGAGTACCGATACTTGTGCAAATAATCGGTATCGGCACCGATAACGATACCGATACTAGTATCGGTGCAACCCTAGAAAAAAAAACCATTCCCCTCCGGGTGATCTATGTACATTGCAGGGATTATAACAACCTTTGCTGCAGATTGTTACCTTCTGTCATTCTAAAGAAATCACCGTTTGTTCCTCTGTTCTAAGTGGGTCTAATGGGAGTGGTTTCATAATTATCAATCAGCTGCCGCACTTGCAGAGCACCAATGAGGAAAGTGGCAGGGTCTGCATCCCTTTAGATGCGCTTTCCTGTTGGGAATATCTCACCAAAAAATGACATTTTTGTTGCAGGGGATGCCTGAAATCTGACTTTTATCTTAGTGCAGACTTCTGGGAAAATTGGGGAGCCAATCACACAAGCAGGAAATGATGTTTCTGGGGGGGCGGGTCTGTATACCATCTGTGTACAGAGCGCCTCCAGGTGGCCATATTGCATTTTCAGAAAATGACAGCGGCTGTAGATCGAGATGGAAAGGTCATTTTTAATGGCATTCAATCGCAATATGACTTGTGTCGCAATTGTATACGATTTTACGATTATATATTTTTTTTATTTGCTGTTTTTTTCCCCCACGAAAGTGGAGTTTCCCTTTAAAAAAAATATCAGCAGAAGTGAGACTCCTTCTTTTATTCTTCTATTTGCTTTTCATTCAAGTATTAGGATCTCAGGGCCTGCTCCACTTATCCGCCATGACAAGGGAGTCTCACTCCTGCTGCTAGTTTTTCTTGGTTATCTTACACTGTGGGGAAAGCAGCACGAGAGAGGACGGATGTGATTGGGGGCAGCACAGTGGCTTAGTGGTTAGCACTTCTACCTTGCAGCACTGGGGTCCTCGGTTTGAATCTGAAGAGGACGGTATCTGCATGGAGTTTGCATGTTCCCCCTGTTCTTACCTGGGTTCCTCCCACACTCCGAAGACTTACTGGTTGGGTAATTGGCCCTAGTACGTATGCATGGGTGACAGGGACCTTAGATCGTAAGCTCTGTGGGCGAGGAGCTGATGTAAATGTGCAATAGGTAAAGCACTGCTTAAGTTGTCAACATGTGAAATAGGGACTTCAGAGTTTAAGCTCTGTGGGGCAAGGACTAAAATGAATGTACAGCACTGTGTAAATTGTCAGCAGGTGAGATGAGGAACTTAGAGTGTAAGCTCTGTGGGGCAGGGACTGATGTAAATCTACAATGGGTACAATGCTATATGAATTGTCAGCATGTGAGAGAGGGACCTTAGATTGTAAGCTCTGTGGGGCAGGGACTGATGTAAATGTACAATATGTAAAGTTCTGCTTAAGTTGTTAACATGTGAAATAGGGAGTTCGGAGTGTAAGCTCTGTGGGGCAGGGACTGATGTGAATGTACAATAAGTAAAGCGCTGTGTAAATTGTCAGCATGTGAGATGAGGAACTTAGATTGTAAGCTTCTTGGGTCAGGGACTGATGTAAATCTACAATGGGTACAATGCTGTGTGAATTGTCAGCATGTGAGAGAGGGACCTTAGATTGTAAGCTCTGTTGGACAGGGACTGATGTGAATGTATACAATAAGTAAAGCGCAGCATACATATTTCCACACGTGAGAGAGGGACCTTAGAGTGTAAGCTCTGTGGGGCAGGGACTGATGTGAATGTACAATATGTAAAGTTCCGCATAAGTTGTCAACATGTAAAATAGGGAGTTCGGAGTGTAAGCTCTGTGGGGCAGGCACTATTGTGAATGTACAATAAGTAAAGCGCTGTGTAAACTGTCAGCAGGTGAGATGAGGAACTTAGATTGTTAGCTTCTTGGGTCAGTGACTGATGTAAATCTACAACATGTAGATGTGAATGTACAGTATGTAAAGTGATGTGTAAGTATTCAGCATGTGATACAGAGGTCTTAGATTGTAAGCTTCTTGAGCAAGGACTGATGTGAATGTACAATAAGTAAAGCGCAGCATAAAGTTTCCAGATGTGAGATGAGGAACTTAGATTGTAAGCTCTGTGGGGCAGGGACTGATGTCAATGTACGATAGGTAAAGCGCTGTGTAAATTGTAAGCATGTAAGATACGGATCTTAGATTGTAAGCTCTGTGGGGCAGGGACTGAAGTGAATGTGCAGTATGTAAAGTGCTGTAAATTGTCAGCAGGTGAGATGAGGAACTTAGATTGTAAGCTCTGTGGGGCAGGGACTGAAGTGAATGTACAATGGGTAAAGCGCTGTGTAAATTGTAAGCATGTAAGAGAGGGATCTTAGATTGTAAGCTCTGTGGGGCAGGGACTGATGTTAATGTACAATGGGTAAAGCGCTGTGTAAATTGTAAGCATGTAAGAGAGGGATCTTAGATTGTAAGCTCTGTGGGGCAGGGACTGATGTTAATATACAATGGGTAAAGCTCTGCATAAATTGTCGGCAGGTGAGCTAGGGACCTTAGATTGTAAGCTTCTTGAGCAAGGACTGATGTGAATGTATCAATAAGTAAAGCGCAGCATAAATTTTCCACATGTGAGATAGGGATCTTAGATTGTAAGCTCTGTGGGGCAGGGACTGATGTGGATGTACAGTATGTAAAGCGCTGTGTCAGTTGTAATAAATCAGGGATGTGAATGTCCCACTTTTTTGCTACACACGGTAAGTTGCAACTTTCTAATTTTCCACTTTTTTGTTTCTGCTTTTTGTTACTTTAGCGTGTTTAAACGTGTACTGAGAGAAATCGGGAGATCACTGAATTCCCTTTGAAAATACCAGCTGCCTGGCCGTCTCGGGTCTCAGTGTTTCCCGAGTCATTGCTTCGGGACAAGCATGTATGCAGTGAAGGCCGAGGTCAGAGCTCCTTATCTGTACACATGGGCGGAGTCAGAGCCTCAGAAAGCAGTGAAGCCATTGGATCCCCATAACAGCCAACTTACCATAAGGGACACCCCCCCCCCCCTCCTTCCTGACCAGCCCATTTTTTGCAATACGGCGCGGCGTTACTTTAAATGACAATTGCGCGGTCGTGCGACGCTGTGCCCGAATAAAAACCATGTCCTATTCTCTCCACAAACTGAGCTTTATTTTGGTGGTGTTTGATCACCTCTTTTTTTATTTAATTTATTTTTTGCGCTATAAACAAACAAAAAAAAATATCGAAACAAACAGTATTTTTGACTTTCTGCTATAAATCCAATTAAAAAAAATGTAAAAAATACAAATCTCTTCATAAATTTAGCCCAATATGTATTCTGCTATATATTTTGGGTATATTGATTGGTTTGCGTCTACAAAATAGGGGATATACACCGGGATTTTTATTTCTTTCTATTTTTTTATACTAGTAATGGCGGCGGTCAGCGACTTATTGCGGCGGACATTCTGACACTTTTGACAAGGGAACCAGTGACACCAATACAGTGATGAGTGAAAATACTATACACTGTCACTGTACTAATGACACTGGCAGGGAAGGGGTTAAACATCTAGAGCGATCAAAGGGTTAAATGTGTGCCTAGCCAGTGTTTGTGTGAGGTGCTTTTACTAGGGGAAGAGATGGATTCTAATCCCTGCTTTGCAGGGACACAAAATCCATCACTTTCCATCACAATGGAGCTCTGCCTTGTTTACGATCGGTGGGTGCCGGTGGATATCCATTGCCTGTCACACACAGATCGGCTTCTGCTGTGAGTAATCAGGTATATATATATATACAGTATCTCACAAAAGTAAGTACACCCCTCACATTTGTGAAAATCTTTTCTTCTATCTTTTCATGTGACAACACTGAAGAAATGACACTTGTCTACAATGTAAAGTAGTGAGTGTACAGCTTGTATAACAGTGTAAATTTGCTGTCCCCTCAAAATAACTCAACACACAGCCATTAATGTCTAAACCACTGGCAACAAAAGTCAGTACACCCCTAAGTGAAAATCTCCAAATTGGGCCCAATTAGCCATTTTCCCTCCCCAGAGTCATGTGACTCGTTAGTGTTACAAGGTCTCAGGTGTGAATGGGGAGCAGGCCTCAAACGGAAGGTGGAGGAGCGCAAGGTCTCTAACACCCACCAGCTCTGTGATGTCATCATGGGGGAGGGGAAGAGGACTCCAGTGACAACCTGTGAAGCTCTGGTGACCTCCATGCCCAAGAGGGTTAAGGCAGTGCTGGAAAATAATGGTGGCCACACAAAATATTGACACTTTGGACCCAATTTGGAGATTTTCACTTAGGGGTGTACTGACTTTTGTTGCCAGTGGTTTAGACATTAATGGCTGTGTGTTGAGTTATTTTGAGGGGACAGCAAATTTACACTGTTATACAAGCTGTACACTCACTACTTTACATTGTAGACAAGTGTCCCAACCCATCTAACTGCCATTTCTGCTGCAGAGGTTGGTCTGGTAAAGGAAATGGAAAAATAACAGATTTACTGGCAGGATCACCAGGTGAAAATAAAAGGAATAAAAGCCTAAGAATAGAAAAAAGCTAAAAAAAAAGAGTTGGGAAGCTGCAGTAGAATATATTTGGGGTTTAATGTTGAAGTATTGAGAATCCATCGCATTACATTCATTTTTTTTTTTTCCTACAATGATTGTGTTACATTGTTACATTATTGTATAACAGAACATTCTGGATGAAGAACCTTTTCGATTATTATTAAACACCGAAACCAAAATCGATTATATATTGCAGCTCACCAATCATTAGATGTGGCGGCTGCATTCGTTTTCTTCTTCTTTTTTTTTTCCTTTATTTTCACCTGGTGATCCTGCCAGTAACACACCTCCTGTATTAGTGAGACTCTGGAGGAATGAGCACAGGAGGCGCAGCAGACAGCAGCACTGTCAGTCTGGTGGAAGGGTCGTAGAGTGTTAAATGTATTAGCAGATTTCGATACACTAACACTTTGAAGCCAAACCCCAGATCACACTTTATAATCAGTTGCAGCAACCTGTTTTATTCCATTTCGGGATAAAGGTTTTACCAGAATAAATAAAAAGCTGATCATTGTAAGCACCCCTGCCAGCGGCAAATGGTTTTGTCTCATCCCTGTAAACTGATACATTCTGCTGGAGAGCTTGTGCTTTTGAAAAAACAACAGACTTACTGGCCGGATCACCAGATGAAAAAAGAAGAGAAAATACTTAAAAAAAAAAAAGGAAACATCCATCACATCTAAGAATCGTTTGAAATGTGGTGACTGCATTCGTTTTATTTCTTCCCCCTTCTGTTTTCACCTGATGATCTGCCTAGTAACACACCTTCTGTTAGGCTTCGTTCACACCTGGGCGATTTAAATCTCTGGGGGGGGGGGGCATCACCGCGATTCCAAATCACAGCAAATCGCCGGAGGGGTGTGCCGTGCCGTTACTTCTCAGTGGCACTCCGTACGCGCCGTGGCTTTGCCACAATCGTCGTGCAATAAAAACGCGATGCAATCGCAGCAAATCGCAAGCCGCTTAAAAAGGGTGCAGGCGATTCTGCCCGCGATTCAAATCGCCCTACTGTCTTTAAGGCTCGGTTCACATCTAATGCAGTTTGCGATTGACGCGTTCTACGGCGCATTTTTGCTGTGCGTTTTGCGTTTTTTGCAGGCGCTATTTCACCGCAATTTTGCCACGATTTGTGTTTTTATGCTCTTTTTCTTTTTTTTTTTTTTATCCAAACTTGTTGTTGGGCAGATTAAAAAATGCAAATCGTGGGGAAAAACGCACGACGTGCTCTTCTGCAGCTTCTCCATTGACGTCTACGAAGCCAAAAGAAGAACCGTTTTGCGTTTAAGAAAAAAAAAAGCCGCTGACCTTTTTCCAAAAACGCATCAGCTGAAAAAAAAAAGCATAGATGTGTCCCGTAGGAAACCAGGTTAAAAATGAACTGTAGTGCGTTTCTGCAAAAAGCACCAAAAAAAAAAACCGCATAGGTGTGAACGGAGCCTTAGGGTGTCTCCCCCTCTGGAGGGAGGAGCAATGTGGCCACCCTTGGACAGCAGCGGCGTCAGCCTTGGGGGGGCGGGGGATGGACTACAGGGTCGTCTTTAATATTGATTGGACCCTGGGCAAGCATTTTCTTGAGCCCTCCTGAATCCGCTTATCGACTATTTGCGGACAGTGCGGGGCTCAAGGGGCAGCTGCTTTGGGTCCCACAACAATGACTGGGCCCGGGGCAGCAGCCCTTTTGTCCCTTCGTTAAAGACGCCCCTTATACAACCTTATTGTACAATTTTGCTTTAGATTTACCAAAAACTGTATAATACGAGATCAAACCCAAACAACGCTTGCACTACATAGTTTGAGGGTAAATCTAAAGCAGATTGTACAGAAATTGTAGCAGAATATCGTCTAATGTATGGCCAGCTTTAGATTTGACAAACGAATAAAAGCTGAACTTCAGATAACACTTTACAATCAGTTACAGCAACAATTTTATTTTCCTTTTGAATCAAAGCTGAACACTGTAAGCACCCCTGTCAGTTGTAATTGGATTGTCCCAGCCCTGCAACTGCCATTTCTGCTGCAAAGGTTCAGTTGTCAGATATGGTGCTCAACCTGCGTCCCTCCAGCTGTTGCAGGACTACAGGTCCCATCATGCCTCTGCCTTTGGGAGACATGCTTGGAACTGTCAGCCTTGCAATGCCCCATGGGACTTGTAGTCCCACAACAGCTGGAGGGCCGCAGGTGGAGCACCCATGACATTTTATTTTCCTTTTGAATAAGAAGCAGGATATTGTAAGCACCCCTGTCAGTGGTAATTGGGTTGCCTCAACCCTCCAACTGCCATTTCTGCTGCAAAGGTTCAGTTGTTAGTTATGTGTGCCGAACCTGTGTCCCTCCATCTGTTGTGGGACTACAAGTCCCATGAGGCATTGCAAAGCTGACAGTTCCAAGCATAACTCCCGAAGGCAGAGGCATGATGGGACTTGTAGTCCTGCAACAGCTGGAGGGCCACAGTTTGAGCGCCCATATCTGACAACTGAACCTTTGCGGCAGAAATGGCAGTTGGAGGGTTGAGGCAATCCAACTACCACTGACAGGGGTGCTTACAGTGTTCAGCTTTTATTTAAAAGGAAAATAAAATGTCATTGGTTCTCCACCGGAGGCCCTCCAGGAACTACAAGTCCCATCATGCCTCTGCCTTTGGGAGTCATGCTTGGAACTGTCAGCCTTGCAATGCCTCGTGGGACTTGTAGTCCTGCAACAGCTGGAGGGCCGCAGGTTGAGCACCCATGAAATTTTATTTTCCTTTTGAGTAAAAGCGGGTCATTGTAAGCACCCCTGTCAGTGGTAATTGGATTGTCTCAACCCTCCAACTGCCATTTCTGCCGCAAAGGCTCAGTTGTCAGTTATGGGTGCTCAACCTGTGGCCCTCCAGGTGCTGCGGGACTACAAGTCCCATGGGGCATTGCAAGGCTGATAGCTCCAAGCATGACTCCCAAAGGCAGAGGCATGATGGGACTCGTAGATACAGAAACTATTTTATTTGTAAGCACCCCTGTCAGTGGTAATTGGGTTGTCTCAACCCTCCTAACTGCCATTTCTGCCGCAAAGGTTCAGGTGACAGTCATGGGTGCTCAACCTGCGGCCCTCCAGCTGCTGCGGGACTACAAGTCCCATGAGGCATTGCAAGGCTGACAGTTCCAAGCATGTCTCCCAAAGGCATAGGCATGATGGGACTTGTAGTTTTCGCAACTGCAAGTGGAGCACCCGTGATACAGCAACTATTTTATTTGTAAGCACCCCTGTCAGTGGCAAATGGTTTGTCTCAACCCTCCTAACTGCCATTCCTGCTGCAGAGGTTGGTCTGGTAAAGGAAGTTGAAATAGAACAGACTTACTGGCAGGATCACCAGGTAAAAATAAAGGTAAGAAAAAAAAGGCTAAAAGTAGAAAACGAATGCAGCCACCACATCTAAGGATTGGTCATCTGCAACATATTACATTTTTGTTTTTGAGTATAAAACAGATTTAAGCTAAAATAAAAATAATAATAATAAAAAAATCTCAGAGTTGGAAAAGCTGCAGTAGAATAAAATTTGGGTTTAATATTGAAGCATTGAGAAGACATCACATTGTATTCATTTCTTCCTACAATTATTGTACATCACATTGTTACATTGTTCAGAACATTCCGGATGAAGAAAGTTTTCACTTAAAGTGCTAATAAACCCCAAACCAAAAAATGTCCTATATTGCAGCTTACCAATCGTTCCGTGTGGCGGCTGCATTCGTTTTCTTTTCTTTGAATCAGTTACAGTAACCGTTTTTTTTCCTTACGGGATAAAGGTTTTAGGCGCCATTCACACGTGTGCAACTTGTCATGCAACTTTTGACATCAAAGTTGCACGACAAGTTGTTCCCCATGTTTTCCAAAGATAACCATTCATACATGTGCACAGGGGTGGACTGACCATTTGGGCACTCGGGCACTGCCCGAGGGCCCCATGCCACTAACGGGCCCCATCGGGGTTGTCAGCCTCAATAAAACCAGGGGCAGTATGTAAAAATCTGTGTTTTTTTTTAAAATCCCAACATTATAGCTGCCCCGCCTCTCCAGTATCTTTTCAGTGTGTGTGTATACTGTGTGTGTGTATACTGTATGTGTGTATACTGTGTGTGTATTCTGTGTGTGTATACTGTGTGTGTATACTGTATGTGTGTATACTGTGTGTGTATACTGTATGTGTGTATACTGTGTGTGTATACTGTATGTGTGTATACTGTGTGGCCCCATAATCTATTGCCTGGGGGCCCCATAATCTTCTCCTATTGCCCGGGGGCCCCATGAGTTGTCAGTCCGCCCCTGGATGTGCAACTAAGGCTCCTTTCACACGTATGCGACTCTGCTGCAACTTGAAGCAATGCCTGGGCAGTCTTGAGGTCTACGGACCTCAAGTCGCGTCAAAGTCGGACCAAAGTAGTGCAGGGACTACTTTGAAGTCGTTGCGACTTGAAGTCGCACAGATATGAATGGTGCTCATTGGAAATCATGGGGGGGTACGACTTGTCATGCGACTTTGCAGTCCCAAGTCGCAGGAGAAGTCGCACAAGTGTGAAAGGGGCCTTAAGGTTGCAGCAACTTCATGCACGTACCTTGGTCCGGCTTTCATGCAACTTGAGGGCCATCGACTTCAATGTTAACCCTCAAAAGTGGCATGAAAGTCGCTCCTGAATGCTATACAATATACAATTGTGCAACAGTTGTCCATTATCATTGGTCAAAGCCAAAGTCGTATCCAAGGTGCAGCCATCCAAAGTTGCCTCAAAGTTGCATCAAAGTCACACAAGTGTGAATGAAGCCTAACATGAATAAATACCGATCATTTTAATACAAATTTTAATGTAAAATATATTAAATATAAATATATGTAATATAAAATATGTTACATATAAATATATTAAACATAAAAGTTATTAAATTTAAATATATAAAATAGAAAATATAAATGTATGCAATATAAAATATATTACATTTAAATATATTAAACATAAAATATATTATATTTTAATATATGAAATATACAATATATTAAATATAAATATATTAAATATTAATATAAATGTATGAAATATATTAAATATAAAATATATTAAATATAAATATATTAAACAAAAAATATATTACATTTAAATATATTACATTTAAATATATTAAACATGAAATATATTACATTTAAATATATAACATATAAAATATATTAAATATAAATATATTAAATGGAAAATATATTAAATATATTTAAATACATCAGCTTATATTGTCACATATATATAAACTGATACATTCTGCTGGAGAGCTTAAGCTTGTGAAAAGCACAAGACTTGCTGTCTGGATCGCCAGATGAAAATAGAAGAAAGAAAGCCTAAAAAAAAGAAAACGAATGCAGCCGTCACATCTAAGAATTGGTAAGCTTCTCTATAACAAATGTTTGCTTTTGGGTTCCATACCAAGGAGAACGTTACAAACTCTACACAAGGTGAGCGTTGCTTTGAGGAAGCCCAGCGTCGGCTCATCCTCCAAGGGATCACCTGTGGGAGCTTCAAGATATTTCTTCTTCCAAAAGTTATTTGTTATGAAGAAAAGATACAAAGTATAAAATAACAGATAGTAAATAAACAACAAATCAACAACATTGTATAAGGAAAGGTGGACCATTGGTGGAGTAGTTGAGGATCTCAGGATTCCTGTAAAAAAAAAATACACAAATAAAATAGTTTCATAAAATTAAAAAAAAAAAGTCAAGTCTGGTTGATGGAACTTTGTGGACTTGGCGTCCTTGGAGGCTTGAATGGGGGTAACACTTGGAACGCTTGGATGCCGGTGGCGCTTGGATGGCGGCGAGGCTTGGATGGCGGTGAGGCTTGAATGCCGGTGAGGCTTGGATGGCGGCGAGGCTTGGATGGCGGTGAGGCTTGGATGGCGGTGAGGCTTGGATGGCGGTGAGGCTTGGATGGTGGTGAGATTTGGGATCCAGTGGTCTCCACCAAGGTTGGACCTCCATGCTCTCATCTCAGGGGCTTTCCATAGACGCGAGTGGCAGTCACACAGCCTTATCAGTTCTCCGTCCAACAATTAATGATAGAAAGCTGGGCTGGAAAAGTGATAAGGAAGTGATACTGGCATCTGTCGATGATCTTCATGGCTATAAAATATTCCGCACACTGATCCGGCATGGGATCCCGGTGTAAGATCAGGACATACACGTTCCTCATTGATCAGGTCCTCGCCATCCTTCTTCATGCTGACAGCCATGGATTAGCCAAATGTGTCCCCCACAGCTCGCCTTTGGGTCCTTCAAGTTTTATATTTCTAGTAGTTATGCTATGATATGAATATATCTCCAAACTCCACACCCTGCCCATTCATACCTCCCTTGGCCTGCCTGTGCCCTCCCCCCGCTCCCTGCTATTGGCCAGGCCTGGGCCTCAGGTCATCTGCCGAATCGTTACATTCCAATTCACTGACACTTCGCTCCATAAGTCCGGGGAGGAGCCGCAGTCACCAAATTCTACTCCTTATTCTGCACTAAGCCCGGATTTCAGGGTGGGAGCAATGAGTAGAGTATGAATAAAAGTATATTTTATAATAATAAAAGATAGATAGATAGATAGATAGATAGATAGATAGATAGATAGATAGATAGATAGATAGAGGGATGGATGGATGCTTGGAGGGATGAATAGAAGGATGGATGGATGAACAGATAGAGGGATGGATGGATGGATGGATGGATGGATGGCAGGCAGAGGGATTGATGGATGGACAGGTGGATAGATACATACATAGATGGAAGAAAAGAAGGGTGGATAGATAAATGGATGGATAGAAGGGAGGATGGACAGACAGACAAGTAGATAGATAGATAGATAGATAGATAGATAGATAGATAGATAGATAGATAGATAGATAGATAGATAGATAGATAGATAGATAGATAGATAGATAGATAGATAGATAGATAGATAGATAAGATAGAGGGATGGATGGATGGATGGATGGATGGATAGAGGGATGGATGGATGGATGGATGGATGGATGGATGGATGGATGGATGGATGGAGGGATGGATGGATGGATAGAGGGATGGATGGATAGAAGGATAGAGGGATGGATGGATGGATGGATGGATGGAAGGATAGAGGGATGGATGGATGGATGGATGGATAGAGGGATGGATGGATGGATGGATGGATAGAGGGATGGATGGGTGGATAGATAGAGGGATGGATGGATAGAGGGATGGATGGATGGATGGATGGATGGATGGATGGATGGATGGATGGATGGATGGACGGATGGATGGGTAGAGGGATGGATGGATGGATGGATGGATGGATGGATGGATAGAGGGATGGATGGGTGGATGGATAGAGGGATGGATGGATGGATGGATAGAGGGATGAATGGATGGATGGATGGATGGATGGATAGAGGGATGGATGGATGAATAGAGGGATGGATGGATAGAGGGATGGATGGATAGAGGGATGGATGGATGGGTGGATATAGAGATGGTCTCCTAAACAAGCATGTTTTATCCAGTGGTTGGTTCTGTATCCTCCACAGATAATGTCAGATATCCCCCCAGTCTCTGACCTGAGGGGTCACAAGCCATAGATTACGGGGGGGAGTTCCCGATCATTCGGCCTCTTTCATGTCTCCTTAATATAAACCATAAACGAATCACATTGGCTTCACTTGTCTGATGGAAGGAAGCTCGGGCCTCACTGTCCGAATTTCCCAATAATAGAAGGAACACCTCTGGGCAGAGCTCACTTCTGGAGCCTCTTATCGTTCGGTGAGCCTGGATTTATTTGATCCTAAGTAAAGCGGTGCGCTCAGCCGCCGTACTGCAATATGTTCCCAACATGTGCACAGCTCGGGGGTCTCTCCGTGACTCTTCTATAATACTTGTTTCCAGGGACACCTTCCTGCCGGGACCACGCCTGGGAGCTCAGCCACAGATCACGTCTCACCCAACTATTGCAGGAATGTCATTGATTCCAATGTAAAGGGTATTTCCACCGTCACATTTGGGAGAATCCCCTCTATATGATTGTTATGTATTCCACTCACAGAGCGTACCTATAAAAATAGATATATATTACTGTGCAAAGGTTTTAGGCGGGTGTGAAAAAATGCTGTAAGTGAAGAATGCTTTCAGAAATGGAAGAAATCCTGGCAGATACTTCTCCATCGTGCCATATCATCAGGGAGGCGTGTGATTGGCCCCAAATTTATCCTGCAGCAGGACAACCACCCCGAACAACCTACCTGCCGAGTTCCTTCAACAACTGTGTGCAAGTCTACCTAGAAGAAGGCAAAGGGGGGGGGGGGGGTCACCCCAAATATTGATTTTTCTTCTGTTCACTCACTTTGCATTTTGTAAATTGAAAATAAACTATTAACTCACATGTTTTTTTTAAAAAAACATTCTTACTTTACAGCATTTCTTCACACCTGCCTAAAACTTTTGCACAGTACTTTATATATATATATATATATATATATATATATATATATATATATATATATATATATATATCTACAGCATCTCACAAAAATAAGTACACCCCTCCCATTTTTGTAAATCTTTTCTTCTCTCTTTTCATGTGACAACACTGAAGAAATGACACTTGTCTACAATGTAAAGTAGTGAGTGTACAGCTTGTATAACAGCGTAAATTTGCTGTCCCCTCAAAAATCACTCAACACACAGCCATTAATGTCTAAACCGCTGGCAACAAAAGTCAGTACACCCCTAAGTGAAAATGTCCAAATTGGGCCCAAAGTGTCAATATTTTGTGTGGCCGCCATTATTTTCCAGCACTGCCTTAACCCTCTTGGGCATGGAGGTCACCAGAGCTTCACAGGTTGTCACTGGAGTCCTCTTCCCCTCCTCCATGATGACATCACAGTGCTGGTGGATGTTAGAGACCTTGTGCTCCTCCACCTTCCATTTGAGGATGTCCCACAGATGATCAATAGGGTTTAGGTCTGGAGACATGCTTGGCCAGTCCATCACCTTTACCCTCAGCTTCTTTAGCAAGGCAGTGGTGGTCTTGGAGGTGTGTTTGGGGTGGTTATCATGTTGGAATACTGCCCTGCGGCCCAGTCTCTGAAGGGAGGGGATCATGCTCTGCTTCAGTATGTCACAGTATATGTTGGCATTCATGGTCCCCTCAATGATCTGTAGCCCCCCAGTGCCGGCAGCACTCATGCAGCCCCAGACCATGACACTCCCACCACCATGCTTGACTGTAGACAAGACACACTTGTCTTTGTCCTCCTCACCTGGTTGCCCCCACACACGCTTGTCACCATCTGAACCAAATACGTTTATCTTGGTCTCATCATACCACAGGACATGGTTCCAGTAATCCATCTCCTTAGTCTGCTTGTCTTCAGCAAACTGTTTGCGGACTTTCTTGTGCATCATCTTTAGAAGAGGCTTCCTTCTGGGATGACAGCCATGCAGACCAATTTGATGCAGTGTGCAGCGTATGGTCTGAGCACTGACAGGCTGACGCCCCACCCCTACAACCTCTGCAGCAATGCTGGCAGCACTCATACATCTATTTCCCAAAGACAACCTCTGGATATGACGCTGAGCACGTGACCTCAACTTCTTTGGTGGACCATGGCGAGGCCTGTTCTGAGTGGAACCTGTCCTGTTATACCGCTGTATGGTCTTGGCCACCATGTTGCAGATCAGTTTCAGGGTCTTGGCAATCTTCTTATAGCCTAGGCCATCTTTATGTAGAGCAACAATTCTTTTTTTCACATCCTCAGAGAGTTCTTTGCCATGAGGTGCCATGTTGTACTTCCAGTGACCAGTATGAGAGAGTGAGAGCGATAACACCAAATTTAACACACCTGCTCCCCATTCACACCTGAGACCTTGTAACACTAACGAGTCACATGACACCGGGGAGGGAAAATGGCTAATTGGGCCCAATTTGGACATTTTCACTTAGGGGTGTACTGACTTTTGTTACCAGCGGTTTAGACATTAATGGCTGTGTGTTGAGTTATTTTGAGGGGACAGGAAATTTACACTGTTATACAAGCTGTACACTCACTACTTTACATTGTAGACAAGTGTCATTTCTTCAGTGTTGTCACATGAAAAGATAGAAGAAAAGATTTACGAAAATTGAATCTTAGCCGGTTCAGCAGGGACCAGCCAAGATTCAATTCATCTATGGGCAGGCTGCATGTAAACTCGGGTTCTTGTCTTAGGCCCCGTTCACTTCTAACGATTGCAGATCATTGCTATGAGGAAGGCCATTGCAACCGAAATGCGTTAGCTGTACACACTGCGCTGTTTTAACATGTAGCTAAATAAAGAGTTTGGATTATACCAGGTAGCAGGATTATACTTTTTATGGATATGTGCTTTGGGAGTACACACTCCAGCCTGGAGCACCGGTTCCCCAGAAATCGATGTGTTGACAGACCAGTTGAGCGTGGGTAAAGTTTTTTTCAAGAGGTTGATAGTGCCTGAGCCTACTTACCTTTGCTGCAACCCTTGTGCCCAAAAAATACTCCTTAATTGCTGTGCTACAAGCCAAAATCTCACAGACACACATAAACCTCAGGACAAAGGATCAAATAAAAGAAACTTTTCTGTTACATATGTTTTTTCTGCACATAGACTATAAACAGAGCAAAAAAAAAAGTCACAGAGCTATTCATCCTGCGAAGCTGGATGTATATTCATTCTGTGTGAAGGTCAGCAAGATCAAATGTTACCAGGCTAGGTCAGGTCGGATGTCATTTATTCATAAGGATAGCGTGAATCAGGAAAATACTACATTATACCACTAGATGGAACTGGCGATCGCAGTAATCTTATGATCATCAGCTCCATCTAGTGGCCATAATGTGGTCTGGGCCCCATCTGTTTAAAAAGGGGGGGCCCGGGCACCTGTTGAGCAGGAGGTCCGGCTGTGCTGTCTTATTGCAGACACCGATCCTCTCCTGCCCCCCCCCGCAGCGCTGCCAGCTTCTCCTCTTTCTCCCTCCGGCTGCACGGCAGGGAAATCAGTTCTAGGCACATGTGCCCCTTCCATCTGCTGTCCGGGCCCCCCCCCCAATTTGCCCCTTTCCCCTCACAGCACTTCCAGCTTCCCTCTCCCGCCGGCAGCTACTGCGGGCACAAAGGGAGATGTTTCAGGATAGAGAGCGGGGATGAGGGGCCAGGAAATATAAAAATTTACAGGCTCCTTCCTTTCCTGAATGAACACAGTGAGTGATCGGTACCAATCACTCCTGTGTACATTCATCACTGAAGCATAGTAAGCTGTGTTTACTATGCTTCTGTTTGTGAATGACCAGGCTGCAAAGAACAAGAATGGTAAATCTATGTCCAAAATCACTTTCGGCTGGGAGGAGAGGGGCCCTGTTGGGTAGGCTGTATGGGGCCCCTGTGATTTTAGACAGCAGCCCTACTTCCTCTGGATCAACTGTGTGTATAGAATTGTGTATATAAGATTGGATGCTTTTTTTTTTCCCTTCCCTTTTATTGATTGAACTGGTTGGGCTTGTGTCCGTTTTCAACCTGATTAACTATGTGATTATATATCAAAAACTGCACCCTCCCTCCCCCAATTGGGAACAAAACGTGCAAATCAGCGCCAAAAGAAGCGGAGTGATGAGCTTCAAGCCATGCCCAGGTGTGAACCGGCACCATTGAATATAATGGAATTCCTAGTGCAGCCTTTCTCAACATTTATAACACAGAGGAACCTTTGAAATAACTTTCCAGTCTCAGGGAGCCCCTGCTAAAAATGACTATATCTACAATAGACATGTGCAATTCGTTTCGTTCCAAATTTTTACAAATTTCAAAAATTCGGAAATCCAAAATTCGAAAATTCGAAGATTCAGAAATTCGGAAATCTAAAAATTTAGAAAAATCGGAAATTTGAAAATTCGAAAATCCGAAAATTAACAATTCAAAAAGTCGGAAATTTAAAGATTTGGAAATTCGAAATTTCCAAAATCCGAAAATCGAAAATTCGAAAATTCAAAAATTCAAAAGTCCAAGAATTCAAAAATCCGAAAAATCAAAAGAACGTTACGTTACGTTCAATAACAACCAAATTTGAAAGGAAATTCCAATACCTATAATTTAATAGTTAGTAATAGTTATTATTAGTTAGTCATTATTTCGTTCTTTCGAATTTTCGGATATTCTCTCTTATTTTTGGACTTTTGGATTTTTGAATTTCCGAATTTCCCAATTTCCATATTTTCGAATTTCCGAGTTTCCATATTTTCGAATTCCCGAATTTTCGAATTTCCCAATTTGAATTTCGCAATTTCCATATTTTAAATTTCCCAATTTCCATATTTTTGAATTTCCGAATTTTTGAATTTCCCAATTTGAATTTTCGGATTTTCAAATTTTCGGATTTCCGAATTTTAGTTCTTATTTTTGGATTTTTGCTTCGAATTTTCAGATATTCTCTCTTATTTTCGGATTTTTTAATTTCCCAATTTCCATATTTTCGAATTTCCGAATTTTTGAATTTCCGAATTTAAATTTTCGGATTTTCAAATTTTCGGATTTCCGAATTTTAGTTCTTATTTTCGAATTTTCGTTCTTTAGAATTTTCGGATATTCTCGCTTATTTTCAGATTTTTTTTCAGAACTTCCCAATTGCCGAATTTTCGAATTTCCGAATTTCCGAATTCGAGTTTTTGAACTTTCGAATTCTCAAATTTCTGAATTTCTGAATTTTCTGAATTCTGATTTCCGAATTTTTGAATTTACAAATTAATTCAAAATTATTATTATTATACAGGATTTATATCGCTCCAACAGTTTACGTAGCGCTTTACAAAATAACGAATTTTGATCATAACGAATGACCCAAAAAACGAATAAAACGAAAATGAATGAATTTTCTGGCAGTGCACATGTCTAATCTACACTTCATGATACATTAGTGTGATGGTCAGTGAGAAGAATGTTCCTTGTGGTCATTGGGGAACCCTGGTTGGGAAACGCTGTCCTAGTGCGTAGCGTTGAAGTGCTTCTGGTGAAGCTTCATTAAAAGAGTTGAAGAACTTCTCAACAACCAACTACAACTGAGGGGAAGTGATGGGATTGGACATGTCTTCCAAGTCCGTCAGGACTTTTTTCTTTCGAAGGTTCGGCATTCGCCGTTCGTTGCTGGGTGATGTGATTGACTAAGGATGTACATTGTGGGGGTGGTCGGTATGCGGGGGTCCCCTTATATAGATTCTAATAAGCCTCCCCACTCACAGACCCCCACAACCACTAGGTCGGGGATGTGGGGAAGGGGTCCTAGTCTGTGCAGTTACTTCATGTGAGTACATGCATTTTAATCTATATCTTTATATCTATTTATTGGCACGATATCGCACACTATTTATGTTATTAAGTTATTTGATGGAAAAGGAATTGTTTTTAAGTTTTTTTGATCCTTGCATTTTCACAGTATCTGTTTGCAGAGGCATATATTTATAGAACATTTATTCTAACAATTTATTGCTCTTCACATTAGCACTATAGCACTTTAAGTTTTTACACAAGCTGCTACGCATGCATGAGGACAGAGGATATCTATTCCCCGCATGCCTAGTATTACTTTAGTGGACACATATTGATGATTAAACACTAAAGAGTGCCTTATAGGTTACGGACTGTGCACATTGACATTTACTCATTCACATATGTTCTTTTCAGCATTTTGCTAACTGAGTTTTCACTGTTAAAGGGTATTATACCCCATTTTTAGGTCAGCGCAGCACCAACTTTATATATATTTTTACCGCCCATGGGCTTTGTCTGATCCCATTCGGTGTCCGCAGCTGTCCGTGTATACATTGTTTTTTTCCCAGGTAGCGCAGGAATAACTTACATTTTTTATTAAGCCTAATAACTCTCCAGGTTGAATGTTCTTAGCCTAGTAACACTCAAGGCTGAATGTTATTAACCCTTTTAACTCTATAGATTGAAGGTTCTTAGCCTAGTAACATTCAAGGCCGAATGTTATTAAGCATAGTAACCCTCCAGGTTTAATATTCTTAGCTTAGTAACTCTCAAGACCGAATGTTAGTAAGCCTAGTAACTCTCCAGGTTGAATGTCCTTAGCCTAGTAACTCTCAAAGCTGAATGTTATTAAGCATATTACCTCTCCAAGTTGAATGTTCTTAGCCTAGTAACACTCAAAGCCGAATATTATTAAGCCTTTAAACTCTCCAGGTTGAATATTCTTAGCCTAGGAACTCTCAAGGCTGAATGTTATTAAGCCTAGTAACCCTCCAGGTTGAATGTTCTTAGCCTAGTAACTCTCAAAGCTGAATGTTATTAAGCATATTAACTCTCCAAGTTGAATGTTCTTAGCCTAGTAACACTCAAGGCCGAATGTTATTAAGCCTAATAACCTTCCAGGTTGAATGTTCTTAGCCTAGTAACACTCAAGGCCGATTGTTATTAAGCCTATTAACCTTTCAGGTTGAATGTTCTTAGCCTAGTAACACTCAAAGCCGAATATTATTATGCCTTTAAACTCTCCAGGTTGAATGTTCTTAGCCTAGGAACTCTCAAGGCCAAATGTTATTAAGTCAAGTAACCCTCCAGGTTGAATGTTCTTAGCCTAGTAACTCTCAAAGCTGAATGTTCTTTAGCCTATTAACTCTCCAGTTCGAATGTTTCTAAGCTATTTTTCTCCTAGGATCGAATGTTGGATTGTTTCATTTATTCAGCACAAGGCTATAAAAAAAAAACATAAAACAATAAAAATAAATAAAAATAAAACATTAAGGGAATTATTTGCTACATTTACACGAATTTTAAGATTGATGATTTTATAAATTAAACCCCAAAGTCATTTTCTAGGCAGATTTCACCACATGTGCCAAAATGTTTGCCT